>CM061350.1:19602500-19815000 GCA_030867105.1 Liasis olivaceus
GTATTTCAGCATATTCCTTCTTTGAATCAGCTAATACCTGTCCATTGGCATCCTTTAGCATACCATTTCAAGGTCTGAAACTCCTGAGTTCAGAGACCTTTTGGAAGATTTTCCTTGTTCTTCCATGTTTGTTTCTATCTTCAATGTCTTTGTAGATGTTACGTAATGCTGCACCGTCTCTTCTAACAGCTTTCTGAAAGTCTTTGTTAAGTTCCTTCCCAAGATGTTTCTTGGCTTTGGGTTCTTTTCTCTTCCTGGCAATTCCTATTGTTTGTTTTGACATCCAGTTTGCTTTCTTCTGTTTCTTCATCTTTGGCAGTCACATTCATCCTTAACTACTTCTTTAAGTTCATTCCACAGTTCCTCTGGTTCTCTATCAATGAGATTCAGGACTTCAAAACAATTCCTGAAAATCCTTCTCTGTCCTGTCTCTGGCCACACACCCACAAACATGTAAAGTTGCAAACTTTACTGAGAAGTTTGTGAAGCAAATAAACAAGCAGCAAAGAAAATGTGAGTGCAAATACACACAAACTAGAGAAATCAAGTCCCCAAAAGTCTAGCAAGCTTGCCTTGAGAGAGTTCCAAATCCAAAACAGCAGGCACAAGATTGGCCAAGTGAAGTCCAAGAGTCCAAAGGTCGTAGAAGGGTTGTCAGCCAGTCCAGGTCCAAAGTCATGAGGTTTCAAGTCAGGAGTCAAGGCCACAGAGTCTAGGTAAACAAATGGTTGTTGTCAACAGAGAGGCTTTACCTCACTGCTCTTCTTAAATAGAAGCAACCCTGATGTTGCTCATTTGGAAGGGCAAGGTTCCCTTCTTGCGAGGAGCCTTGCAGAGCACCTTTGCTCTGTTCTCCTCTCTGCATGGTGAGCCCTTGCACTGGGAGGGGATGGCAGCTCAGATTCCTCATCTTCAGGGACTGGCAGCAGCTATGTCTCCTGGTTACCAAGTGGCGGATCCTCCTCTGCCTGCAGCTGCTCAGGCAGCAGTTCATCTGGCAACTCTGGAACTGACTGCTTACTGTTGGTCTCCTTGTCAGAGCCAAGCTGGCCATGACATTGTCCTTGAAAATGGTGGGTATATGCTCAAGCTTATATTGTGGGAACTTGTTGGCTTTCTTCTGCTGCTTTAGCTTAACTTGGAACTTGCACATAAGCAGTTCATGATATGTTCCATAACAAGCGTCTGGCCATGTCTTTGATGCTATAATTGAGCTCCTCCACCTCCTTTTAGCAATAAGTAGTCAATTTGATTTATATGTACTCCATGTATACAGGCTTCATTTTGGTTGTTTGAAGACAGTGTTAGCAATGAAGAAATCACTGGATTGGCAGAGCTGTCCTCCTGCTTCATTTCAGTGTCCTAAGCATACAATCCAATTACATTTTTCTCTGTAATATTTCCAGCTTTGGCATTCCAGTCTCTAATCACAAGCAGCACATCTTGCTTGCATGTTCTGTTAATTTCAAAATGAATTTAATCATAAAACTCATCAGTCTCCCCTTCTTCTGCAGCAGTGGTTGGAACATAAACTTGGGAGATCATCATTTGTCCACAAAGTCTAATTGGTCTTATTCAGTCATTGATTGCATTGTATATATAAATACGATAAATAAATAAATCATAGCCAAGTACTATTTTTGCTACAGCCTTCTTAACTATAAAAGCAACACCGTTCCTTCTTGTTTTTCATGTTGGGTAGTATAACTGGAGGAAAAATATTCCTTGCCACACCACTATCAGATAGTCAAGGGGCAATGCAGAACTGAGGAAGCACTCCCAAGGTGCAAATCCCAGTCCCCAAATCTCCAAAAACAAAATTCAGTGAAACTTTAACCCAAAGAATAAATGTGTGACAGGACATGTAAAGTGCCAGAAAAAACAAGGTGTGCAAAGATAACTGCCTGTTAGAAATAAAACACTTCTCATCTGTTCCTGCTTACCTAAAAATTTTAAAGCATTTCTTTTGCTGTTAATTTTGTTCATTTCAAAGGCTGGAATAACCTCTGAATCTAACACTCTGTATTCAGCAACTGAAAAGAATCCATGTAGCAGCCAAATATATTTGGTAAACTTCAGCCTTGAGTAAAGCCGAAAAAGATTTTGGAAAAGCAAGTCAGCATAAGGCATTGGCCACAGTAGCTTCAGACAATTCTTGATTTGAGCTTGCACGTATATCTGATGAATACAAAAGTGGGATTCTATGAAACTGAAGATGAGGGAAGGAAAGGTTGTTAAATTGTTGCCTTCTCCCTCCTTCATTTTATTGTCACCCTATCCTCTGCTTTTGAGAAACTGAATGTATGTTTCACACTGTATTTGATGAGAACCTGTGCAACGTGATGGCTAAGAATATGAACTATGCGATCCTTGGTTATCTTTGGTTCAACATGCCAAGTAACTTTCAGCAATCTACAATTCATTTGCAATATTGGGATAATAAATATTTGCAATTACAAGACTACTAAGATCATGTATGTTAAACAAGTTAAGGGTATTCTTGAGTAGGATCATATAAAAGTCTAGACCACATGCTTTGTATGTAGGAAATCCCTGGTTGATCACTAGCATCTCCAGTTAAAGGGATAAGGCAGAATTTGAAGGCCATCTGTGTGAGACCCAAGAAAGCTACTGCCAGCCAGAAAAAACAATACTGAATTAAACAGATTTATACTCTGCTTTAAGACAGCTTCTTATAGGTAGCTTAAATTTATACATCAGATATCAACAGTAATAGAACTCTACACATTATCCAAGACTGTGAGACTGTTAAGATATTTCCTATGTAACTGTTTTAATTTCTCCATTTTAACTACTGTCAGTTATTAGTGTTGGAAGATATTTGTAATACTATACTGATACAAGTGCTAGATTTCACCCTAGGGATGATTAAGTTTTTCTTTTTAACATGCCGTTACACTGAAATACTTCAATCTACAAAATCAACTTTCACTTGAAACTTTTAGCATAAATAATTTCAGTATAACCCATACAATAAATGTTGGGAGGGAATTTAATTTTTGCAATAGAAGTAACTCCTGTAACTATGTATTAAACTAAGCCCTGTTTTTATTTTTTAAAGTCAGTGTTCTATTAATGGGTTTCCTGTTCTTCTGTCAATTACAATTTTTAAAGGCTATTCTAAACTACTGCCCTTCGGCTTTAATACAAAGAATTAAATTCAGTTCTTCAGCATTCTACAGTTCTTTGCGTTGATCTGAATTATAAGACATTACTGAATTTCTAGAAAAGAAAAACAAATATATTTCTAAAAGCCATACAGTACGATGAAAGCTGAGTTGTACATTCTGTACAATCTCCTTCCATATATGTTAAAAAGCAATTTCTAAGAACTGCAGCTATAAAATTAAATCAAATGGAGGTTCCTAGATCTGATGCTCAAATAACAGCTTTGAGCAAGCTGCAGGACTACCATTGTATTTCTTTTATAATATACAAATATTATCCATCAGCCTTATTTCTCTTTTCCTTCTGCTATTCTATTTCATTTCAATTGGGACTATGTTATTGTATCTTGTGACTGTACTATTCTGTATCTTCCAAGTATTCTTAATTGTGACTGTGCTATTCCCCATACTCCACCTAGCCATGTTACCTCAGATAGATATAAAAAAATAGAAGAGAAAAACAAAAGAATTTTCAAACCAGAAAAGCCAGCAGTAAAACCAACAGATGCTTTAGAGATATATCTGAGTTAATAGGATCACACTTTAATTGTGAAGGAAAAGAAAAGGATCCTTACAACAACAGATTGCCACAGGTGGCAGCTGACATGTTAGTGTTCAGGAAGGATTGTTCAGACAGCTCACAACGATAAAAAAATGTATGCAGTAAAAATTGTAGAGAATGCAACTATCACTGGAAAAAAAGAGATACAGAACAAGTTCCCTTAATATTTCACTTCAGCATAGCATTGTTAGAGATTCTCTTAATACATGCCATAAAATTATTCTTAGTCATTTATACATTATATCATGGCCAGGAGGGCCTTTGCCCACCTTCATGTGATACGCCAGTTACGCCCTTTCCTGGATCAGGAGGCTCTCCAGTCAGTCACTCATGCCCTGGTCATCTCTCGGCTAGACTACTACAATACGTTCTACATGGGGCTACCTCTGAAGGGTATCCAGAAGCTACAGCTGGTTCAAAATACAGCCGCACAGACAATCTTGGGTGCCCCAAGAATGGCACATGTAACACCTTTACTGCACAAGCTACATTGGGTCCCAGTCTGCTTCCAGGTCCAATTCAAAGTGTTGGTTATTACCTTTAAAGCCCTACATGGCATGGGTCCAGGTTACCTGAGGGACCGTCTCACCTCCATCACATTGACCCATCCCACATGGTCAGGCAGAGAGGGCACGTTGCGGACCCCGTCAGTGAGAGAATGTCGGCTGGCAGGGCCCAGGAGGAGAGCCTTCTGTGCCACTGCCCTTTGGAATATTCTCCCCCCAGGGATGCAGCAGGCCCCTACCCTCCCGGCCTTCCGGAAAGGATTAAAGACCTGGCTCTGCCAGCTTGCGTGGGGTGACAACAATCTTACCCAATCCTGGGGGTGGCTGGTGTCTTGATGACACTCCCCGAGTGACTGCCAATTTTATATCTATCCTTGGATCTATTTATTTTCTATTTATTTAAGATTATTGTATGTTGTATTTTAATTGATTTTAACTGTTTTGTAAACCTCCCAGAGTCGTTTCAATGAGATGCACAGTGACAAATTATATATGTATATGTATAAGTATATGTATATGTATGTGTATGTATATTGTAAAATACATTTATATATGAATATATATAATACCTATATATAAACATATTAACATACAGTAGATATAATGTCAGAACAAGCAAATGTTTGCTGGAGGATGGAGGGTTTTTTAAGAGTTAAGATTCTGAATTCCCTGAGACCCACCCTTCTATCCTCACCTCCCACCTCTCTCTCTCTCTCTCCCCTCAGTTCCCCTTTTCCTCCAGAATATGAACTGGGAGGAAGTGCCAATTTGAGTAACAATTCTTTTTTTTTTTTTAATCTGCGCTCAGTCATTACCGACTCTGCAGTGACTGCTTGGACGAGTCCTTGCAGTTTTCAAGGCGAGGTGTTTCGGAAGTGGTTTGCCAGTGCCTCCTTCCTAGAGCAGAGCCCAGCTGGCGAGCACAGGAGGTGGGGTTTCCATTGCTTCATGCCCTTTTTCAGGCGAGCGCGGTTTCGCGCTTACCGGCAACTGCTCTCAACTCCTTTTGCAAGGCGCCGCCAGCATTTTTCCTCCCACCGGAGTGAGAGTACACATTATTGTGGTGAAAATAAAGCCATAATGATAAAAACACTCCTAAGGGTTCAAAACAAAACCAACTTACAATTATAAAGCAGAAAGTAACTTAATCTGTGCATGGAAACCAAATGCCCCATATTATGAATAGTATCTCTTCTAATACTGTATGCAAAATGAGCTACAAGCACAAAATAATTATTTTCAACCAAGGAACTTTATTATGAAAAAAAAAAGCAGATTTAAAGATGAATACTATTTTCTAACTACCTGTACATAATAACCATACTTGACTGTAAAAAAAAAAAAAATACTGAGGGGCAGATTTGCAGGCAATCTTAACTGAGATTCTTGGGACAAAATTACTAATTTAAGATTTTCTTAAATTAGTAATTTTCATAAAACTACATTTGCATCACACAAAAATCTAGACATGATATTAAGCAACTCTAAATCTATGTTATGTTCAAACTAACCAAGTATAAAGATTCCTTGCATTAAAATCAATGTGCAGATTAACAAGATATTGTTAAATATATTTGTACTTCTTATCTGCTCTGTCCGACAAAATAAACCAAGCTGATCAATTAATTATAAAAAAGTCATTTGAGATGTACAAAGCACTTCTCCAGGACAATAACTGTCTTTATTTAACTTCTCTCTGGAAAGTAACATTATTCATGAAGGTAGAAGAAAACAGTTTTAAAAATAAATTTGACAGAGACTAAAAGATTGGACTCCAAAAGCAAATGCATTCTTGAATTTAAAACCTGTAAAGCAAACAAAAATGAAATGAAATGAAATGAAATGAAGTAAGATATTTGGGGGGGGGGGGGGTTGTGACGATATTCTGCTGCTTCTGTTGGGTAGAACTGGATATCCATACAGATATAAGCAAAGAATTATATCTGTATGGATAAAATTCAGAGCGTCGAAGCCTCTTTAATCCTTCTCAATTTTCGTATGGGGAATATGAATGAATAGACTGAAAATACTTTTGTTAGCTTTTATTTTTTGCAACAAAACAGGCGAGGGATTTCAATGGGGGCAGCTAATAGACCTTGGGTTGCAGAAGGCTTGGCAAAATAAGAACAGTGAGGAAGTTTTATTTTATTAATAACTAGACATGTATCATCTACTCCTCCGGGCAACTCTATTTGGAAGAAAGTTCAGATGATACTTTCTTTTCCCTTCAGGTTATTGAACAATACAAGAGCATTTCCTTGTTTTTTTATTTGCAGGTCCGTTATGCTGTATCAATCCAGCAAAATGAAGATCCCACGTCAAGAACAAACCATGCATAAGGAACATCAATCTATTTTGCAGTTTTCAAACTGTTTTATGTGTTGCTTTTTAATCTTATTTTCTCCTCCTTTTTTATTATTGTAAATCATAGTCACATAGCAAGCTTTTCCAAAGAAGCACTAAAAAGCTGCTATCCTGTGCAGGAACTGGCAGAGAAGCTGAGGGGGATGCTACACAACATCCTTCCTTCTCCCCTCCTGCTGTGTCTTGCACCCACAGGGGGTAGAACAGGAGGGAGGAGAAATGGGCAAAAGCAGCTGCTTTTCTGACAGTTTTCCACCTCATGGAGACTGGAGAACTGACAGCAGAAGACCTTCTTCTCCTCCTCCTCCCTTCTAGGGTTGGGGGGAGTGGGTCTTTTGGGTGCTGGGAGAAGTAGCACCCAGACCTGCTTCCCTTCCTCCTCTCTTCCCTTCTCTGACCACCCATTGTCTGGCAAGAAAAGTAGGAGTAATCGTTTTTTGACAGAATGGGAGAGATCTGATTCTCCTGCTGCCTGAAAATTAGTGGCCAAGGACCAGAGGGAGCATGTCCACAGTACTTTCATTTGGCAAATAGGAACAGGGCAGGTCCCCATCCTTATAACTTGGAATGATTCATCACAGACAAGTCACTTGGCACAGCCTGAAGCTGAAAGCCACCCCTGTTGAAGTGGAGCAATAAAAGACAGGGAGAGACTAATTTCACAGTGGGCAAGGTGTGGCCGAGGAGGATGTCATGCATTCATGTTCTCTACAAATGGTTAAGGCAATGTGCTAGGGCAAGCAGGATTTGTGGAGGAAGCCAATGGTAGTCATCAGTGTCAAAATCTAGTAAATACAGTATCACATTCCCATATATTTTAATTTTTAAAAAATCAAAAATAAAATCAGGTAGGACTGGAACATTGGTTTAGAAAAGGAAGATTTTAGCCACTCTATAGACTAGCATGTTTAAATGATTAGGATGCCAGTTCCCATGTGAAAGAGCCCATAGTTTAACCACAGCTTGCATATAATCTAAATTTAACTGTTATTATTTAGCTTGGTCTTTTTTAGGAAAAACTGTATATAGAGTCTGTTTCCTTGGATTTCCTTTAAGCAAGCAAGATATATAAAATTCAAAAACAAAATAACATAAAAAAGTACCAAATATGTAGGGTAGACCAGTAAACTAACTAAGACATCCCTGATATCATTAATGTCCAAATGGCCTACAAAAAAAGCATATCTTGGATCTTCCTAAAGGCCAGGAGTTGAGTCTAGCAAAACAGGCTTTTCCAAAGTATGGAAGAAGCTACTAAAGAAGCATGTTATTGGGCCTCCATCCTCTCCACTTCATGTGGGACTGGGACCCCCAGTAAATCTTTCTTAAAAGAATGCAGAGACATTAACTATGGTTCATTGAAAGAAGCCAACTGATAATATAATTCAATGTAGGGACAGTCACAGTTTACATTTCAGAGAGCACAGTTATTAACTCTAAGCTGTAGGTAACATAAAATGGAAGTTGAGGTATTTGATTTCATGGTTATGCTAGATGGAGACAGGAGCATGTGCAAATATGCTGAACCATCCAGAGTCAGTTGGATTCGAGTGGTGTCCAAACTGAAATAAATATGAAATCATCCAAAAAATATTAGATGGATTAGCAGAGAGACTGAATGCAACCTTTGCTTTTCCTTTTTTGCCTTGATTATGTTGACTCGCTTCTTACATTTGATTCCACAATATGGGAATTAAAACAGCTTTAACTTGTCTTTCCAGTGATTATAGCAGCTACAATCAATCATTCATATATTAACCATCTGGGAATGTGTTCATGTCAACAGTACAGATCTTCTTGTCATTTCCTCTGAAATTAATGCACAATACACTTGGGATTTAGTTATATAGTTATTAACCTGCTGCTTAATGCCAGGTCGGTAAAAAACAAGGCCCCCCTCATATGGGACCTGATCACTGAGGAGGGGGTGGACCTGGCATGTATTACCGAGACCTGGCTGGGGCCCAAGCGGGGAGTGTCCCTCTTGGAAATGTGCCCAGCTGGGTTCACCGTGTGGCACCAGCCGAGATGCCACGGCAGGGAAGGAGGGGTTGCTGTCATCATCCAAGAGTCTCTGGTGCCCTTCAGGGGCATTCCTCCACAAGTCTCCGGCTGTGACACACTGTTCCTTAGATTGGGCTCCCGCAAACAGTTGGGAGTGCTGCTACTGTACCAGCCTCCCTGCTGCATGGCAACCTCCCTGCCTGAGCTGCTGGAGGCCGTCTCGGGGCTGTGGTGGAGTTCCCCAAGCTTATGGTTCTGGGGGACTTCAACTTGCCATCCCTGGGACAGACTTCAGAGGTGGCTTGGGAGTTCATGGCTACCATGGCAGCCATGGACCTGTCTCAAATTGTGCGGGACCCAACCCGAGACAGTGGCCATATGCTGGATTTGGTTTTCTTGTCAGAGCAATGGCAAAGTGAACTGAGGGGAGATTTACAGCTTTCCCCATTGTCATGGTCAGATCACATCCTGGTGACCCTGAGTTTTTCCTATGCCACCCCTCTCCGCAGGGAGGCAGGACCCATGTGATTGGTCCACCCCCAGTGCTTGATGGACCCGTCAGGGTTCCAGAGGGAGCTGGGGAGTATTCCCGTGGATCTGCTGCACAGTCCAGCGGAGGCCTTGGCTGCTGCTTGGAATAGGGAGGCAGCTGAGGCCTTGGACAGAATTGTGCCTATGCGACCTCTCTTGCCACATCGGCTCCGACATTCCCCATGGTTTACGGAGGAGTTGAGGGTGCTGAAGAGGGCCAAGAGACTTCTAGAGCACTGCTGGAGGAAGACAAAGACTGAATCCAACTGAACAGAGGTTAGAGCCACAGTCAAGGCCCACATTGTGGTGATAAGAGCGGTGAAGCGCCAATACTTCTCCCTCCCTTATCGTGTCTGCAAAGTGCCACCCCGCGGCCCTGTTTGGGATCATTAGATCCCTCCTTGGTAGGGGGGATCTGGAGATTCATTTGCAGGGTCACATGGAGGAATTTTCAGAGCATCTGCAGGATAAAATCGCTCGAACACGGCACAGGGTCTGGGGAGATACCAGGGGATTGTTCTTACCCAATTTTCTGGGAACAGTTTGATCCTGTTGTTCCTGAATGGACAGGATACTCCAGACTGTGAAGGCCACCACTTGTCATCTGGACCCATGCCCCTCCTGGGTGGTGAAAGCAGCTCGGGAGGTGACGTGCGGTTGGATCCAGGAGACAGTTAATACATCCTTGCGGGAGGGAGGGTTTCCAGCTGCCTTTAAAGAGGCATTTGTGCACCCCCTCCTCAAGAAATCCTCCCTGGATCCTTCCATACTGGACAATTTCCATCCAGTCTCCCACCTCCCCTTTTTGGGGAAGGTGGCTGAGAAAGTGGTGGCATCACAGCGCCAAAGAGTTCTGCAGGAAATGGATTATCTGGACCCTTTTCAGTCAGGTTTCAGGCCTGGTTATGGAATGGAAACGGCATCGGTTGCACTTATGGATGATCTCTGGCGGGAGCAGGATGGTGGAAGTGCAATCATCCTAGCTCTCCTTGATCTCTCAGAGGCTTTCAATACCGTCAACCACGGTATCCTGTTGGGATGACTCAGGGAATTGGGGGTGGGCAGCACGGTCTTGTGCTGGTTCACCTCCTTTCTTCAGGGCCGATCCCAATCGGTGTTGATAGGGAGCGAGAGGCCCCATCCTCGGCCCCTCCTTTGTGGGGTGCCAGAGGGTTCGGTTCTCTCCCCGCTCCTTTTCAACATCTACATGAAACCGCTGGGTGAGATCATCCACCATCATGGGATGAGGTATCATCAGTATGCTGATGATACTCAATTATACATCTCCATCCAAGGTGAGGTAAGTGATGCTGTGACTGCCCTTTCTTGGTGCCTGGAGGCTGTAAGGGTCTGGATGGGGAACAACAAGCTCCAGCTGAACCCTGGTAAGACTGAGTGGCTGTGGGTTAATGGCTCCTCTGTATCTGGGACTTTGTCATCTTTGGCGCTGGATGAGGTAGCACTGCCCAAGACAGACCCAGTGCATAATCTGGGGGTCCTCCTGGACTCAGGGCTCCTGCTTGAAGAGCAGGTGGCAGCCGTGGCCAGGAGGGCCTTTGCACAATTTCGGGTTGTGCACCAGTTACGTCCTTTCCTGGATCGGGATGCCCTTCGAACAGTCACTCATGCCCTTGTTATCTCCCAGATAGACTACTGCAATGCACTCTACATGGGGCTACCCTTGAAGAGTATCTGGAAGCTTCAGCTGGTCCAGAATGTAGCCACGCAAGCTATTTTTGGGGCCCAAAGAAGGGCCCACATAACACCGTTGCTCCGCGAGCTACATTGGGTACCGGTTTGCTTCCAGGTCCAATTCAAGGTGTTGGTTATCACCTTTAAAGCCCTATATGGCATGGGATCAGGTTACCTGAGGGACCGCCTCTTCCCCATGACTTCAACCCGTCCCACCCAATCACACAGAGAGGGCATGCTCCGGACCCCCTCAGGAAAAGAGCTTCGACTAGCGGGGTCCACAAGGCAGGCCTTCTCTGCTGTAGCCCTCGCCCTTTGGAACATCTTGCCCCTGGAGGTGAGATTGGCCCCCTCACTCCTGGCCTTTTGGACAGATTTGAAGACCTGGCTCTGCCATCTGGCCTGGAGTGGGGAGGGAAGTCATCAAGTGTGGGGTTGGCTAACCCCTTAGAGGCCTGGCATTGCTGCCCTGAACCATCAGTGTCCTGGACTTTTTCCTTTATCTTTTGTAACTGTGAATATAGGCTTTTAATTGTATATTTATTTATTGTTTTTAATGAGTTGTGAGCCGCCCAGAGTCCCCCAGTGGGGGAGATGGGCAGGGACAAATTTAATAAATAAATAAATAAATAAAATAAGGGGAGGTAAGTGAGTGAATTAAATTTGTAGTCACAATATATGCATGTTAAGTTCTATTACCTAAATGTAGCGCATAGATCGGACAACCTATTCAGAAGAAATTAACATTTATTTCATAATGTTAAAGATGCACAATGTATTCACAATCCTACTTCTTGTTGGTTTCAAACATGTCATTTTCTGTTCCCTACTTTAACTATATACAGTACTGTGCAAAAGTTTTAGGCAGGTGTGAAAAAATGCTGTAAAGTAAGAATGCTTTTAAAAATATATATTGTAATTGCTTATGTTTATCAATTTACAAAATACGAAGTGAGCAAACAAAGAAAAATCTAAATGAAATCAATATTTGGTATGACTATCCTTTGGCTTCAAACCAGCATCAATTCTTAGATTTGCATACTTTGTACCCTTGCACAAAGTCAGGGATCTTGTAGGATTAGAGTCAGGTGTATGTTTAACCAATTATACCAAGCAGGTGCTAATGATCATCAATTTCATATGTAGGTTGAGACACAGTCATTAGCTGAAACAGAAATAGCTGTGTAGGAGGCAGGACATAGGAACTGGGGTGCAGAAAAATGGCAGCAGGTGCTCTGGACTGATGAGTCAAAACTGGAAATCTTTGGCTGTAGCAGGAGGCAGTTTGTTTGCTGAAGGACTGGAGTGCGGTACGATGATGAGTGTCTGCAGGCAACAGTGAAGCATGGTGGAGGTTCCTTGAAGTTTGGGGCTGCATTTCTGCAAATGGAGTTGGAGATTTGGTCAGGATCAATGGTGTCCTCAATGCTGAGAAATACAGGCAGATACTTATCCATCATGCCATACCATCAGGGAGGTGTGCAACTGGCCTGAAATTTATTCTGCAGCAGGACAATGACCCCAAACATACAGCCAATATCATTAAGAACTATCTTCAGTGTAAAGAAGAACAAGAAGTCCTGGAAGTGATGGTTTGGCCCCCACAGAGCACTGATTTCCACATCATCAAGTCTGTCTGGGATTACATGAAGAGACAGAAGGATTTGAGGCAGCCTACATTCACAGGAGATCTATGGTTAGTTCTCCAAGATGTTTGGAACAACCTACCTGCCGAGCTCCTTCAAAAACTGTGTGCAAGTGTACCTAGAAGAAGTGATGCTGTTTTGAAGGCAAAGGGTAGTCACACCAAACATTGACTTGATTTGGATTTCTCTTCTGCTCGCTCACTTTGCATTTTGTAAATTGATAAACTTAGACAATTACAATATATATAAGCATTCTTACTTTACAGAATTTTTTCACACCTGCCTAAAACTTTTGTACAGCACTGTATATTTGGGGTGAAGAAGATCCAAAAAAATGCTGATAAGCTAATTTTTTTCTCTCATTAGCATCATTAATGGGGGCCTGTACATTTGTAGGTTCTATTCAGTGCTGCTGCTATGTCACAGCAAGTTACATTTTGGCAGATCTTGTATATCTACTACTATGAAGTTCTATTTCTATTCCCATTATTCTGAAAGATGCACATAGACAGCCTTGCCTTTCTTGGCTCCTTAACTCTTCCATACTCTAGGTTTCTCTCACTGTGAGAGGCACCTTCCACTTAAAGTGAAATGTTAGTCCTCAGAAGTTTCAATGTTCTATATATGCCAGCCTAAAGGATGCTTATGGAAGAAGCATATTTATTTATTTATTTATTTACTTGTATACCACCCTACGGGAGCCAGTTTGAAGTAGTGGTTAAGGCACCAGGACAGAAACCGGGAGACTGTGAGTTCTAGACCCACCTTAGGGACAAAGCCAGCTGGGTGACTTTGGGCCAGTCACTCTCTCTCAGCCCTAGGAAGCAGGCAATGACAAACTACTTCCCAATAATCTTGCCAAGATTGGGACTGCAGGGACTTGTTCAGGCAGTCACCAGGAGTCCAAAACTGATTCAAAGGCATGTACACAAACACACACACACGCACACCATCATATCCTGTAGGATTCCCCACAGTCATTAATATAAAGCAGAACAAGTGTATGTTTGAATTCTCTGTGGTATGGCTCCTTGTTAGAAGCAAACGGTAAAACTCTAGCTTATATCACTGCAAATGTCAGCACTTTTTTATCCATTAAAGGTTTATAGCCACAGGCAAACCTGTAGGGATAAATTTGGTTTTATAACAAAACAGACCACAAGCAGACATGAATGTAATATGAAGACAGATTTTTTTAACTCCTACCAAGAAGGTACTTGTATTTCCTTTATTAAAAGTTGTAGGAATGGAAAAAGACCAAAATCATTTACTTAAAGACAAGGACTGTACACTTTGTTTTTTCCTTACAGAATTGTTATCTATCTACTTATCTCTCTATCCATCCACAGACACACAGACAGACACAAATGTAGCATTGTACCATTGGCTAATACTAACCTAATAGCCCAGTTGATTAGCAGTTTTAGCTAAAAATATAAGAAATTAATCTGTAGAAATTTTTATTTAAAAAAGCAATTAATTTGTACTGTTTCTGCATCGATCATGAAGTCATTATTTTTCATCATAATTTCTTCTATTTTACATATAAATATGGCCATCGACTATTAATGTTGCAAACTTCTTGACTTCAAAACTTGTTTTGATATTCTCAGATGGAGCCTCAGTTGGTTTTATTGTTCTTTGCTCCTAATTAATGTTAAAATTTAGCTCACCTATTTCCCACCTTCATCTTTAATCAAGGAACAATGATTTCTTATTCTAAAACTACTTCTAAATTTAAAATAAAAATAATAAAAAACTATGCCAAGCTAGAATTCTCAGTAAAATCAGAGATACTTACATTCTTCTCTGGACCATGTGAACCAAAACAGCTTGGGATACATACATATATTCCCATTAATAGGCACATTTTTGATTTTGACATGGATATTCTGACAAAATAGCTTTACAGGTTTCCCAACTCACACAGAAACAGTATGGGGTAGTAGTTAGGGCGTCAGGCTAGAAACTGGGAGATCATGAGCTCTAGTCCCACCTTCGGCACGAAGCCAACTGGGCGACCTTGGGCCAGTCCCTCTCTCTCAGCCCTAGGAAGGAGGCAATGGCAAACCACTGAAAAACCTTGCCAAGAATACTGCAGGGACTCATCCAGGCAGTTGCCAGGAGTCAACACTGACTTGAAGGCACACACGCACACACAAAAAACCCTCACAAAATGGCTGCCATGATGGGTATGGCCTGTCAAAAAACTCCTTTTTATCAGGGAGCAAACCTCTCAAGATGCTCCCCACCATCCCTAAATTTTTTGGGCAGGGGGAGGGTAGTCATTCTTCCCAAATAAAGCAAGCTTAAGACTTGCAGCTGCTACTTTGCTTATTTTCTAAGAATGCTTTTGATGACACTAGAGGCTGGTACCTAGTTTTGCAGCATGGTAGTACTGCATTTAATTCATTTTAATTACAAGAATCTTTAAAAAAACAAAAACCCAGATAGAGATAAGACCTTGATGAGCACAAATTCCTGGGTCTCTTGGAACTTATGTACTACCTCTTACTTAAATCTTTTACAATGTTGAACTTAAAACATATCACTAACCCCCTACTAATTTGCTCCATGAGGCTGCAAAATATCTAGATCAGAATAAGGGAGTAGATCTGCCACTTCCTTTCTGGTCAAACTTAGAATTGCACTTAAACTGTATGCAACTAACCATTTTTTAAAGGCTAAATATTTCCAAAGATTAATGGAGAGAGCTGTGGCACAATCTTCTTTAAATCTTCCTTAGCTGGATATACGTTTTGCCTTAAAAAGTTAGTAATGCTCAGATAGATGGGAAAGGAAGTTTATGGCCACTATGTGAGTTATTATTTACAAGACTGGGCAACCCACAATTGTAAGCTGTATGAAACCTTCAGCTTCCCATCCAAGGCCTTCTAGCTTTCCAAGGTCATGCTATCAACATTTAGCAGTACAACAGCTACTTTTATGTGGCAGGTTTTTTCCTCCAAAACAAGGGGGAAAATGGGAGCAGGAGGTCCCTGAAGGATGAACCACTTATCTCCTCTTAAACTTCCTACTGTCCCTCCCGCCCCCTACTGAAATTTGGCCAATGTGCTGCCAAATTTCTATGGCATGATTTCAGGTTGTTTTGGCCTCCCCACTTACATCTCCACCTTTAAGACTTTAAGTACCCCAAACTGAGAAACTGGGCCCAAAACAATCAATACTATAACCATGCAACATCACTACCCTTCAAGTAGCACCACATGTAGCCCCAACACTTTATAGTTAGTTCATGGTGATTTGTATAACAAATGGGAAGGGCCTCACCAAGTTTGACAACTCTGGTACCTGTGAGAGAAGGAAGAATGTTGTTGGAATATTTCTAGCATTTCCTTTAATCATTACTTGCTTCCTAATTTTTCTATTATTCTTCTAAGTTATTCTTCCACATCAGCAAGACATTAGGCAGGATATAGTATGTTTACACACCATGAATAACCTGTATAGAATTATCCAGAGTTCCTTTTGGTCATTGCTCAGTATTCCTTTCAGCAGGGGTGGCTATTTACATTTGTTTCATAAATACAAACTTAGCTAGTCAGTAAGTTCTTGATCATGTTGAAAAGTGGCAGAAGTTCAAAAAGCATACATTTTTAGTGTTCTCTACTCATATATTTGATATGCAAAAAAAAAAAAAAATCTGAGCAGTTCCCATCATCCTGGCTTCCAAGACACTGATCATCAGTTACATTTAAAAGCTGCAAAAAAGTTGTAACGATGAAATGATAGCATGTTGGCATTTCTGCAGCCAGGTGCTTCACCAGTATCTCTACTCATGGTTAGAAAGTGAGAGGACGGGGGAAAGACAGAAATAGTTTGAAATGCCTGTGCATAGGTAAAGGAACAGGATGAAGATGCACAGGGGACAGGAAAGAGAAAGAGAGAGAAATGGGTGCTTTGAATCCAGGAGCTGGAATGGGGCAACAAATCTCACCAACAGAAAAACAGCCCACCCACAAGCTTGATAGGGCAGTAATGTTGCAAAGGGAAAAGCAGTTTTGCTTTCTTTCAAATTAGCTAGTGTGGAGCCAGAAATGTCTACTCAGCTCTCTAAACCAGTTGACATTGAGAGATGAGAGGTCCAGAACATGGTTGAACTCTGTGCAGAGGGGTCTAGCATTTTATTTTTAGTTAAATGTATTGCTATGTTTAATAATAAAACATTTTTGCTCCCAATTTTCTTTTAATTAATTGGTTGGACTAGGACTGTAGAGACCCAGCTTCAAGATCTCTTTCAGCCACGGAACTGTAGATGATCTGGGGCATTCTCTCTTATTCTCCCTGCACAATTTAATTCACAGGGTTTCTGCTGAATAGGACGAATTGGAGAAGGGAATGCTGCATCTGAGCTCCTGTAGAAAATCAGGGTATACATTTGACACCTAAATTAGTAAATAACCTCTTTGGAACACCTTACTGTGGAAAAGCAGGGTTGTTGTTGTTTTTTTAAGTAAGCTTAAGTAACCATTTCTGAATACACGTAGAAACTCAATGGCTAGATTCCATTTTCTATTTACATCATTTCAGAAGCAAGATACTGCTTCTTTTATTACTCAGTTTGCACGTGCTGCCATTAGATTAGCTGGGGCTACTTGATTCAAGCCACAAAAATCTGGGCAACCACTAGATGGCAGCACAACATTTGAGTTTTCTATGCCTCTTTGCTGCCTTGTGGCGGAGTCAGAATGTTTTGCAGACCATCTCGCATAGTCCCAAAACTGGTAGTACCCTCCTGTCACGACCTGCTCCTTGCCCTTGTTATATACTGTTTGCTTTCTTCCAGCTTTTTCCTCACCAAATTTGTAATAAACTCCATTTTTCACAAGGGTATTAACTAAAATGACAGCCTTTCAAATCTGAATGTTTTATTTCAGAAAAAAAATATTAACGTTTAGACACTGTCATGTTTAAGAAAACGTTTAGAACTGAAAGAGAAAAAAAGGATCATGTTCAATTAGCTAATTTACTTCACAAAAAGAACTAAAATAGCTTTTTCTTAGGAATTACTCATTAGAAATCCTGCAACTTGAGTTCTATAGCTCCATATAGAAGCTTGAGAGAATCTTGCATGCATCTGAAAACATATCGATGAAAAATACAGGGCAATGGTAATTTAATTTAAAAAGTATATAATTTGATAATTACCTAACAATAATAGCATGCCAATAGAAGAGAATATATGTAGCTCAGGGTTGAACCGTGGAATCTTTGGTCTCTCTGAGCTTGGTTCTTTGCTTGCAGACGTTTCATTGCCCGACTAGATAACATCATCGGTGCCTGGGCACCGATGATGTTACCTGGTTGGGTAATGAAACGTTTGCAAGCAAAGAACCAAGCTCAGAGAGCACCAAGGACTCCACGATAATAGCATTTTATACCACCATGACAGCCTCCTAGAGAATAATGAAAACAGCTTGCTTGTTGGAAAATTCTGGGAGCTGGCAATTTAGAAGGCTGATGAAGGCTGGTCCAAGCAATATCACTTCAGATGTATATATTTTAGTTTTTAATATTTGAACCAATACAGATTATAATATTAAATTCTGGATTCTCAAGATATTTTACTTCCTCTTCTTCTAAATATATATGCCAGACACAAGAGTTTCTAATCAAACCCCATGACTGTTCTAAGAATCTTTATTTTATGGTGATGCTTTCAGTTACGTGAGCCTCTGTCTTAAACTGCTGAGCAGTGGTTTTCCTGCTGGTGTGAAAAAAAACAAAAAGAAACCAAGTAAAGTTTGCATAGTCATTCTTGTAGCTAAATAGATATAATAGTTTTAAGATGCTTATCCAAGAATAATGATCGCTTAACCTGTAGTTGTTTTCCATATTCATCCAGGGACAAGCAATCTCCAGCCCCAAGCCTTGCTTTGAAGTCTATGGAACCCCCTTTGCAGAAGAGTCCACAGGGTATGATTAAAAAAGTCAAAATGGCAGCTGCAATGGTATGATTGAAGCTCCACACACAAAAACAAGCAAAACTTCAATCACACCATTGTGGCTGCCATCTTGACTTTTCTGACCATTCCCTACAGACATCCCTGGTCCTTTGATTAGGTCTGCCAAACACTGTGATTCAATTTGCCACCATCCTGAGATAAGAAACAGTAAAAACACCCTACAGAATATACTCCAAAAATGACATATTTTGAAAACAAAGACCCCAAAATGCCTTTCCAAAAGGCTAGGAAAACAATGAAAACCCTGTTTCAACTCATGTGTGTCACTGGCCCCAATTCACTTTGTGTCATCATCTTGCCCTTTGTAGACCTCCACCCTCTAGAATGGTTAAATGTGGCTTCCAGTCATCAAAAAATTACCCAATTCTGTGTTCTAGGTCTTTATCCACAAAATAAATATTTTTCAGAATTAATTCTTAACTTACAGTAATTACAAAACTGTTAATGTTGTTAACAAAAATATGTAACTTGTTCATAAGATGTTCCCTATCCTTTAAGTTTAAAAAGTGGTCAATGAAACATCAGTATATATGAATAACCAGAAATTTACACATGAATTTAATTCCTGTTCTCGATAAATTGATAGAAAGCATCATGGGGGGAAAATTAACAATCATAACAATCAGATTGATCCTACACACAGTTTCATGTCTTGGCCAGTGGAGCTGTACTGTACTTGTATTGTTAAAACAGTTGTGACAGTCTCTTAGCAAAAACTAAGAGAAATCTTTTTTATGAATTAGTAACTGAATAGAAAACAGACTCTTCCTAACCCTCACCAAAAAATTCCTTAGTAAGTATAGTGGATATGAGATAAGAAGAGAGGTTCTTTGGAGAATGAAAAATTAGATAAAGGCCAGGAATTAATGGACAACATCACAATGTGTAGATGTAAGTTGGATATTCCAAAGATCTATCTTGGGATTGGTACTGTTTATCTCTCTCATTAATATTCTAGAGACAGGGATAAGCAATAAAGTTGACAAACTTGCTGACACCAAATTATTCAAAGATACAAATTGTGAGAGATTGTGGAGAGTCTCAGAAAAGAATGGAGACCTAAACAAGCAAGAGGCTGAAGGCTAGTCTACTGGCAGCTTTTCTCATAAAGGACAGCTCAGTTTGTTGTTCAGTCGTTAAGTCGTGTCCGACTCTTCGTGACCCCATGAACCATATTGCGCCAGGCCTTCCTATCTTTCACTGCCTCCCTGAGTTTGCTCAATTTCATGCTCATTTAGCCTTTTAACATTGTCCATGGGGTTTTCTTGGCAAGGATACTGGAGTGGGTTGCCATTTCCTTCTCCAGTGGACCACATTTTGTCAGAACTCTCTGTCATGACCTGTCCATCTTGGGTGGCCCTGCACGGTATAGCTCATGGCTTCACTGAGTTACACAAGCCCCTTCGCCACGACAAGGCAGTGATCCATCACTCATCGATCACTCAGTTTAGAAGCCAGGAAACTGGGAAGAAACATTTCAAATAACTCGAAGTGACTGCCATAACAAACTTCTTATAAACGAAGGTGAGAAATTCCTCTAACTCAGTTTCTCAACCTCAGCAACTTTAAGATGTGTGGATTTCAACTCCCACTGGGTGGGGAATTCTGCGAGTTGAAGTCCACACATCTTAAAGTTGCCAAGGTTGAAAAACATTGCTCTGTTTTCAAGATTCTCTATCCTCAGAAATAGCATCAAAGATACCTAACTGAAATATGTATAGTTCTTGATTTCTTGATCTTGTCCAAATACATGAGGCTTGACAGGTAGAAACAAAGACTGTAAGGAGCTTCCAGTTTGATAGATAGGTAACAAAATGGCAAAAGATAAGACAGCAGGGGATCTGTCACAAATATATATTAAAAATAAGCCTTGCCAGATTTCTTTCTGGAATCTCTACCCTCTCACCCTTATTTCTGAGTTCCACTATGTTGGGGCATAACTGTTCTCCAAGATGAAAGAGGTCCACTCAAGGTAGTCAACTAAGCTGTCACCACTTGTTTCTGATGGAGACATGTTCACTTTAACCTAGAATCTAGATGGGAAAAACAAGACACACATACCCCCCTCAGGATTATGCTTCTAAATAAATGGTTCCAGCTCCTCCCTTTTATTATTGTGACCAGGCCTAATGGTTTCAGGAAATAAGAAGCTAGTACAAACCTCGGGAGTTTGCAAGGGGAACAAATGATGGCTACACCTGACGATGTATCATATAAATGCCACATCTCAGGTATATGCATCTTATGTCTGCATCTTAAGTCATGGCCGAAGACTACAACTGCAGCATTTGTGTGATGTTATTGTACATGTGTCTCCATTTTGAAGATGCTGGTTATGGGTACCTCTGGTACAACCAAACACAGATGTGACAACATATAAATAATTTTAATTTTAATAAATGCATAAGGTGAATATTTGAAGGATAAGGTAAGCTAAGCAAGCCACAGGTGATCTATATATTCAGGTGCTAATAAAAACACTGGTCAGCAAATGGACAGGCAACTAGTAGAGGAACAGAAAATATAAACAAACGTAAAACTGCCAGCTGACAAAAACAGCACAGAATTTTGTGTGTGTGAGAGAGAGAGAAGGGGGCACTTCTACCTACATATTTTAGTTTAGTTTAGTGCCTTCAAGTCAGTGTTGACTCCTGGCAACTGCAATTTTCTTGGCAAGGTTCTTTGGAAGTGGTTTGCCATTGCCTCCTTCCTAGGGCTGAAAGAGAGTGACTGGCCCAAGGTCACCCAGCTGGCTTTTTACCTCAGGCAGGACTAGAACTAACAGTCTCCCGGTTTCTAGGCTGTTGCCTTAACCACTACACCAAACTGGCTCTCTACACATTTTCTACCAGTTCCATTTCTCCCAGGTTTTTAGGTAGAGTACTTGAGTATTTGTCCCAGTCAGGATATCTGGCACCTAGCCTGCAGGCCCTTAAATCCACTACAGAAATAATAAGACTTCTAAAATTTATTTTATTCATATTCAGAATATGTAGATATATTACAGGGGGAGATGCATGTCAGAGAGAGAAACATGTATATGTGCATTTTGCACCAATGTCATCCATACCTCAGTTTCCTTTTCTTTTTTGAAAAAAAATCTATTACTAGAAGCCTCTATATAGTAATATGTAATTGTAGACTGGCAATATGCCTGAAATTTGTCTTTAAAGAGAATCATATAAGGAAATGACTTGATGCAACAATTTCAAGCAAATGAAAGTTTAAAACTTCCTTCAAATGCACGGAAGCAGAACACTTGGAAAAAGATTTGATTTGAGTGGGAGGACATTTATTTATGAGCTATACACATCTTGCAGTCGACTTTCACACGTAATCAGCATCTGACACATCATATATATATATATATATATATATATATATATATATATATACACACACATACACACACACACACACACACACCTTGCACATTCGTGCATACTGTACTGTATGTGACTTCTAAATAATATGGGTTTACGAAAGTCTCAAACCCCATAACTCATAATAAAGTTATTTAAAAGTGCATTTATAGAAACTCTGAACTGTTAACACATAAAAGAATAAGTGTTGTGTATATTTTCTAAAATTCTTGACTCACTCAGTCATCCATCTGACTGAGCCACTACAGCCATAAAATGTTTTCTGATTAAGAAAAAACAAAAATAGTTCTCCCTTGCCTCTTTCTCATTAAAGGGAGCCTAGCTTTTCAGCTGTCAGCCCCAGCCAACAGTCCCAACTGCAGTGGACTGAAGGAGCTGTGGTCAAAGGCATCTGGAAGATACCAGGTCGCCGACTACCATATTAAACTTCAGCAAGCAATAACATATTCTGGAACCACCTTCTCCAATGCTAACATTTTGTAGCCTGAAGCTCTTCAAATACACAGGCACAACTCCTACCAGGGCTGACTGGGACCTTTGGGACACATCATCTGAACATCTGGAGGGCACCAATTAAGCAAAGCCCCTCCAGAGGATCAGAGTGTGAACAGCATAGAAATATTTGCTCATCTTGGACACTACTTTTCATTGCTGCTTGTCAGTCAGTCATTTCCACAGGAAAAAATACTGAAGCACATTTTAGAGACATCACTGGGTTGCAAATGAACCTCCATCACCCTATCAGAACACCACTTCCTGGAATGAGATTCTAGTGTTGCAGGAAACTCTGTGAGAGCAAGTGAGAGCACAGCTATCAGTTTCACTTGTGACAGAAACATGGCATATTCCACTGACAGTTCTAGCTAATATTTAAAGAAAAATCAACCCAAAACATTATCATGGCATCCAAACCCATCACTACAAGCTACTAATCACAACAGCAAGCAATTTAATAAGCACTACATGGAGTAGAACCAGTCAGAAGCTTTGCAGGACTGATCCTTCCATTCTGGTCTTTTTCTCAAGCCAAAATTTTGAGAAAGAACCATTTTTCATTTCTCAGTCTTTTACAAATGGTTTATTATAATTATTTAAACAGTATTAGTTACCATTAGATTGCCTTTTAATGAGATAACTATCTTGGTTACAAAAGAAAAACCTAAATATATATCAGAAGTAAAACAGTTGCTTTATTTCATACTCTTTTTAATAAAAAAAAAATATCATTTTCAATTCTCTGATTCTCTTACTGATTCAACTGTAGCTTATGAAAAATCAAAATTTAGCTTCCATAGATTCTTTAGTGATTTAGAAAGACACTATATTTAGCGGTGTGAGTGCATATACGTAAGTTGATTGCCTCAGTGTTACCATCTTATAGCTCTGCTGAAAATTATATTTAAAAATTAATTCATTACACATTCATTACTGTCTATAAGAGTTATATCCCAGTAAGTTAGGCTGGCAAGCAAGAAGAAGTTTAGTTTAATATTTGTATTTCCCCGGCCAAAGTATAAGATGCTTTTCAGTTACCAGAGAGGCACCTTTAATATACCAAGTCTGAACTCCATTTGTATTGTCACAATAACTCATCCCCCACCCTACCCCATGGGATGCTTTGGTATTTTTGTAATTTAATTTCAATGTAAAATACTGCTTAACCTAGCATCTAGTCTGGCATGGGGAACATCATGGTTGGCTCTTGAAGTTTACTTCTTCTAAAGCTTGGGTGCATTAACACTGTGAAAGTCTTCCATCAGTTATGACAGCTCTGGTACCATAACACTTCAGCACTGTTCTCGCACCAGATATGCATATCTCCAGAGCCTGCGCTATGAGAGGGAATGATTGACCAAGAGAGCGCTGAGCTTTGGCAAAACAGCATTATTCTGTTTTGCCAACCACAAAAAGAACCAGGAGGCAGCTGAAGACACCACAAAATTAGGTTGCAGGCATGTTCCTTTCTTCCCGAGCGGACTAGACCTTGAGTGTTGAATGTTACAGGGTGGAATGGGGGAGACAGTCAACACTTCCTCGCATTCATTCACAAAACCTGATATTTCCCCAAGGAAGCAAAGCATGAATAAGCCATGGGAGGGGAAGACATCCAGCTGATGCTCTACTGCCACAGGGCTTTCCAGACACCACCGGCTGGTTGCCCGCCCGCCAAGCAGCAGGAGTTGGCAAGGTAGAGCCATTAATCCCACAAACCCCCATCAAAGGTGTTCCCAGACACAGATGCTCTGATCCCAACCTTATCGCTTAGGTGGGCATTGCTGACCCGGACCCTCTCATCAAGATACGTCTGCACACAATTCGGCCCTGGATCTCGCGGGTGCATTTCCTGCAGGAAAGGAAGCAAACGGCCCCTCCGGGAGAACGAAACTGCTTTTCAAAAATGGGTCAGGAGTTGGAGGCTTAGGGCTACGGGTACTGCGGCGTGCGCAAACTGCCTCTGCCGGCCCCGCTAATCCACTCAGCTCGGGGCACTGGCGCAAACCCCGATCGTCATTCTCCGTCGGCGGCGGCCAAGAAAGCCAACTCGCAATTGCCCTTTGGAGAGCGGGGACGGGAGTCCTCTTTCCCCCCGACCGGCCCTTTCCACGCCGGGCGCTCTCTGAACTGCCCGGCGCCCCGAACCTCAAGCCCAGCCATTCCACCTCCATCTCTGCCCATTCCCGAAGCCTCCCTGCCCGTTAGCCGACCTTTCTCCCAGCCCGCAAAGACCTATCCTTCACCCCCGCCGCCACTCCGTCCATCTCTCGGGCCGACCTTCTCTCCTCTGCCGGCGCTCCGATTCCCCCCTTCAAGAAAACCAGGGAACCGGCCGGAGAACCAAAACCCGCGTCTAAGTATTTGGCACGCGGGCGCCCGGCGCAGACCCCAGCGCGTCAAAGAAATATCAGCGAGCCCTCCAGCCTAAGCGGAGGGAGGGAGGGATAAGCCCGTAACATGGCGCTACGACCGCAAGCGAGCCCCCGAAAGGACTCTCCAAGCTGCTGAAACTATCCCGGGGAAAGAAACCGGAGGCGCGCGCGGGTCCCGGGCTTTGTTTCCAGCCCGGCGGAGCGCACGGCTCCCCGCCGCCTCCCATCCGCCGCTGGCACGCCTGAAGCTTTTGCTGCTTGGGCAGCAGCTACAGACCCCCGCCCCGCCCCTGTGACTTCGGGGACTGAGAGGAAGACGGAGGGAGGCGGAGGAAGCCGAGAAACTTACTTGCCAGGAGGCTCCGCGGTGGAGACGAGCGGGCGGCGCGCTCGCCCGCTTCACTGGTTCCTGCGGAGCCCGGCGCAGCCGCTCGCTCAGCCCCGGCAGCCAGTCAGAGCGGGCGAGCGCGCGCGCCGGGACCCTCTCGCTGTGAATGGGACGAGCCGAGCGCGCATCCCGGCCTCTGGAGCTGCCGAGCAACGTTCGGGCATGCTCAGTCGGCTGACCTTCGCCGTGCAGAAAGTACCATTGAGTGGAAGGCGGGAAGCGGGCACGGCCGGGGCGGGGGGAGAAGGGAAGAAATGGATGCTACCATCAAGAGGCGAGCTAAAAATAGACGCGGAGGGAGAAAGGTGGGAGGAGAATGGGATTGCTGGAAGTTAAAGAGACAGGAGCTGAGCTGAGGAGGATCTCTTCTCCCTCCCTCTCCAGATTGCGGGTTCAGGGCTCGTGGGGAAGAACGCGATGCCCTCCCCGCCCTCAACGGAGCGCAACCAGGTTGGCAATAAGGCATGTTCGTTAAAGAAATGCTACCTCCCCGTGCTTGCATTAGAACTTGTACGAAGCGTTTGTAGGTAAAGATATGCACCATTTATGGTAGACAAAATGGCAGAGGAAGGCTCTTGTAACAAATGCCATACAGAAAATAAATGTAGGCGAGCGTCTTCTCGTCCAGTTTTCTGAAAGAGAATTGGCTTCACCGATGTCTTTCAAACAGCATTTTCATTTATTTGGCATGTAGTTAACAGCCCAAGGTAAATGTCCTGCATTTCATTAATCCTACATGTCCTGTAGCAGTCACAGTGATCCCTCAGGGGTCATGATGTCACTGTACTAATGTTATGAATTAGGTAATTTGATACAAAGTGCATGATTTGTTTAATTTGCAGGATGATACACTGACCCGGGATGTTGTTGCCCCCTTGCAGATACCCAAATTATTAACTAACAGTCTTTCTAGCTTTCCATGCTTCAGTTAAATCTCAAGGGAAGACATTATGACAGAATTCCTCCCATGCAGAAGGGAAATATGGAAACTTCAGGCAACCTTCAGTTGATGGAAAGTTGTGCAACAGAAAATCCCAGCAACTGGGACCTCCCATTACCGTCAACAATAAATGAAAATGGAAAACACCAAAATCTGAAGGAAATGGTCAGGTATAAGGTAAAAACCATGAAACAACTATGCAAGGGAAGAAATCTTTACAGAACTGCTGGGCAGATTTCAGCAGAACATTAACCATAACAATGCATCTAAAGAAGTTCAATTCTGCACCATTATCACTGCATAATGGATCTTCTCCCTTGGCTAACATTCTAGAAACAAGGCTTTAGTTATGTGCTTTATTATCCCCATCTTAAATCTCATACATGGAAGGCAGGAGAACAGCTCAGACTATGTTCCTCAAAACTACAACTTTTCATAACCTGATAACCTCTAAAGTTGTTGGAATGATAATTCCCAGGTTTTTGGCGATTCCAGCTGGGATTCATGAGTTATAGTTCCAGACGATTTAGAGCATGGGTTTGGAAAGCCTGAAACACAGTTGAAGTGCTGTGATTCCAGCACCCTCCTTAATTCATAAGCATAGTAATTAATTAAATATCATCCCAGCTACACTGAATTTTTTTATAATTGATGGACATTGCCTAAACTATAAAAAATTTCAAAATTGCAAAACTATAACTAAAATAGCAGTATCCTTAAACTCTATGCCACAATCACCTAAGCTGCTTATCTGTCATCAACAAAGTTATAAAAACTTGTGCATAAAAATTATTTTGAGTGGGTGAAGGCATATCAGATGACCAAACTGAGTAAGAAATTAGCTCAACTGATCTCTGGTATGGATGGCCTGTCAATTGCATGATCTGTTCTCACAGATCAATCCAAGTTTATGCCACCAAAATTCAATGGTAATAATTCTTGATGGTGTGATTTTTTTTCTCTTCTAAATTTATGAATAAGGACCTAAAATGGAAGTGTAAAACTTATGACAGGCTTAATACATTCATTCTGAGCAAAAATACTTAACCTGTTCCTTCCAAATTCATAGCTACTATACCTTCTCTGGCCCTTAGACACCAATACAAATAAATGAAATTGGACTCCCACCCAGAAGAAAATTATCTACCTTTCTATGTTTTTTTCCATAAATAGTGAAGGTCAGTCAAGTTTCAGTCTGATGGATCAGGTGATACTAATGAAATAACAAATCATAAATACAGTCATATTTTAGTGCTTTACAATTCCCTGGATCAATGCCTGTTCCAATATGCTCCATAAACCCTGAAATCTATGAAAAAGCTCTCTTGGAGACAACATCTGTGTATTTAGTAGAGCATAGCACTGTCAATGATTGACCCTTGCTTGTGAAACCTCTCTTGGAAGTCATTTCTATATGTCCTCCCTCCCCCGCTTTGTTCTTGTTATATTCTAGAGAAAGTAGTGTACAGTTTAGAGCTGTCTTTAGCAGTCATAGATTAGAGGAATGCTTAATTTTGTGAATTCTATTTGTAACTAATTTTAGTTGCAATGTTTAATGTTTTGGTTTTATTTATTTATGCATTGTTCTGCTTCTTGAAAAAAATATTAATGTCTAATACCCCTAAAAAGAAAAGAATGGTTATTTACATTGGGACCATGGACAGAATAGTAAAACACATTTGTATTAAACAGGAAAGTGGTTACATTGTGTGCAAATAGTTTGTTCTCTCACAGGTATAGGAAATGGTATACAGAAGGCAACTCAAATTCAATTTCTCCAGTTAGAAGAATTAAGTTACGGAGGAAAAAAAATGGTTGAGTGACAGTAGAGTTGCTGCTGATAAGATGTGACAATGCTATGCTAAATGAATATTATGTCTGACCTGGTAAAGGGAGTTTCTTGTGATATCTTAAGAGAGCAATAACATGTTCATTCTGTAAATGCCCTGTAGTCACTTTTAGTTTCACCAGATTTCTGGCATGATGAACAAAGATGTCACTTTAAAATGAAGCTGAAATGTTTCTGTGAAATGCTTGCACTTTTAGCCAAATTACCCACTTCATTATTCACGGAAAACAAGTACACATCATGAAGTATCAATAAGTAACTCAAAAATGACTCATCTAAATTCTCCATTTTCTGTCAAAAAGCTAAACATTGTAAAACTGTGCATTCTGGGAGTTAGAAGGACATGACCTGAGATTTGAGTGGCATGGATATTTGTGGTACGATAAAGTTAAGGTTAATGTGTATTTTAAAAATTATTATATTGGACATGCGATATTGAGAATATGGAATAGATACAAACCCAGGTTGTACCCAAAAACATATCTGTGGTTCTCAGCATAAGAAGCATTTTATAAACAAGAAATAATAGGCAAACACAAATGGTTAACTTATTGTGAATTTTGTCAAGGGGAATAAAAAATAAAATCAAGAGAAGAACTGATAGCAGAGGGATATGGTTGTCAATGGTTCTCTTATTTACAATTATTAGAAAGATTTAAAGTAGGCAAAATAATTTATGGTTTTGAACATAAGACTGAGCTTGAAATAGAATTGTATGCAAATAATAAACATGTAATTGCTAAAATGTATAAACTTTTATTGACATTTGAAACAGAAGAACAAGTGAAAGAATGTATTATAAAGTGAGCTAAAATTTTTGGTTATAATATGTAGATGGAACAATGGGAAAATATGTGGTTGAAAGGACTAAAATTTACACTATGTTATAATCTTAAAGAGAATTTTTATAAAATGATGTTCCATTGGTGTACGTCACCAGAGAAATTGTCTAGAATTTATAAAGTCACTTTAAATTTATGTTGGAAATGTGAACAACAAGAAGGGACATTTTATCATGTTTGGTGATGTGTAAAAAATCTAGAAAATTCTGGATTCAAATACACACACTGATTCAGAGAATTTTAAGGATTAATACACAATTGAGACCAGAGGTTTTTTGTTTCGGGATTGATGGACAAACAGTTGGAAAAAAAGTCATGGAACTTTGTATATGATAACCACAGCAAGATTATTGTATGCACAGAGATGGAAAGATTCAGCACTATCCACAATGGAGGAATGGTTGGTGAAGATGATGGAATTTGCTGAGATGGCCAAATTGACTGCTTTGATCAGAGAAGAGACAATATCTATGTTTATTGCTGACTGGAAATCCGTTATGGATTTTTGCATGAAACAGGAAAAAAAGGAACATATGATTTATGGTTTTGATGATTAGACAGGATAGATTATAGAAAGAAGAGAATTATGTTGTAACCATAGAGTAAGAGGTAAATTTATAAATGTGCTTATAACTGCTGGAAAGACGATCAGAAGCCACTTCTTTGTATCTTTTTTCTTTCTTTTCTATTTTTCTTTTACTTTTTTCCCTTTCTTGCACTTTCAGCATTTTCTTTGATTTCTTTCTTTTTTTTCTTTTTCTTACTCTATATTAGTTTGTATTAGTTTTTATCTTCCTTTTTAAAAATCTTTAATAAAATTATGTAAAACTGTGCATTCTGCTACAGCATTATGGTTTCTGCTTACTGGAGTAGCAATAGCAGGGGATCACAACAAGGAGTAAGGTGTGTGTTTGGTTCTCACAGCCTTAAATATACTAAAGCAGGTCTCACTCAAGCTACCGTTTTATTTAGAGCTCAGCTATTGGAGATTTGCATTCAGCTGGACCCTTGTTAAAGGATGTGCTCCTGAATGTATAAAGAGTGCTAAAAGAATTCCAAGTAACTAATCCATCTCATCTCAGCCCTTTGGAACATCTTGCCCCCAGAGGTGAGACAGGCCCCCTCACTCCAGGCCTTTCGGAGGGATTTGAAGACTTGGCTCTGTCATCTGGCCTGGGGCAGGGAGGGAGGATGTCAGAAATGGGGTTGGCTGGCCCCTTAGTGACCTGGTATGGCCTCTATTGGCCTCTTGGATTTTTTGATCTTTTTTCTATCTCTGTAAGTGTGGTTCTCTTTTTATAACTTTTAATTATGTATTTGTGATTTTAATTTGATGTAAGCCGCCCAGAGTCCCCCATTGTGGGGAGATGGGCGGGGACAAGTCTATTAAATAAATAAATAAATAAATAAATCTCACTTTTCCTGCCCACTTCCCAGCGCTGGTCGCTGAGGCTGCTAGAGAGGGACATGGGGCAGGAAAGGTGGTGGGAGAGCGGACTTTTATCTACCAGACCTCTGATCGCAAGATCTATCCTGTGCAATCAGAGATCTAGTGAGAAAAGACCCATCTCTCCCACTTTTCCACCCACCCCCTCCAAGCCCGAGCAGCCTGTTAGCATTCAGGCTCTCTTTGAACACTTGCACAAAATGAAAGCCAGTCTTGATACATCACAAAATCCCCTCCTGCCAAAACATTAAGGAGAGAAATAGATGTTTCCTAAGCTGCCCACCAGCAGTGATGCTTGGTAGGAGGAGAGACAAGGCAGGGAATCCACCAATCACTTTCCTTAAGCTAGTGGGAGCGATGCAAAGTACTGTCAGCATACTGAAAGCATATTGACATGGTTCTGAGGAAGTGCCTTTTGACTCAGCACAATGTGTAAACCAGGTAGTATGCATTTCACTGTCATGTGACTATATCCAAACTGAAATTGCAGCAAATTAAGCCCTCTCTCACACGCACACCACAATGACTGGGTTTCTCTTCCAAATATAGTTAGTTTAACCACGTTTTACTGAATTGCAATTGATTGGGTTCATATAACACTTAATACACATTAATATGTTTACTTGAAGAGTAAACCAAATCAAAACATGTTATGATGATTTCCTTATAGACTCTTTAGTATTTTGAGAAAACATAATTAAAAGTTCTAACTTTAATTTTTAAATTATGTTTTCTCAAAATACTAAAGAGTCTATAAGGAAATGTAAGATGAGCACCAATGCTGTATAATGTAATGTGAGTGTTGGATTACTGTGTAAAAAATAGCTTAGAATTCTAATAGAATAATAGTTCTAGTTTTATTGACATATAGGTACCAGTTTGAAGACATTAAAACTTAATAATGAAGACTAATACAATAATAACCTTGCTTCATTTTAACAAACTGTAATGGTTATATAAATTTCTTAGTTTCACTATCAGTATTTATCAAGTCTGGCTAAAGGAAGTCTTTCAAGGCATCATATTTTTTTCATCTGTCCTTGTGATTGTTGAATGCCTTCTTCTGAAATTCCAAGGACAAACTGATACAAAAAAGTCGTAACTACTGCAGTGTGTTAGATTTTCCTACTCATTATGGTGAAGGACATCATTTTCATTTATTCTACTTTCTAACATATTTTAGAGGCTAACTTTAGCCATTTATTGTCACAGCACATAGTGATGCCCATTAATTTAATGATAAATCATGCAATTCAATGTCAGATTTTTCTCCACAGTTAAATTCATTCTATTTCATTGAAGTGATAATTGTTCGCATTGCCTCAAAACTTTATATAGCCTTTCCTTCTTACAGTCATGTGAAAAAGAAAGTACACCCTCTTTGAGTTCTATGGTTTTAAGTATCAGGACATAATGAAAATCATCTGGTCCTTAGCAGTTCTCAAAAGTAGGTAAATACAACCTCAGATGAACAACAACACATGACATATTACGCCATGTCATCATTTATTTTACAAAAAGAAAGCCAAAATGGAGAAGCCATTGCCTCTCAGGTTATCTTAATTATTATTTATTATTTCATTGTTTCATTGTTTTATTGTTAGGCCAAAGCTATAACAATTAAGATTAAAAAGACTCCAGTTGAAACAGATTGATTCAATTTGCTTTCTACTTGTGCTTTTTCTCTCCTCTCACGGACCTCCCCAATTTTTTTCATAACAGGAAACTTAAGACTCAGAGGGATCCCTCACTCATTAATGCTGTATCCTAATTTATGTTGCAAGAAGGATTATACTTCATACCCAGTTGCCTTGCCCAGTGGAAAAAAGAAAAATAAACTAGGACTTTTTCATGTGGAGTCCTTGGTGCTATCTGAGCTTGATTGTTTAATGCCCCTAGGAGGGCACATATAACACCGCTGTTGCGCGAGCTGCATTGGTTACCGGTTTGTTTCCGGGTCCAATTCAAGGTATTGGTTATTACCTTTAAAGCCCTTTATGGCACAGGACCAGGTTATCTGAGGAACCGCCTCGCCCTGGTCACTTCAGCCCGTCCCACTCGGTCCAGCAGAAGCGGCAGGTTGCAGACCCCACCAGTCAGGGAATTTCAGTTGGTGGGGTCTAGGCAGAGAGCCTTTTCTGCTGCAGCGCCCGCCCTATGGAACATCCTGCCTCCTGAGGTCCGGTGTGCCCCTTCCCTCATGGCCTTCAGGAAAGGTATTAAATCCTGGCTCTGCCAGAAGGCCTGGGGGCCAGAGGGGGGCCCGCACCTGTGGAGATGGCTGGTGGGATGGTGGGTTGTCTCCCCCCCCAGCATCTTACAGGTTTTTTAGGGCCATAAATTAGAGGAGGTTTTTTAGGGCATTTTAATATGTTTTTAATTATTTATAGTTTTTAGCCATCTGGGAGAGAACTGTGTTTTTTATTGTGAGCCGCCCAGAGTCACCCGTTGGGGGAGATGGGCGGCATACAAGCCAAATAAATAAATAAATAAATAAATAAATAAATAAATAGCAGACATTTCATTCCCAAACTAGGTAACATCATCAGTGCTAGAGAATGTGGGGTTTGCTCCCTGTTTATATACTGTAGCTTGCCCTGCCGGTGTTGTGTGGGTGTGGTTTTCTCCTTGGTATTTCCTTGATTAGGTTATTGTTTTCTGCTTAATCGTTTGTCTAGTGTTAATCCTTGCTTATCTGGGTGTTGGCTGCTGGAGAGGATGTGTTCTGGTCTTTTTGTTTCCTTCTTAGCTTTTTTATTGTCTCTTTTGAATGGTGTGTAAATGTGGTTTATCTCTATGTGTCTATTGATGGCTGATGTGTCTGAGTGCCAAGCTTCCAGGAATTCCCTAGCGTTTTTGGATTTAGCTTGCTCTAGGATGCTCACAGTTTCCCAGTTGAAACTATGGTTGAGTCTGCCCATGTGTTGTGAGATTAAGTTTTCATCATGTCTTCTAACTGCTAGTTGGTGTTCATGGATGCCCCATTGGTAGGGGATTGGAGTGGAGATGCAGCAAACCCCACACTCACAAGCACTGATGATGTTACCTAGTCAGGGAATGACATGTCTGCAATCAAACAACCAATCTCAGAGAGCATCAAGGACTCCACAGTCCTACCCTGTGCTACATATATTCTCTTCTATTGGTACTTTTTCATATCAATAAAATTGTGGGGGGTTGAGAGTAATAGTAGTGATACAAAAACATAGAAGAGACATTGCAAAGATGTGATCACTGAAAGGCTCAATATATTCCCCAGTCATCTGATAGAGGCACCTTAGAAGCATCTCCTTGATTTTGCTACCAACTTGTAATTTTGAAGGCAACAGAAAGTGAGATTTTAAAACAAATGGTAAATAGTAATGTGGAAGTAATTTATTTTAAATAAACTTTTGTTTTTGTCCTGGCCTCACCCAGCCTACCTATCACATATTACCCGTGAATCAGAAATAATTGCTCACTCCTGTCATAAATGTTATTAGGCCATGATTAAATTCATATGAAAGTCAGATGGGCTTCTAAATTCCTTAACCAAAACACTTCAGGCTTTGTACTTTAGCATTATGATTGCACCCAAAGTTTACTTCCTATGCCAAGATGTATTTAATTTTTTCTTTAAAAATCCAAGTTTTTCATCCATCAATGAAATACCATCACTATGGTGCAAGTCTAGACCAGTGTTTCTTAACCTTGAAAACTTGAATATGTGTGGACTGAAGAATTCTGGGAGTTGAAATGCTGGCTGGGGAATTCTGGGAGTTGAAGTGCACACATCTTCAAGCTACCAAGGTTGAAAAACATTGTCCTGGACTACTATTCCTTGTAGAAGAATTCTTATAATACATTCAGTACATCTGTACAATTTTGCAATGGCAATACATACAGAACTGTTGCTTAACAAACACTAAATGAACATCCCAGTTTCTGGGGAAAGGCTATTACTCTGCTTATGGGATTTCCATAATCATCTAGCTCGTGACCATTGCAAACAGAATAATGGATTAAATGGAACTTTGATCTGATACAGCAGGACTCTTTGTGTATTTAAGTTCTAAGAATCCTGACAATCATTTAATAAATCCCATATGTCAACATTACCTAATTCAGGAATGGGTATATTTGCCCCTTAAAAGGGCACAAAGACCTAGTTAATCATCTACTAAGAAGGATCTGTTCAAATAACCCTTCTGTTTTTTCTGGGCAAATACTGTTTTTGATAAATGAAATAAGGGTTTTCTGGATTAATGCACCACAAAGCTGAATATCCATTCTGTCATACATACCTAGTAGAAGACTTTAAGCTTGCTTTCTATCCCAAATAAATTTGGATATGTTACTAGTGAGCGCTGTAGGACATATTACTTTCTTAGTTTTTCTCAAGCACAGTTCTGGTTGGATTTTTACAAAGATAATACCAGTTGAATCTAGTGGTTCAGATGTGCAGTACAAATTTCAAGATGACAAATGTAAAACATAGCTAACTGAAAAGTATACAATTGAATCCTACTACAATGAATGAAGCAAGTACTGTATATCTGACATTATCATTGTCTACCTGCTCTGTCCATCCATCCAGTATATAAGAACAGCTGTAAAACAAATGGAGTTCCTGCTTTCCATGACCAGATTCACACTGGCAGGTTATGAATGACATGACAGAAGAGATATTCTGAATGTTCTTCAGCATTTAAATGCATTAAACTAAGGCTGTACGAATGGGCAGAAAAGTGGAATGTAAGTAAAAAATAGTAGTAATAATAATGATTACTTACAGTTCCTACAGACTATAAAACTGAACATTCTTACAGATATTTAATGTCAGCTCCACTACATAAGCCACATGAGGAAATCAACTCCACAGGAAAACTAAAACTACTTTTATTGAGATTGGCTATAATATAATCTTACAAGTCTGATTAACTGGTGGCAGAGGTCAAGTTCATCATCTGTCAACCATAACAGAAGGATATTATGCATTGTAGGAAGAATAAATTGGCATGAGTTAATAAACAGGAAGGAAGGAAGGTTGCGTTTCTATGAAACAGAGAAATAAAAAGGATTTAATAAATCTGAATGAAGGTGGTCTGTGGACTCGAGTGGAATATACAGAGGAAGGTGAAGGTATACTGTATGTTTGATATGAAAAAAAGACTAAAATTATGTCAGAAAGTATGAACTGATGTCATATGTATTACAGGTAGTAATGACTATAATTGGGACTGACAACTCTGTCACTATGCAATGCGCTCATAAAGTGAAAACTCACATGACCATGCCAACGTACAATGGCAGTTCTGGCAGTTCTGGTTGTGGCCATTAAGTGAATCAAGCACAATCATTAAGCATGATGTCATGTGACCACAGCTTGGACCTTCCTGCCAGCTTCCCCATTGACTTTGCTTGTCAGAAGCCAGCAGTAAACGTCGCAAATGGCAATCAAGTGATCATGGGACACTGCAACTGTCATAATTGTGCACCAGTTGCCACGATCTAAATCACGATCACGTGACTGCAGGGACTGTGTAACTGCTACAACTTTAAGAACCAGTCGTAAGTCTCCTCATTCAGTGCCATCATAACTTAGAATGGTTGCTGAACAAGTGGTCGCTAAGTGAGGACTACTTATACTACCTGATGTATATGAAAGTGGGAATCCATAGCCTGGTGATAGAGGCACGTTACACTCTAGTGAATGGTGCTAATGAAACAACCAGGAATACGTTTTTGGGGAAAAGTGCATTCCAGAGGGAGGAAAGTTCTTCTGACATGACTGGATGAATGGGAATAAAACAAGAGAGTATAGAAAAGGTAACTGGACCATACAGAGGCCCAAAAATAAATAAGAATGGTGAATGGAGAATTGGAGCGAAAGTAAGAATGACTGTGGGAGGATAACGTGCAAGATCTGTATAAATAATGGAAAGCAGACATAAGAAAAGTAGTGCTTAGAACAGAGTAAAAAGAATTACATTGCAGATTGTGACAGAAGTGTGTGGAATTAAATACAAGATTTGATGAAATGGTGAAGCGGAAGAGGCCATGGATGAAAAAATGTATATTCAGATAGTCCTCATTTAGCTACCACAACTGGGACTGGCAACTTGGTTGTTAAGCAACTGATCACTAAGTGAAACTGCAACTGTGCTTATGATCTTACTTCAGCTTTCCTTTGCACATTTACAACCTCCTGTGAAGGTTGTAAATGTAAGAATTGGTTGTAAAATTGCTTTTTCATCACAGTTGTAACTGTGAATGGTTGCTAAAGGAGACAGTCAGTAAATGGAGACTACCTGTAAAAGAATGCTGCAGAAAATATAATATATTGTATAACGTGTACGGAGAGAAAAATATAGTAATATAGTCAAAGAAAGCAAGGATCAATTAAAATTTCCATAGATGCTACCAACCATCACAAGGAGGATGGACCCATTAAGGTGGTCCAGTCCAGGTATCTGATGGATCTGCTCAGTTTCCAGAGGACTCTTCAGGAGTTTTCCAAAATCTTGGTCAGCAGTTCTAGTTGACCTCTGGAACACAGAGGCTGGTGAACAACAAAGGGCAAATGTGACCAAATGTGATTACAAGCTTATGTTCAAGTCTACATCATGGTAGTAAGACCAGCAAATGTCAGTACATTCTATACTTATTGCATCTGCAGATTGCCATTTGTCAGCCCTGTTTAAGGTAATCAGCATATATTTTATGGAAGGATGCTTGGTTGTTGGGGCACTATGATAAATTTGCAAAGCAGCTGGAGGATAAGATCATTCAGATTTGCTTACAGCTGAACCCTGGCTGGGCAAGTCCTTTAGAAACAACAGAGGCAATATTGTGCAAGATTACCTGGCCCATCAATCCTAAGGAAGTAGACAGGATTCTCTGCAACATCAGCTCCATCACCTAGAGACTGAATCAGATTGTTGAAAGCTATCAGGGAGATGATAGAAGGCAGGATATGGGCAGTTGAAATGGGCTAGATAGTCCGTTGAGATCTTCAGAAAGAGAAAGAGGGTAAGTTTAAAGAACAAAAGATGATCCATGAAGTGGTAGAATTAATGTTTGTCTGCAAGGATAAAAAGATATGAAGATATACTGAATGGTGTTGGCGTAAACCAGGTACAGATACGTTGTTTTTCTTTTTCCTCATGTCATGTTTTTAAGTTCTTTGACTTACTCTTATTTCATCTTCTGCACATTGCATAAAATTGCTTATCCCTAAATAGGAATGGTTTGACATGTATTTATGCAAAGGACAAGATTGTTGCTTGTTGAAGAAAAATAAAAGCAGTTCCAGATAAAACCTTGCAAGAAAGGTAATTCCAAAAACCAGAAAATGCCATGGATGGGCTTCTGTATTGATTTAAAATTAGGATGTCTCTTGCTTTCAGTTTTCTATGTTTGGGCTACAGTATTTCTTCCACATTCTCCCTCGTCATCAGTTTTGTTTTGTGGTTTGTTGTTGTTGTTATTGTTTTTTGCCACATGCTTTCTTCTTAAACTACATACCGTATTTTTCCGTCAATAAGACGCCCCCATGTACAAGACGACCCCCACTTTTCCAACCCAAAATTAAGAAATCAATATTTTAAAGATAGTGCAGAACACATTTTTATTTAGGAATTAGCTAACATTTACCTGATACACTCGGTGGGAGGAGGTCCAAACCGTCTCTCTGCACCTCTATTTCCATGCTCTTTTGCATAACCAATTACATTCAAGCATGAGTGAAACTGCTGATAGCTTGTCTCTGCAAACAGACTTCCTCCAATTGGTTTGTTCAGCATCAGCTGACGTCAGTTACATAAGGCTCGTGATTGGAGGAAGTCTGTTTGCAGAGTCAGTATGGGCAGTTTCACTCGTGATTGGAGGCTTGTGATTGGAAGAAGCCTGTTTGCAGAGTCAAGCTATTTCACTCATGATTGGAGGCTAGCAATAGGAGGAAGCTTGTTTGCAGAGACAAAGTATGGGCAGTTTTGCCACCGCGCGGTTCTCTCCTCGGCTTACTTCCTTGCATAAGGCCCTTCAATTTTTAGCGTAAGGATTTTATTAAAAAGTATCGTCTTATATTCAGAAAAATACGGTACTTTATATAATGATGAAAAAAGACAGTGGTGCTCATTAATGAAATTCTGAGCTATAGATGCTTTGATCTACAGCTCTCATTAACCACCCCCAAGGTGAGGCTTTTAAAATTGTGTACCATCCATATATAAGCATCAGATTTGAATTAAACTTATTAACTATGTGTAGTGGCCATCAGAATCCACAAGTCATTGTTGTCTGCTAGTGTCTATAAACAGGTACATTATCCAATAACTGGAAGACAATATATATGCATAGGAGGCACCATTTAGCTTCATTAGTCACAAGATCTGCATCCATGCACTAAATATAATGGTTTCCTGCAGTGCTTTGAAACAGAGGTACCTATGAAACCAGAGCAGCTAGATCAGTCCAAAGAGATTGGGAAGAATTTCTCCTAAGCTTTTTCAGCACATACTTCAGACCATCAATAATAGATGACAGGGAGCAACACTGAAATAATCTATTCCCTCCCTCTGAATCAGCTTATCCCACCAAGTGGCATGGATCTGTTATTTAAAAGAAACTTCAGTTACTCGAAAATAGCAAATATGCCAGGGAAAAGTGTTGAGGGAGCAGAACAGAAAACAGTCCCAAGGATATCAGGTTAATGTTGGGCCTTCGATCATGAAGCTGACTTCTGAAACAGCAATTTGTTTGTTCTTTTCCATTTTGACGAAAGCATTAATGGAAAATGCACTTCCTAATGCCAAGATCTGAGATTCTAGTAAGACGAGATACTTTGCTTACATTTACAAAGACAAAAGCACTTGTAGTTTGACAGCCAGCCTTTAAAAAAGAAAAAGAAAAAAACAACTGACTTCTATTGATTACAGTAAACTGGTTATTCCCCTTTTCACAGCTGCACAACTGGCAATGGGTTTTTAAAAATCCTTTATTTATTCTGTTTCTATCATTCATCAATTTTATAAGCCAAAATATTAGACGCAAAAATATTGGTGTGAATTCTAGTAGAGACTAGAAATGTTTACAAAATTATTTTGCAACACATAAAATGAATGTGGGCATCCAACTAAGACGTATCAAAGGAGAAATGAATATTGTTCTAGCCGAGTAACAAAGAGTTATGGAATTTTCATCTCTCTTTTATTTAATTATACTCTTTATAAGTATATGTTTAGTCTATAATTATATCTTCATTTGGGTGTAACATGCCAGACCCTGTACTCTACAGCATTTCATAAACTCTGGTGATTTAATTTTTTTTTCTACTTCTTTTCTTTGCCTTCTATTTGATCTTATTAGCCCTTCCAATATTTCCTTGGTTAACATTAGATCCTGCAACATATCATTGGATCCTGCAATGGCTTGGATCCAAAGTCATCTTTCTGCAGCAGAAATACTCTCTGTACCCAAGAAAGCTGTTCTCACCTGCCTGAAGGCCCTGAGGAAACCTGCTATGGGTCTGTACTCAGAAAATTGAAGATTGGCAAATAGATCTGGCCTCCTGAAACCATTGCTGTGGCTTTATCAGCAGTTTTTTTGTCCATGTTTGATACATCTACAGATTTGAGATTAAAGTTGATTCATCAAAAAAAAATGTATTTAGGGTATATTGGACTCCCCAAAGAATGTATTTGAAAGGACGAACATCAGATTTTTTTATGCTGGAGGTGTAAGAAATTTGAGGGCTCACTGACACGCATGATATGGTCATATGATTATTTAGTATTTTGGGGATTGTGTATTAATGTAGATTAGTAGATTTATGGGAAAATCTTTAAATGTTAAAGATGTTAATGTAATGTTGAACTATATACCAAAGCTTTGGAATTTGACTGTTTATCAGGAATTGTGGTTGTATTGAGCATCGGGACAGGTGCCCCATGGGTGCCAAAAAAGAATTATATTAAGAAATTGGAAAAATGATATTCCAGATGTCAAAGGAATGGTTGTCCAAAATTGTGATCTATCTGTTTTGGAAAAGGCAATATTTTCTACCAATCAAAGGGTAATCATGTGTTATTATGGCAGAGATTTTGCAATACCTTACAATAATATCTTGTATTGTTTATATTATAGTAGTGAATTCACTGGTAAACCAGTGAGTTTCCTTAAGTATAATTGAACATAATTGTAGGAAAGTGACATAAATAAACTTAAAAATAAGTGGACCCTGCCACAAACAATTGCAGTGTATGTTCCCTTCTAAAAGGTAGTTAAGGATAACACTTCCCTTCAATTACTCTTCTAGAGTTGGGATTACCAACCATTCTGAGCCAAAATATGCTTTGTTTTCTGCTTAGCATGTTGTGTGAACTCCATTATCGTGGTTTGTAAACCATGATTTATGGCTTCGTATATTGAATCTAGACAATTGTATTTTATTTCATATACCATAGTTATAGTTAGCAAATTATGGCTTAGCATGTGTGAACTGTGCTAAGCCATAATTTCTGTTCTTTCACTATTGAATATTTTCTTATATTTATTTATTTTGACAAAGCTAATAATTCATCCCAATCCCCAAAAGCTCTGGGTGGCTTTCCATAATATAATAACAACAACAGCAACATCACCATAAAATCCCAAAATACTAGGGACCAAACCTCACTGAAACAATACAACTTTTCCTTGCTTGACAAAAGTGGACAAGATAGGGCTGCACGTATATCTGGGGAGAGGTTGCCCCAGAGAATGCCCATCATCTAGCCCACACCCCACAGATTTCACAAGGAGAATTCTCAACCAATCCTCTCTAGATGACCAGACTAGAGAGTCTAAATGTGCTCAGTTTTCATCAGAATGCTTGGAAGGCTTGCCATTTTAGGTTTGATTGGCTATTGGTAAATTTATGGGTTCCCTGAGTATTCCTCTTTTTTCTCAGTGGCTCCATTTTAAAAGATGCCATTCTGTTGGCATACTCAACCAGCTGAAGTTGCAACTAAGAGTAATAATAGTAGGATCTGCCAGGTAATCTGGAACTGAAGAAAGAAAGATTGAGCAGAGAAATAACACTGGGTTGGTTGGTTGTATATTGTGACTTGTAAGCCATCTAACTGATGACATAAAATTTATATGAAATTTAGTAGTCAGGATTTTGGATCTAGACTTGTGAGATCCAAATCTACATTGACCTCACTGGGTGACTTTGGGTCAGTCACTCACATTTTGTAGCAGGAATCCTCTTATAGTTGACAAGATCAAGTACATACAAATGTTGGGAAAATGTTTTTAATTGGCACTTCAATGAAAAATAATCTCTTGCCAGATCTAATTGGTTCCCTAAGTAGATTTTCATTAGTCCCCCATCCCTTGCACTGTTCATTTTATTTTTGAAAATAGGAATATACAAAGCTTGTCTTCCTTCAGATGCCCTTTTCCTGGACTATCTAGGACAGGGATAACTAGCTTCATGCTCTCCTGAATATGGAGATTACAGTTTGGACTACAATTTCCCTAATCTCCTGAAATCCTATCCAGAAATAAACTCATTGTCAGTGGTGTAGATCACACATTGTGCTGATTTCTTTATTTGTGAGCCAGGCTATTATAGTGGGTTCCACAAACTATAGATAAAAATGTCCTGGCTCAACATTAAATGTGAACATAGCCACTGAAGATCTTAGGACCTGGTCAGCCACGGCCTTTTTAAAAAATGCCTATTAGTATTGGTTCCTTTGTCTGATCTTATCTGACTCTGATTTGTTTTCAGTGTCTAATTCTTTCTTTTTAAAGGAACATTAAAAAGTGTTGAAGTTCATTTCCAAGCAACCTTTGGTTTTAGAACAAGATCATTATTCCTGTTTTGTTTTTGTGGGCTATGATTCTGACGCACGCAGATGATTTTTTTTTCTTTTGAGACTCTATCAGTATGCAGCTTTTGTTCACAGTTCTTCTTAAACTGGAATTTGTCAGTTTCTCTACATAATTTCATCTTGTGCTTGCAGTCTCCCTAGCTGTACTAAGTTCCCTGTGCAGATTTTACAAAGAGAGAGAGACAGAATGAATGCGCAAGAATTTTTTGGTCATCTGTGAAGATGCCTTCTGAAAGATATTATAGAAATGTTATACTCACTGAATGGCCTATTTTACAAATCTGAAGTTATTTCCACACAGACGCATCCATACTTAGTGCCCAAAGGTTCCAAGATATTGAATATACTGTAAATGTAAACAAATACTTCTTGATTTCTCCTGGGCTACTGCTGACAAAAAGCATGAATCTGATAAAGGAGGATTTACTGACAATAGTAAAAGTAAGCAATGAATCTGGAAAAGACTTTTCAGAAATGCTTGAGGAAGGCAGAAAGCAAAGGAATTTGCAGGACAGTTATCATCACCACTACCACCATCGTCATCTGTATTGCAATTCATTCAGTCATTATTACAATTATCTTCCACCTTTGCTCTGGGAGCTCAAAATAAAGTACATAGGGATCTCTTATCTCTCATAGTTTGTGAGGTAGGATGGGTTGAAATAATTAATATCCACATTCATCTTATGAGCTCCATGGCTGAACAGGGACCTGAACCTGGATTCTCTTCATCCCAGCACAATTCTTTAATCACCAAACCACACTTTTTAAAATAATAATAATAATAATAATAATAATAATAATAATGCCATATGTATTATGAAATTCATCTTGAAGATGGTGACTATTGTTCCTATAAGACATATATGATACAATTTATCTAATTTAGCCTTGGTTTTTGTACCTCATAACAAGGTTTGCAAGATTTTAAGACAATTGCCTGATTAACTACAGACCTAACTTTTAAAAAATCCTGAACAGAAATAATCAGATGATGGCAAGAATTTAGAACTTCATGCTTAGATTTTGAATTACATAAGGATTGTTCAAACCAGGAAGCCAAGAGTGATTTTAAAAATTGTGAAGCAGCCATATCAAACATGTTCAACCAACTTATTTGGAAATCACCACTGGTAATCATGTCATTGTTGTTCTTCTGCCTGTTTCCCAAAGTGTCAGAGGCTAAACTTGCAATGAAGGGAGAATGATCCCTATCTGGTTGGAAAACAATATTCAAGTGTGTGATATATGAGGGGAGATTAAGGGATATTATCATGCAATTGATTGTACTTGATCCCCAGCCTCCCCAAAATGTGAATTTAACCTGAGAATCATCAGTCACACCATTTAAAAGAAAACAAATTAAAAAATGAATTAAAATTAAAAATGAATTGAAAAGTAATTGGGATACCCTCTGGCTGGCACTGTTAACATCCATTGTTTGAGCAGCATTCTCTGATCTCATTTAATGTGTTAAATCCAAAGCGAGCTTTCTTGATACATCCAGAAAGAGCTTCATTGTCAGGACCCACACTTGCACTGAAGTCTCCTGCCAAAATCAGTTTGGTACTGAGAATTTAAGTAGAAGCCCTAATTTAAGTAGCAGTGGTCCTCAAATACGTCCCACTTGTAATTAATTTGGAAAAACAATCTACAACTGGGGGAGGAGGTAAACATTAATTGATTTTAAAAGCTAGTTATTTATCTGCAAGTTAATAGCAATACCCCATTGATTGCCTATTACAGAAACAGAAGTAGATGAGCATAATTTGACAAAAATTAAGATACTGATACCACTTGGGCATGGCCTCACTTTTATAGCTGGGGGTAATCTGCAATGAAAACTATCCACCAGCTGTACCTCCACACTTTCCCAGGTATGATGTAGAAAGATAACATTTTATAAAAAGGAATGAAATAAGGGGCATTCTTTTTGTGACACTATTCTGCTATATTGCAAAAGATCAAGAATATTTCTTGCTGGGTATTGGAAATCATTCCCTATGGATGGTTTCTGATATGTCTTCAGTTTGGCCCTTGGGAAAACTTTGCATTACAGGTTCCTCTTGAATTTTAATGATTGGGTTATGAGTTTTAGAATGAGTTACATGTCTTATACATGTTTGATCATGTATTTGTAGTTCCCTAGAGCTCATTACACTTTTAGCCATAAGAATGATTTCATTTTTACTTCCATTGTTATTTCTCCACACTGGTTGCTCCAAGGTGCTTCTCACACATGATGCCATTGGCTGAGAGTCAGAACATTGGCAGACTAGGCTGTAAAGCAGATGCAAATTCCTTGAGAGGTGGGGCTGAGATATTTCAGAGTTAGTTATTTGGGGTTGGTAGATTTGTTCCTTTATGTACTGAAGATCAGTTGATGTTGAAGAGCTAAGTGAATCCACATTTACATACAGTCCCAGTAGATCTTGCTTTTAATCATCTAGACTTTGGAGAATATCTGCTTGATATTCCTTTGGTAGTTGACTCAATGCATTTTTCACTGAGGCTTCCTCCATCATCTCTGCTAACAATATGATTGTTGGTTTGTTACAGATAACCTTGCTGTCTGTATTCAAGGCCATCTTATCATTGTTACTGTCTGTTTCATAATTTACTTTCTTTGTTCATGCTCAGCTTTCCTTATAATGGAATATAATGGTAATAATAAAGATAATAATGGCCTTATAACAAGTTCCTTGAACAATCAGCCTGATAGACTTCATAAAACTTTAGAAGTTCTCTCATTTTATTTAGCATTAATGAAATAGTTGGACTATTACATTTGACTGAAATTCTCTATCCAAAGTTCTTAGGAAGCCATTTAATTCTTCTCACATAGAACTGTGACATTCAGGTACAAAGTTGTTGGCTTAATGAAAAAATGACAGCTTTCTATGAAAGCCATCTATGCTTGCTTATTTATAACTGAAATCATTATTTGGGCTATTTGGAAAACTCAAGTGAAAGGAGAACTTTTGTGGTTATCTTGAGAAAGAATAATACTGACATTTCTTGTTGACTTAAAGTTGTATCTACAGCAGTCTGACACCTGGTTTTCTTCTCAACTAATGTCTCAGACAACTCTCCATTTTGTTCCTAGTGTTATGAGAGCTAAGGGTTCACAAAACACCAATATCTAATTCAGACTGAAGATTCAAAGGTGGCATGATATGATTTGAATCTGTGATTCAAGATTTGAAAGCAACAAGATTCAAAACTAAAATTAAAAAAAGATTCAACATTTGTATCAATAAATGACTGTTAGGCTATATATGGAAACTGCCTGAAGGAGTTTTTCATTTTTGGCCAAACTGGATGAAAATAGCAGCATTATTAGATTATTCATAGTGTATTAACCTTGTAAAAGTTCAGCAACTTAGCTTGCTTTAGGTTTCACTGTAACACATGTTTGAAATATTTCCCTGAACTTCTTTTGAAGCAGAGCTAGCAAACATGAGGAAAGGACAGCACAGCATCGTCCTAATGTTTCAGGAAAAAAACTGCATTAAAGCTGCATAAAGTTTTCACTTCCCTTTTAATACAAATTTTCCAAAAAGGTTTAATAAATAAATTCTTACTAAAGATTAAAGAGTTCATCACCCTCTGACCTTTTGTTTTCCTAGGCTGGCAGGCTGGGTGGTATGAGATGGTGGCTTCTGAGAATGACATCTCATAGTATATGCTGCTCAAACTATGCAGTATTTTTTACAATGCTGAGAAATGTACATGTTCTCACTATTGTGTACACAGCGCATAACAATATAAAGAAAGATTATTATACACAGTAATCTAAGAACAATCACACTCTCTAGTCCCTCTCACACAATGAAGATTTAGTCATTTAATAGGGTATGCAAACCTTCAGATTTGATTCTGAGTCTGTGTTCCTGAGATCCCAGAAAAAGATGCAACTGCTTTAAAGAGTTGCAGACACATGTCATGTTTGTACACCATGCACTCTGAAGTATTATTTTAGAATCATACCCAAAGCACTGCATGCACCTTTCACTTAGGGTAAGACAAGGTGAAGGAGGAGTAGAAAAGAAACAAAGGATTTTAAAAAAGAGAAAGAGAGAAGTGTGGAACTAATGAAAGGGGTTTTAAAAAATGAAGTAATACAGACTTCTTTAGACAGAGAAACTGAAAGGGGCTATTCTATAGGTGAAACAGCTTGAAAATTAAGGAGTACAGGTCACCTGGCTATTCATTCACTTTTAACAAACAGATATGATTCAACACCCACCCATCCACCCAGTTTTTCCATGTGTGGAAGGAAATATGTAATAATATTTGAGACTCTGCAAAGCCAGAAGGTCCATTCAAGTCATCTTTGCAGCTTTACAAAAAGTACCTGATTCAACCAGACAATTTCATTTGCTTCAAAAGTTTGATTCAAAAGGGTTATTTGGTCAAATCTCCTTTAAACAGAATCACTATTTGTAGTTTCAGAAACACCCCTAGTATATACCATGCCTTTCTGGATTGTTCACAAATCTCAAGCCACAGTTTAATGCAATATAGGAATAGGTCAAAGAAAAACCATTTCCATATATTGTATCTGTGTTTCCAGATCATCTTTAGAGTGTAACAGTTCTGGGGAACATGCAGAAAGCTTCAGTGGAAGGAAGAAAACTCCTTCCTTTACAACCTTTGTAGGCTACATTCAAAGAGAGACTAGCTGACTTTTCCATTGAAATTCCAATGCTCATTACCCATTTTCCACTCTTAAAATGACTATTTGTATTTTAAGAAGTATACTAAGCTTGGGAGAGGCAAAGTACCCAAGGTCAAACAATAACTGAAATGCAGCCATACAAACTGAATAAAGTAGTGACATTAAAGATTAACGTATATGCACCACTTAATAACCATACTTCTGTAAAACATTACTGAGAAAATTAAAATCAAAGATAAGGATCATTCAACAAATATGATTTTCAATCCAGCTAATCATTGTGATGAAATACTAATCTTTCAATGGCTGAATCACCCTTTGACAATTATCTTTATGGCAGACCAGTATTTTCACATTCTTATTATTAAGAAAAATGATTAATAATGATGCATCAAACCTGTGAAAATCTTTTTTTTTTCCCTATCTAATGCTGCCATTCATAGTTCCACTGGTGAGGTGCCTCTATAAATAATCAGCATATATTTTATACATTCTGTGAAACTGCCTGAAGAATTTCAAGCAAGGATTGTTGTTAACTTAAATTGTGTTTGAAAACTGTGCATGTGTGAGAGAGAGAGAGGTTGTTCAACATGCATCATTAGATTTCTCATTGTTAGAATATCTCTGATAACAATGTGATATAATATAGAGTATACTATATTATATGATATAGTACAGAAATTTTGAGCTTTGGGTGGTATGCAAAGGGCCACCCTCCAAATTTAACTTTTCGTTCATTTTATTTTATGATGTTTGTGGTGTGTGTATGTTATAATAAGAAGATCCCACCCACAAGAAAACTAAGATACAGATAATTTTTTTTCTTGATCAGTAGAATGCAATGCTCCTGAGGTTTTTTGTTCAAAATTATAGCTCCCTCTATTGATGAAGAAAAACACAGCAGATGAAAAGACAAGTAGAACAAAGTCACCAGACTACATGGGTTTTTTTAGGTTGGGGGAGGGAGATTTGGTAGATTCTAAGGGAGTAAATACTCCTTGCCTCTTAAAATACCCCCCCCCCCAATCAGGGGAAAGGGTAAATTTGTTAAAGGGGTATAATCATGGTATGCATTAAGGATCCCATTTTGCCCTTTATTCCTCAAAAATGCACACACCCCCAAAATTAACAAAGCATAGGCCAAAATGGGAGGAGCTCCAAGAGCTCAAAAGGGCCATCGTTTACCCCCAATAGAGGGGAGGTAATGGGGGTTTCCACAATATGCCCTACAAATGTGCCATGCCATCTGAGAGTGTTAAACCCTGAGGCATTCTAGACTATTTTAAAGAATTGCCATTGGGCTGTTCAGTAGATCTAGACCATGGTTCAGAGTGACAGCTTCACTCCTTGGAGAGAAAGAATGATAGCCCGAGGAGTCAACCTGGAAAAATATTCTGTCCCCACCAAATGGAGGTCTCTTCCCCAGTGTTCAGAAATGGCCTTTACCCCACTCCTCAAAATTCCAGACTAAGCCCCAACGTTACAGATGCTATAGACACTGGCTTACAGTGTCTCACTGTTTCCTGTCATTTTTACTCTCCGGATCTATAAAACACTGCCCTAGGCTTGTTTTAAAAAGCAATGTCAGTATTCTAAATATATCTTAAATGCACTCTGGCATCATACACCAGTGACGGATCAATACGTTATTTATGATAAAACACAGGAGGGGGAATCATCTGGAAACGCAAATCAATACCCAACATAGAAACAGACTAACAGCTGCACTGATAAGATATCATGAAGGCTTGTTAGAAATAAATTGCTGTAACTGCTACTTACTATTTTTAATCCCAGCTAACAGAATGAAGATTGCTAGAATCAATAGGAGTACAATATGGCACCAAGAGCATTCTATCATACAGTATTCAAGAAACAGACACACCACAAGTACAAGTCTAGTGAAATAGAGATGTTTGGGCAACAATAGGCTTTAGGATCTACAGAGCTTCAGACATGCTTATTTTCTGCAGCACAGACTGGTAAACTAATGCATATAATAAATAACTATGGCCTGCTTAAAAGAATAGAGATGTTATAAATCAAAGTCTGTATTACTGTCAGAAGATGCAAGAGGAAGTGGAATTGGAACAATCAGTAGTATCAGTAAAAGTTAGATTTATTGATATATCATAAAACTTCACATACAGACATTTTCCAAGCTCTGAGTAATTTGAGTCCACAAATGAAAATAGGTAAAGTCAATATCTTCAAGTTACCTAACTATAAGGAACCCCCCTTTCTACTGATTTGCTTACAAAAACATCCTCTGAAAGCTAAAGAGATTGTGAGGAATATCTTATGGGAAGATCTTTGAATTCACAAGGAATACTGTCCAGACATCCTGAGTATTTTCTCAAATACATTTTCAGCCACATGCATTTTCTAGCAAAGAGCATGGCTGTCCAAGGAAATAGGTCCGATGCTGTTCATTTTCTCATTGAAAAAATAATGATAATTTTCTGAGTTTCTGTAGAACATCATCTGGAAACAACACCTCTGCAATTTAGCAAAGCTAGAGTTTTCAAACAGACAATTTTTGCTCCATGATTAGATTAAGACTGTGGTCCTAAGCACACAGTGACTCTGTACCTACAACACACTTGACTCAGGCAGCCACTTACCCAGTCAAATCTCCTTATCACTGAATTCTGGCCACACACAATCACAATAATTTGGTCAAAACCACCATTCTGGAATACAGAGTTACACTTATCTGCCCCCAAAATTCCAAGTATTTCACAAACCTGTACCAGGTACAAACTTTATAGGGTTTCATGCATCACAAGCTCTTTCCTCATTGGCCAGGAAGGTAACAATAGATGTGGCTTGGACACTATAGCCAGACTTCGACAGTGAGTTCTATAATACGGAATCTTGTTTTCAAAGCCACCCTTTTTATCTCTCATTCTTTTTCTTGGAGGATTGTATTTAAGTATCCACATGATATGACTGACTAAGTGAAGTTAATTTAATGTAATGATTATGTCTGTTTGAGTTCAAGCTAATCTGACGTACAGTTTTTCATTCTTTTTACACTATATTAAGACCCTCCCTGTTGATCCAATTGTGTGTTGTGGGGAAAGAACTAATGAAAACACTTCATTAAAATAAATTTAGTCCAAGAATCAGAATCTCCTTGTTGTATCTTCAGTGATACGATACCAGATGATATCAAAAGCCATGGCTTTGTAAGATCTGTAACCTCAACTTTTCCTACCTATAAAATATCCTTTCTCTGCTTATGTAATCACTTCCAGCTTCTTTCTGTGCTCCAAGGAAGGAAGAGACAGGAAAGGAAAATAGCTGAGAGTAGAGATAAACTCTTTTTTCACCACAGTGCTGATCGAGGCAGGCTTTCTCAAGGTGAAAAGGGAAAATTCTTATTTTGGAATAAACAGCAAAAGGGTGATTAGAATGTTGATTCTGGAAAGTTATAAATGGACTAAAGAGCCAGAGGAACTTGGAATAAGATTTTGAAATTAATTACGAGAAACCTTCTTGTGGGTTGTTTAAAATTTTATTTTAAAAAAATGAAGGTTTTGAAATTAAGTGTAAGAAACCTTCCCATGGGAAAATATTGTTGATTAGGGGGAAAAAATGCTAAGAGAGGACTTCGAAGGTTGGACACTAAAGGGAGCCAGAAAGAACTAAAGATTATAATTAGAGGAAAAGAGACCCATTAATACAAAATGGAGCAAATTAATCCGACTTTGAAAGAATTCAAGGATATTTGGAAACAATGCACTCAGAAATGGCTTTTAAGATTGTCTGCTATAAAAATAGATTTAAAAGAGGTTACATAAGAGGAACAGATTTTACTGGATAAAGTAGAGACTGAGACTGAGTCGAATGTGGATTTGAAAGTGGATTTTAAAATGTCAGGTTACAAGAATGATATGGAAAAAGGTGTTACATTGGATTTACAAATGAAACCAACTGATGTCTTAATAATTAAAAGGGACATACAAATAATAAATCAGAAGAATGACTTGGATAACTTTTTTATCTCTGATTTACAAAAGAGACACGTTAAACTTATGAAGGAATTTCTGAGAAGTGATGAAGAGAAAATGGAAAGAGATCAATTGTTTCTTAAAAGAAAAATGGAAGGAATACAAAGTTGGTTTTTTTGACCAAGGTTAAAATTTATATGTTGTTGTTTCTGGTAGCTCGTAATGGACTTTTCTTGACTAGGACTGAATGATGAGGTTTTAAAGATTTGTTTATAGGTAAGAGATAAGATATGGGAAGAAGGGATCCTTTGTTGTATTTTTAGAGAAAGTGATTAGTTACTGTGTTAAAAGGAAAGGAAAGGAATATAAAACTGGGTTATTTGATTAAAGTTAAGATACACATATTATTTCTGGTAACTCTTAATAGATTTTTGCTAAGTAGGACTGAATGACAAGGCTTTCAATTTTGTTTATAGATAAGAGATGAAATACAGGAAGAAGCGATTTTTTTGTTGAATTATCAGAGGTGATAAGTTACTGAAATTGTACTTATCTTGATGAAGGGAGAACTCATTTCTTTATATATCTCTTTTCTTTTTTCTTTTTTCTTTCTTTTTTTCTTTTTCTCTGCACTTATTTTTTACTTTTACTTTTTATAATTTTCTTAGTTTGTATTAGTTTTCTTATTTTTGTTTCTGTAAATTTCAGTAAAAATTATTAAAAAAAAAAGAAAGGGAAAGACCATGTCAGTAGAAAATGTGCAACTTTATGTACAGAAGTGAAGATGAACAGAATTTTTGTGGAACTACTCATGTTCAGAGGCACAACACTGAATCACAGGAAAGCTTTTGTAGATCCATTATAACATTCTAAGTCCTAGCCAAGATTGTCTTCAAAAGCACCCCCTACAAAGGTATCCTTTGTATCTTGTGGAATCAAACCTTTTTCTTTGAGTTCAAAATGAAAAGGCCCTATTGTAGTAAATATGTAGCTGGCTGCACTTAGCATTGTTACAGCACTGGTAATTTAGTGCTATCTATTAACCAGTGTAATGACCTTTAATATTGATCCTATTTGCCATCATCTTCTCAGCATGATTCAGAATGACAAACCATTAGATTTGTTGTTTGGAAGCTGGTTTAGGAGGGAAAAAATACAAGAGCGAAATAAACACACACACACGTTCTCATTTCCCAGTTATCCAGGGAGGAAAATCTCATGTTCTTCTCTTTGGTAGATCAGATATTATCAAATATACTACATTCTCACATTCATTATACATTCTATAAGACATGGTCATGCATTACAAACTTTTTGCATCAATGAACATGTTCTTTGAGTAATGGGCTACAGTTAAAAAAAGAACAGCAATGAAATGGATCAAAGGCCTACTATTCTGTTCTCCCAGGGCAAATCAGATTATTATGGGAAACTCTGAGCAGAAAATCAACAAAATATTAAACCTGTGCAATGAAATTCTGCTCCATCACAAGTCACTCTGCCTCAGTTTAATTCAGTCTCCGTGGAAATGGCTTCTGGGCATTTGCTGGGCAAAGTGGGGCTACCAAACAAAGACTTTAATGTAGTCTGTTTTCAGTTTGTAAGGAATATATAATAATATTGGTCAAAAAATTCTGACTGAAACACTTATGAAAATATTAGAAGGGGTCAGTTTGTGAATGAAAGCAACGTTTTAGAGGAGAAAATGAAAAACCTAATTTTTGCAGGAGATAGAGGACCTTACTTTCAATAAACAGAGCAGAGAACTGGGCCTGTTTTCCTCCTCCCCAAATTACTTATGCTGTTTTTACAAAGTGGCAAAAATATGAATGGCATCATTTCTCAACTAAAGTTTCTGTTGGAAGAATGCAGTTTTGTGACAGCTGTCATTTCCACTAGCATCTTCCTAGCATCACCAATCCATTGTTCAAGTCATATAAGACCTGTGCCCATTACTGCTGTTTTGTCACAATGATTAGATTAAGCTAGTAGATGACACTAGTTGGAGAATAATCATAGATACTAGTGGGAGAATAACCATGGTGTCTTCCCAGGGGCATTACTGGCAGAAAATTGCTTCACAGCCAACCAGGTGGTGATCCACATTTTCCTCAACAATATTACAGAAGTGAAATCATGTCCTTCTTCCAATTATCAGACTGCAGAGGAAATGGTTTCCAAGTAACTTGTCAAAATGCTATATTTGCTAAGGCAACTAAGCTACAGTAAGGAAAAAGGAAACAGACACAAATCACTTCTACTCCTACTCTCAAAAGTACATGCAACTTCCCCAAAATATAATTTTCATCTGCCCTTCTAACTCTGCCATGCCAAAATTATTCATTTTCACACTCTAAATGGGTTCGCATATTTTTTCAAGACATGGTTTACTTAACCATGGTTGTTAGTAGTAGTATATTTGAGTAGCAGATAAAGCTTCCCTTGAGCTGAGCAGAGTTCAGCCCCTGATGGATATGTCCATGTTATGTTATTCGTAACAGCATAGAAGTATTTTGCCACTGCCTTTTTCTAGAATGTTTCCTTCCCAGTCTTACCCATAGTCCTTAAATTTTCTGGTGGTCTTCTAACTAGGTCTAGGCACTAACCAGGTCCAACACACACAGAAAAAATCCTAACTTCTATTCAAGCTGTGTTTGGCAAATGAGCGTGCGCAGATAGGTCTGATTTATTTGGAGCGAAGAAAGGGAAAGAGCTGTTGACTCTGCATTCTGCTGGATGCCATGGAGATGGCAGCATGCCAAAAATGACATCAACACCATACCATACAGCAGCGCATCCCATGGAGTGCTAATGCCAACATTCCATCACAGCTCCATGGATGGTATTAGGAGTTGTGGCTAATTATCTGTGTAATAAATATAATAAATAAAAAGACACATGCACCAATCTTATTTAGATATCAGTGCCTGAACTATGAATTAAGGAGTAGGGCTACATATTAAGTCTTGCCTTCAAAAGCCCCATATTTGCTAAGAAGATCTGTATGGGGGTCTTAAGCACATTCAGCTAAATATATTGAAAATCCTTTATAGAAGTCTTTAGAAATTCTTAATGAACGACTGAAAGCTGAACTGTATAGAGCTTGAGAACCTGCAGAACTATTGCACTGCACCCTTATATCTCCTCAAGCTCTTCTCATTGAATAGCTTCAGTTGGTAGGTGTCCCTCACTGTACAGAATTCCAGATCCACTGGAAGGATATACTCAAGTACCTGTACCACCTTCTTTGCAATGAGAATAGGACAGGAACTGGGGGAGGCTAAGATGTAAGGAGATGCAGCAACTTGTAGCCCATAAGCTGCAGATGGCATCAGTGCCTCTTTTGCAGCCATCAGAGTCCCACAGATTTGGTGGAACTGAAATTTTCTTATCCTTTTTGGAGAATGGGTTTTAAGGGCTGAACTGCAAGGCTCATCTCTTGAAGAACCTTGGAAAAACCTCTGCAAGATTTAAAGCACCAACTGCATCTCTTAAATATCTGAAACTTCCACTAATTGGCCTAATTTTGAAACCCATTTTGTCCCTTAACAGCCTTCTCCAAATTAAAAAAAATATGGGTGGGAAAAGTTGTCCTACATGCCTAAAGGGCTTCTTGGAAGAAGGTTCATATGATTAATAATCCTGAATTATTGAGGTTCTTAACTTTGGGAACATTCTAACTGTGTTCAGCCAAATAAATGATCCCTATTCAGATGTTCTTGCTCAATACAGGACACCTGGAAGTAAATCTATAGCATTTCAGAAATTAAGCTACACTGCTTTTACACCCCATGCATTTAAGGGATAATTAGATAATTCAGGGTAAAGTTAACATGTTCCTCCATCCATAGGATTAGAGTCAAACAGAGCTGCTGTGTTTGACAGTTCAATAATTGTCCACCAGTCAATCATTCTGGCATTCTTTCAATTATGTTGATTTAAAAAAAAAACATTGATGACATTCTTATTGGTTTTATAGCATCAAATAAAACATTTAGCAAATCAATGAAGAGAAATGAAAGAATGAAATGGCATGTCTTATAGTTTGCACGTGGATCACAAATGCTTGAGCAGACCTGGATTTTGTAAGCAACATAGTTGCAGCCAATAACCAAATTACTTCCAAAATAAAATGATGAAGTCACATCTAGTCTATTTTTCTCTTGGAATGAAGCTTGGCTTGAAACAGGCTATTTAGGAACAATGGGCAATGACAACTACTGTATTCCATTGATTTCAATGGGCCCTTCTTTAAGGATGGATGCCATAGTGAATATATGCACCTGAGTTGAATTGTTGGGTTCTACCTGTTCGGTGAGCTTGCTTTTCTTTCTGCAGACTTTTAATTACCAGGCTAGGTAAATCATCAGTGCGGAGTAGAGTTTGCTGGCTGATTATATGAGGCAGCTTGTCCTACCAGCATTGACTGTGGTATTCTTTCTTCTTTGATTGTGGTGGCTTATCTGATGCTGGTTTCTGCTTCTCTGCTTGTTGATTAATAGGGGTGTGATGAAGAGGGGTGTATTTAGGACTGCTTGTCTCCTTCACTGACCTTTGGTTGCTTCCTTTCTTGAGTAGCTTGTAGATGAAGCATTGTCAATGTGTCTGTTAATCTCATGCACTCTGATTTATCAAAGTGGAAGTGCAACCATCCTTGTTCTCCTTGATCTCTCAGCAGCTTTCGTTACCGTCGACCATGGTATCCTATTGGGATGACTTAGGGAATTGGGGGTGGGCAGCACAGTATTGTGCTGGTTCACCTCCTTTCTTCAGGGCTGATCCCAATTGGTGTTGATAGGGAGCAAGAGGTCCCATCCTCGGCCCCTCCTTTGTGGGGTGCTGGAGGGTTCGGTTCTCTCCCCACTCCTTTTCAACATCTACATGAAACCGCTGGGGGAGATCATCAATATGCTGATGATACGCAATTATACATCTCCATCCCAGGTGAAGTAAGTGATGCTGTGACTGCCCTTTCTTGGTGCCTGGAGGCTGTAAGGGTCTGGATGGGGAACAACAGGCTTCGGCTGAACCCTGGTAAGACGGAGTGGCTGTGGGTTAATGACTCCTCTGTATCCGAGACTTTGTAATCTTTGGTGCTCGATGGGGTGGCACTACCCCAGACAGACCCGGTGCGTAATCTGGGGGTCCTCCTAGACTCACGGCTCCTGCTTGAAGAGCAGGTTGCAGCCGTGGCCAGTAAGGCCTTTGCACAACTTCGGGTTGTGCATTAGTTACGCCTTTCCTGGATCGGGATGCCCTTCAAACAGTCACTCATGCCCTTGTTATCTCCCAGATAGACTGCTGCAATGCGCTTTACATGGGGCTACCCTTGAAGAGTATCCGGAAGCTACAACTGGTCCAGAATGCAGCCGCGCGGGCTATTTTTGGAGCCCCAAGAAGGGTCCATGTAACACCATTTCTCCGCAAGCTACATTGGGTACCAGTTTTCTTCTGGATCCAATTCAAGGTGTTGGTTATTACCTTTAAAGCCCTACATGGCATGGCACCAGGTTACCTAAGGGACCGCCTCTCCCCTATGACTTCAATCCGTCCCACCCGATCACACAGAGAGGGCATGCTTCGGACCCCCTTAGTAAAAGAACTCTGATTAGTGGGGTCCAGAAGGCAGGCCTTCTCTGTGGTAGCCCCCGCTCTTTGGAACATTCTGCCCTGTTGCAGTATTTTCGGTGCGTGCAGGTCCAGCTAGGATTGAAACACGTACCAGGAAGAAGCAGACATCATGCATTCTGGTGAGCCCCTAGAAGATTTCCATATAAGGCAAGTAACCTGAGGACCCTGCGGGGTCTCACCTAATTGGCCCAAAGCCAATCTTACCATGTGATGCTATTGTTTTGCATTGGTGCTTACTTCTCGTATGGGATGACCTGTAAAACTCAATAAAAGAAAGTTCCCGGCTCAGGCTGGGGGCTGCTCACCCGAGGAAGAACCTGCGTGGAGTCTCCTTTGTTATTTCGGCCTTCTCATGAGCGGCCCTCCATGTGCGGAGCAAAACCGCACTGCCCCAGGAGGTGCAATTGGCTCCCTCACTCCTGGCCTTCCAAAGGACCTTGAAGACCTGGCTCTGTCACTTGGCCTGGGGTGGGGAGGGAATACCTGAAGCAGGGAGATGGCTAGCCCCATAGTGGCCGGCTGTCCCCGGTCCGATTTTCCATCTTCTTGGATTTTCCTTTTTTAGTATTGTTCTTAATTCTAGATGTATTATGTATTTTATATATATTTATAGTTTTAATGTTTTTTGTAAGTCGCCCAGAGTCCCCTATTGTGGGGGAGATGGGCGGGTGAGAAATCCAACAAACAAACAAACAAACAAACAAATAAATAAAGTGCCATGCCTCTAGGAATTCTCTTGCATTTTTGGATCTGGTTTCATCTAAGATGTCTATAGTTTCCAACTGGAAATTGTCCCAGTGCATTGTGAGATTAAGGACTCTTTGTCATGTCTTCTAACTACCAGCTGATGTTCATGGATGCATTTTTAAGGATGGATACGCTTCAGTCCAGCCCAGTGTGCCTATAGGATCCCTTTATTGTCAAATTACATCTATGGAAATGGTTACATATTTAAGATTTCATGTGATCTATTCCAAACCAGAATGCCTCGGAAAACAGAAAAAAAAAGTTGAAACTGTATAAAGTGTGACTGCAATTCTGCCAAAATATATTGGCTAGGATAAGATGATGTTTAAAAAAAGTTTTTAGGATTGGGGAAAAATTAAACTATTAAAATAAAACATTTTCATCTTTAGCATTTGTTCCCTTATTTTTTTCTCTTCCTTCACTCAGATGAGATCAGCAACCAATTTCTAGATACCAAACTATAATTAGGCCAGCCTTTCATCTGTTTACATTCCACTAGTGACATTTTCAAATGAACGTTCAGGAAGAGATAGAGTAAATGAACATACTGACAGGCTTTTGAAAATTCTACATTAGCTGCCAGCAATACAACATTTCTGTACTAAAATGTCAATGTTAGAAATCAGATGTCATTTTCAATCACTCCTAAAAGTCTCAGCTATTCATACTAGACCAGATGTTAAATATCATGAAAGAACCCTGAAGTTGTGCCTACATGCATGCAAATACAAGATATGTTGGTTTATGTCTTTATTGTTGCAAGAATTGACAACTGCTTGGCAAAAACGAAGTATAATAGACAAAGAAAATAAGTGTGCTAGTAGAAAAATCCGCTCCCCCCCAATATTCTAGAAGATGGGCTGATAAAATGGATCAGACATTTTGAAAACTCTCTGCATAGAACTTGGAACTTGTATTCAGCATTCAGACCAATTTTCAAAATAATTCATGCAAAACACAGTCATAAACAGATTAGGATTCTGCAGTACAAGTGAGATCTGTTCCTCTGGAAGCAAACTGAGGAGACTGAAATAGTAACTTACAGCTTTGTTCTACCAAATCATTTGCACTCATTCTCTGTTGGAAAGAAGAGAGGACTTAAAGTGCCAGGAAGCCATATTTTTAATCATATTAGTTTTTCAGGGGCAACTCATCAAATGTTTAAAAATATTATGTTGCAAAACCTTTGGGGCAATGATGTAACATATGGGTTTTCAAGCTTCAGGACTTGAACTATGGGTAACACCCAAGCCCCTTTTAGGAAATTGTGAATTTACCTGGATTATATTACAAATCCACTCAGCTTTAGAAAAGGCTGAGGAACACAAGACGCTATGGCTGATGCAGGCTGGATAATTGAGAAAGCCAAAGAATACCAAAAAAAGAAAAAAGAAAGTATGTGCTTCATCGATTATAGGAAAGCCTTTGATTATGTCGATCATGTCAAGCTGTGGAAAGTGCTCAGAAAAATGGGGATCCCAAAACATCTCATTGTCCTCATGAGAAAAATTTATACAGGTCAGGAAGCCACAGTCTGGACAGAACATGGCAAAACAGACTGGCTCCAGGTTGGCAAAGGAGTGAGACAAGGCTGCACACTCTCCCCTTATTTATTCAACCTATATGTGGAATATATATTAAGGGAAACTGGATTGGAAGAAGATAAGCATGGTTTTAAAATTGTAGGAAAAAACATCAATAACCTACGCTATGCTGATGACACTATCATGATAGTCAAAAATGCAAAGGAACTGCAAGTCAAAGAACACAGTGAAAAATGGGACTAAAATTAATATAAAGAAGACCAAACTAATGACAACAGGCAGAACAACCAGCCTTAAAACTGACAATGAAGATAGCACAGTGGTGAGTAGCTTCTGTCTTTGAGGATCATACATCAACAGTAAAGGAACAAGCAGTCAAGATATATGCCACAGACTAGCACTTCGTGGGGCAGCCAAGAAGGCCTTGGAAAACATATTCAAATGTCGTGATGTGTCTATACCTACAAAGGTCAGAATCATGCAAGCCACGGTATTCCCTGTGACACACTATGGAAGCAAAAGTTGGACTCTAAAGAAGCAGGATAGGAAAAGTATTGACGCCTTTGAACTTTGGTGTTGGAGAAGACTCCTGAGAATACTGTGGACAGTCAAGAAAACAAACCTTCGACAAAACCAGTGGATCATTGAATAAATCAACTCAGAGTTCTCACTTGAGGCACAAATGCCCAGGCCCAAATTATCCTACTTTGGACACATTATGCAAAGGCCCAGCTCTCTGGAAAAAGTTCTAATGCTGGGAAAGGTAGAAGGAAAGAAAAGAAGAGTATGACCAGCAGCAAGGTGGATGGACTCAGTTATGATGGTGATAAGTGCACCATTGGAAGACTTGAACAAACAGGTTAGGGATAGATCATCATGGAGAAAATCTATCTATGTGGTTGCTAGGAATCAAAAACAACTTGATGGTACATAACCAATCAATCAATCAATCAATACCACCAAAATGAAGACTATGATTTTCTGCAATTTTCACATGGAAATTGGTAAGAATCACAGGAATCAAAACCATGGTTCATTTATTTTTACATTGTAATTTCTGTAAAGTCAGCCACACTCATTACTTCTTGTCACTCCTAAAGGTCAGATATATATTTTTTGTAAGCTACCTTTTATAAGAACAACACAGTAACATTAAGGCTTGCTCTGTTTTGTCAGATAGCTAATCAGATCCAACAGGAGATGATTTTACCATCCTAAGTATGGATAAAAATGAAAACAAGCCAGTAAGTTTGTTGAAATTGTTAAAAACAATGGGATTCCTAAGCACTGTGTAGGACAGCTCCTTGAAATGAAATCAAGGAGCAGAATGACATCATGTAACTGGAACAAAACCAGAGTGCATTGAATAAGAAGCACCTCAACTGAGTTCAGAGGGGCTCATTTTTTCATAAGTATGTCCTACGCAAAGTTCCAACAGATCTTTGTAATCTATCCTTCCAAGGAAGGAAGGAAGGAAGGAAGGAAGGAAGGAAGGAAGGAAGGAAGGAAGGAAGGGAGGGAGGGAGGGAGGGAGGGAGGGAGGGAGGGAGGGAGGGAGGGAAGGAAGGAAGGAAGGAAGGAAGGAAGGAAGGAAGGAAGGAAGGAAGGAAGGAAGGAAGGAAGGAAGGAAGGAAAGAAAGAAAGAAAGAAAGAAAGAAAGAAAGAAAGAAAGAAAGAAAGAAAGAAAGAAAGAAAGAAAGCGAGCCAAACCAAGAAGTAATGGAGCAAACAAGGAAAACAGTAAAAGTGAGAAAAGAAAAGAAACAGCAGAAATAGTAATAATTTATTCTGGGTAATGTTTCACTCATTACTACCTTAAGAACCACTCTCTTAATGCCCCCAGCCCTCAACAGACTATGCCCAAGGGAGTATGGTGGTGGAGGGAAGATTCTCCATCCTTCATATATAAATCTGTATTTTATCACATTAAATATCTATGTAATGATGTGTTCTAATTATGCATCTCAGTCAAGAGGTGTTGAACAAACTTTCAGACCTTTCAAAAGTACTGAAATAAATTATTTCAATGTGGCCTTGCTAAGGATTACTCAACAAAAGAGTGAACATTGTAATGACATGATTTCTCTATGACAAATACTGTACAAAGATTAAGAATAGAAAAAGGGCAATGTTCTAGAGCAGTGTTTCTCAGCCTTGGCAGCTTGCTGGCTGGGGAATTCTAGGAATTGAAGACCACACATCTGAAAGCCGCCAAGGTTGAGAAACACTGCTCTAGAGTTTTAGATTCTTTCATCTTTAAATTAGAGAATTGTTGGTATGCCACCAACAGTCTGCCTTTTCTCACTTCTTCCCCTGTATTATCTAAAATTCCCCAAACTCTGTTATAGAAAGACTTGTGATTTGACTCCAGTGTCTGTTGATATTGCTTTTGTTCCTTTAAGCAAAGGCCAATGCTGGCCATCTATAAAACCAAAACAACCCCTGATGAGTTTCTTTTCTTAGGAAGTCTGCATCTAAAAGGAGAAAAAGAAAAAGAAAAAATCTATTATACTCTTAAATCTTGCAACTGATTTTGTTTTCTAATATTCTCACTTCAGAACACATTCTCTTCCTGATTTTGCTAGAGGACACAGTCTGTCCATTCTGCAAGGTAGCGAGAAAGAAAAGCTGATATGGTGATCAGAAGGGTCAGACATCTTTTTTTCCTGCAGTTCAAGCTGGGAATCCAATAAAACACACCAGATGAACAGTGGAGGTCAAAGAAAATATATGTATTCAACCCAAGGTTGTCAGGTAACTTTGGGTAGTAGCCACAATGACTGCTCCTCCATCTTCTCCATCTCCCTTTTTATAGGTTATTTAGTTTAAAAATTTAGCCAATCATTGCCAATGGAATGGAATGTGTTAGCTTATTACAAACAAATATTTCATTATCTAGAGTTAGAACAGATGCCTCCTTATTTATAGTTAAAATAAATGTCTCCTTATCTTAGAGTTAAAACAGATGTTTCCCATATATATGTTTTTCTATGCATAAGATATATATATTCCTTTACATAGGTTTCGCTACATGATGTACTCATTTATTTATAATGGCAGAAGCCAGCCATTTTCTTTTATAAAATGGCATTGTCATTGCCTGTACAAACTTTCATCATTTCTTAATTTAAACTTATTGTAAACATATAACAAAAATATTTCAACAGGTGGTCTAATTAAGCAGGAACTTTAACCCTAAGACAGAGGTGCACAACCCATATTCCCTGATCTTTCCTGGCTGCACCCAACCTTCAAAATCCTTGGGGGCAACTTTTAAAGTCCCTTCAGAATTGCCACTGTAATATAACAGAGAACAGATTTGTTAAATACATAATCACCTTATTTAATTAACTTTGAATGTATAATATGGTCAATAAACTCATCTTTACATAGCAGGTTGCCAATACAGAACTGGAATCATTGGGGTGGGGTGGCTTAGGGCCTCCAGGAAGGCTCACTTTCAGAGGTTTTATCATAGGCATCCAGAAAGAGATGAGAAAGGGACAAGAAGCAACCAGAATATGAGAATGCTGTCTTCCATTTGCATACTTGAGAAGAGCCTTGGATGTATTTTTAGCTGGAGTTGGCAGGACCTAATCACCTTCAAAGAGACTACACTTTGACATTTCAATTCTGCACACTCAGTGTATAGCTGTAATGAAACATATAATAGGTAGTCCTTGCTTAATGACCACAATAGGGACCAGAAAATTGGTAATTAAGTGGGGCAGTCATTAAGTGAGTCTCCACATGACTGGACTCAATTTTACAACCATTTTTACATGGTTGTAAAGTGAATCACCACAGTTGTTAAGTGAATCACGTGGTTGTTAAGCAAATCCAGCTTCCCCAATGGACATTTTTTGCCATAATTTGCTTAGCAACCACGTGATTTGCTTAACAACCACGTGATTCACTTAAAGACCTCTGTGATTCACTTAATGAGCATCATAAAAATGGTCATAAAATCAGGTCCAGTCACATGACTGGGGGGTGTGTGATGGTTTGCAACAGTGATAAGTGCAAGTACAGGTTGTAAAGCACTTTTTCTGAGGCCATCATAACTTCAAACCAACATTAAATGAGCAGTCATTAAGTGAGGACTACCTGTAATTGGTCTTCTAATGTGTAAACCTGGTAATGTATGGCCCTAATGTTGAAGAAAGTGTCTTCCAATGGAGCTGATGGATTTCAATTGTTATGAAATCCAATTTCTAGTCCTCAATGCATTATTATACTTTTTAAAGAAATTCAAATCTAGATCATTCATTGGAGATGTTGGCTTTTCCCAAAGAAAGGCTAAGAAGGGCTTCAAATTCAATCTCCAGAAGGGCTGTGGGGCCCATGGCAGCACAATAAAAGCCCTCTCTGCAATACATTAAAGCAGCTGCATATTTGTTCACAATCCTATGGTTGCTGCCAGGAAAAAAAGGTATGGGTCCTTTAAAGCATTGCAGACAGGTGCTATCACATGGGCAACCATGGGGAGGTGGGCAAATGACAAAATGTGTGCTGTGACATTGCAGTGCACACCTTGCTCCTTTTGTACTTGTGTTACGACATAACATGCAGACATTTAAAGGACAGAGATTACATTGTAATGGCACAACACAAGTTATATCATTCTGATGAATTTCCTGGTTTCAGTGGAAGTCCATTGTGGTATGATTGTGCTCCCAAAGCCTCTGAAGCACTTGTTGGAGACTGAACCTGAGACACTGTTCAGCTCTACTAGATGAAAGTAATAGATAGCTGGAACTTCCTAGAAAAATTCTGTCAGTCTTCAGGCCTGTTAGAACACACTGGTAGAAGGATCTTTGCTCTCTTGTGCAGCAGAAGTAGGATTTCAGGGCCTTACTTAACACATGAGCTGTCTGTGAGAATAAAACTAACCAGAAGGAAGAGAATTAAACTGATTTCTGAGATAAAAAAATGATCAGCCCAAGTTCAGTTGTATAGCATCAGCAAGTTACTAACTTTTCAGCTAATTTACCAAGCATGTCAGTGAAAAGAATACAAGAGATATATTAATTCACCATCAGCTCCTGAATTAGAGGAGGCAAATGCATTTTAAAATGTGGAAGCTGCAGAAAAAGTCCAGCGTATGCAAGAAATTCATTCTGCTCTAACATTTTAATTTATCCTTATTTATGTAAAAGATTTCTATTTAGGTGATAGCCATTTTTAAACAAATGTTTCAAGGTGGTTTCCCATAATGAAATGTGACAATAAAAATAAAAAGCAATCAGAAAACATTTGCAATATTGAACAAATAAAACTAATGGGGAAGCAGTAAACTAATCATAATAGGGCTTATCCAAATAATCAGGATAAATTAAGAGTCTGACACCCACTACTCCATACAATTTTCTCAATGCTACAGTTCCAGAAATATTCAACAGGGAGAACTCTGTTAATCTCTTGCAACAAAAAAAACCTAAAACAGCCTTAGGCTAAAAACTACATTGCTTACATAATTTTTGCTGAATTTGAAGGAACCTCTTCATAACAGTATATTTACGGGGCAGCAGTATAATAGATCTCAGTGAACAATATTTATGAGCTAGGAAGCTTCTGTCCTTACAAGCTAGTTTAGAAAGACTTTAATCATTACTGTCACCTAGTTCTTCAAAACATTTCCTGTGGATCAAACCCCTTGGGGTTGATGGTGTTTTTCCCACTGAGTGTGTTATGAAGTTTTGAGAGAGGTTTCTTCCCATTTACACCAGTATGGAAAGCAAAAGCAGAGCCTTTAAATACAATACGTATACTAAGTTTTAGGGTGTGAAGTTTTTTTTGGATTTTAAGGTGCTTTAAAGTATTTTGGAAAAGGTGCATTGGAGGATACAAGGGTACTCCGATATCTCCTGTCTGTAACTTCTTAAAGCAGCTGCATCTTTTCCAAGGATTGCACAGCTGTTCTTCATAGTTGCAGTATGATCCCAGGAAAAGATACATTTGATTGAAGGCATGGCAAAAGGGTATCCCCTGTGCACTCCTGCATACTGCAAAGCATTCTTTTCCCTAAGGATTGGAAGTGCTATATGGCCCAGCAATTTTAAGGCTGTGCATCGATCCAGAGTTGAAGGGCAAAATATTATATGACATGCATATGGATGTGCTTATAGCACCTGGCTCCCCAAACCAAATTTATGTTTTTCTGGGATTGTGCAATAGCTGCCAGAAAAGGGAAGCCAGAAAAAGAGAGACCTCACAAAAGGCACAAATAATTGCCAATGGAGAATTAGCAAAACCTTGTGAGATACAAAAAGGGACAAGACAAGGATGCCCTTTATCCCCACTCTTGTTCATTCTTGTTCTTGAAATACTGACTAGAGATGTAAGACAGGATGAGAAAATTTCTGGAGTGAAGATTGAAAGAGAAATATATAAACTAAAGGCATTTGCTGGTGATTTGGTGGTAATTTTGGAAGACCCTTTGGAAGGAATAGAAATGTTAATGGAAAAATTAAAGAATTTTGATGTGTTAGCTGGATTTAAAATTAATAGTCAAAACATGAAGATGTTAATGAAAAACATGAAAATGGAAGACCACATAGAATTGATGGGAAAAATGGTTTTAAGATTGAGAAAAAAGTAAAATATTTGGGTGTTATTATGACTAACATGAATTGTATGTTATTTCAAAATAATTATGCTAAAGTATGGAATGAAATCAAGAAGGATATGTTAAGATGGGAAAATTACAATTGTCATTGCTGAGGAGAATTTCTGTGATAGAAATGAATGCATTACCTAGAATGATGTTTCTGTTTCAAACAATACTTATTCTGACAACTGACGCACCATTTAAGACATGGCAGAAAGTTGTATCTAGATTTATATGGCAAGGGGAAAAAACAAGAGTTAAATTTAAAATTCTTCAAGATGCAAAGGAACGAGGAGGATTAGGATTGCCTGATTTGAAATTGTACTTTATAGCCTGCTGTTTGGTTTGGATGAAAGAGTGGATGTTGTTGTTGTTGTTCAGTCATTAAGTCGTGTCCGACTCTTCGTGACCCCATGAACCATATTGCGCCAGGCCTTCCTATCTTTCACTGCCTCCCTCAGTTTGCTCAATTTCATGCTCATTGCTTCAGTGATGCTATCTAGCCATCTCATCCTCTGCCGTCCTCTTCTCCTTTTGCCTTCCATCTTTCCCAGCATCAGGGTCTTTTCCAAAGAGTCCTCTCTTCGCATTAGGTGACCAAAGTATCTGAGCTTGAGCTTCATTATCAATCCTTCCAATGAGTGGATGTTACTAAGAAACAAAAGAATTTTAAAATTAGAAGAGCACGACCTGAGGTTTGGATGGCATGTTTTTTTTCTGTACAATAAAGTTAAAGTTAATGTAGACTTTAAAAATCATTATGTTAGAAGTGCCATATTGAGGATATGGAATAGATACAAGCCCAGGCTGTGCCTGAAAACACCGTTGTGAGTCTCAGCACAAAAAGCATTTTATAGAAAAGAAAAAGCAGGCAAAGAGAAATGGTTAACATATCGAGAGTTGTTAGAACAAGAACATGGAGACTATAAGATAAAGTCAAGAGGTCAATTGCCTGCAGAGGGATTTAGTCTTCAATGGTTTTCATATGTGCAGTTAAGAGAAAGATTTAAAGTAGACAAAAGGACATTTGGAATTGAACAACATAAGACAGAATTTGAAGCTGAATTATGTGCAAATGATGAACATGTAACCGCTAAAATATATAAGTTTTTACTGAAATTTGAAATGGAAGAAGAACAAGTTAAAGAGTATATGATAAAATGAGCCAGAACAAGTTAAAGAGTATATGATAAAATGGGCCAGAACTTTGGTTATAACGTACAGATGGAACAATGGGAAAATATGCGGTTGAAAGGATTGAAATTCACATTATGTTAAAATTTAAAAGAGATTTTTTATAAAATGATGTACTGTTGGTATATGACACCAGAAAAACTATTTAGAATGTAGAAAGGTACTTCAAATTATGTCAGAAATGTGGAGAACATGAAGGGTCATTATATCATGCTTAGTGGACTTGTTAAAAAGCTAGAAAATTTTGGGTTCAAATATGTGTAGCGATACAATGAATTTTAAAGATTAATATTCAGTTGAAACCAGAACTCTTTTTGCTGGGACTAATGGACAGACAACTAGAAAAGACTTGATTGTTTTTGTACATGGTAACTGCAGCGAGATTATTATATGCGCAAAGATGGAAAGACTCTGAAATACCCACGATGGAGGAATGATTGGTGAACATGACAGAATTTGCAGAGATGGCAAAATTGACTTGTTTGATTAGAGAAAAGACAGTATCTATGTTTGCTGATGACTGGAAACCCTTTATGGACTTTTTCCTGAAAACAGAAAAAAATGAACTTGTGATTTATGGATTTGATGATTAGAAAGAGTAAAATATGGAAAGAAGGGATATTTCTTTCTTATTTACTTATCACTTTTTTTTACTTTCCTTTTTCTTTAAATTTGTATGGTTTTTATTCTATAAAAAATTTCTTCAATAAAAATTCATTTTAAAAAGAAAAAGAGAGAGAGATGATTGTTCAGTGCATTAACATGTACCTTTAGCTTCCTTGTAACTAAATTAAGTGCACAAACTCCATTTTCTATCCATGAGAATTTTACCTAAATTATCTTTTCTTTTGGAAGACATTTGAAGAAAAAACTCTTTCATCAATTTAAATGAGAAAGGATAGGAAAAATGCATGAGTGTTTTACATCATAGTACTAATTATAAGAAAAAACTTAACAGTAAGATTTGACTGAAAGATATGATGTATTTCATGTTACAGATAATGTTTTAAAACATAGGTGCTTCTATACATTATGGATTTTGCCCTCCTCCAAGATATATTTCATCTATATATTATTTTAAGCAGTTTATTAATAAAATTAATTAAATTAAATTAAGCACTTATTAATAAAATGGTCTAGGGTTTTGAATCAGAACACCAACAATCTTTAGTCATTGACTGGTTAGAATTTCCTGCACTGAATAGGATGTTGATCTCAACTTTCCAATTCATTGATTCTATGACTTATGGGAGTAGCAGACCATAGTAACAGAGGAACCTGGTTAGCTATTTTGTACTGCATTCAATTCACAAGAAACCTTAATTTATAAAAGAAATAATCTCATTCATGGCAAGAGAGGATCAGCAAATATTGAACAATATATTTGTGTTTCTCCAGCATTTCTACCCTGTTTTCCTCAGAGATCTGTTGCAATTAGCAAAGTCTCTTTAAAAAGAACAGATCATCTGGCTAGATGATTAATGCCTCTCAGTTTGCAAGAACACTGAGAATGCTAAAACATCTCAGATTAATTAAAAGAGGATGCTCCAGAGCCAGCCACTAAATTCATGAACTCTTCCAGTCAGAGGCCATAAACTAAACTTTGTTATTAGCTCTGCAGCAAAATCTTTAATTCTTCTGTTAAATTGTTACAGTTGGAATTATAATTGTAATAGAAGGCTTAGAAGATACCTTATTCAGGAAGGTAGACAAGGACATTTTTAGCACAATTCAACAAGAAAAGGACAGGCATGAGAATTCTTGCTAAGACACAACTAAATCCAGTGCCACCTTGTGGACAACAGTGGTATGACACCATTGACACACACTGATTGTGAGAGCTAGAGCGGAAAGAGTTAAGCGCGCTCTCTTATCCCCAGAACAGAGAGGAAGAGATAAGAGGATGAGACTGGCACCTCCCTGAGGAATGCAGGATGTTTGTTGGGTGACTCTGGGAATGGCTTTCACTCTGAGAAGATTCTGTAACGGGACTGAAGCCAATAAACCCTGCTGAATTGAATCTGTACCGTCTCCTGAGTTTCCTGGGCTGATCCTGACACTGATACAGAAATTTTTGTTACCATGTGTGCGATATGGTGTGTGTATGTATTTTCCTTTCCATGACTTCTGAATAAAATACAGGAGCTTGGTATCTTGCTTTAGAAACCATAAAAAAAAATATATTGGAGAGTGCCATATATAAAGCCTAAGTTCATAATTTTATAAAATCTGCTTGTTTGGAGACTAATGAGAAACCTTTATAAGCTTAGACAAATATCAGAACATACAGCTAATGTGAACTAAAAAAAAAAAAGGCCTTTATCAGCAAAAATACAGCAATGGGAATAATCATAGACATAGGCATTGCTCTCTTTCTGTGTTTGCAAATTAACAGTTATTTAGGAATACTGAGTAAAAGAGCTTAATTTCAACAAGAAGTTCACATAATAGTATCCAACTGAATGGTATTATTTGCTTATCATCTTACCAATTAAATATTGGTATTTGTAATACAGGATGGATGGATAGATAATAGGCAGATAAACACATACACAATAAATGCAGAAAATTAATTTTCATGAAAAGCTGGACTAAAATCCTTCAACCAGATATATTTGTTTTCCATGCACAGGGTTGTCTGCTTGGTTTGGATACTGAAGGACCTTCAGTCCTATGAAATCTCCTCGGTGCCTATTTGTGGTGCAAGTCCAGATACCATAAGGAGAACTAGGCCAGAAAGTGATCTAATTCTTCCCAGAACATTTTGAACTGCTGCGATGGCTGTGTAGTGTTTCTGGGCCATCAACATTTTTCTCTTGGGAATATTCCTTTATTTTATATCCTTGCTTTTTGTATATTTACATAGACTATTTCTCTGCTTAATGGTAGCTTCTTCCCTCATGTGGGGCCTTGGATGGTATAATAGACAACTATTGTACAAGTTACATGTAGTTGTTGTATTTATATTTTTAACTGTATTGCCCCTGGCTTACAACTTTTGCATATTTGTGCCCAGTGCCTACATCCAAGAGGTCTTTATGTGTTTGTGTTTCTGTGTGTATCTGTGTATGAGAGAGACAGGGTAGGAGAGGGAAAGTCTGAAGTTTTGAGTTCTATGGGACAATAGATCTCCACTATTGTCACATATTTTGTCTAAATATAACCTCAGGTATTGACTTCTGACTTGGTCATTTAGTCATGGCATTAAAATGCCTACTGTGATGGAATGTAAGGGTGACCTTGGAAGATGGGGGAGGAGATGTCACCTAGAAAACAATCAGATAAAAGAGAAAGGAGTCTGTACAGAGTAATGGCCAAAGAAAGAAACTTAGGAAGGACCTGCCCTAACTTGTTGTTGTTGTTTAGTCATTAAGTCGTGTCCGACTCTTCGTGACCCCATGAACCATATTGCGCCAGGCCTTCCTATCTTTCACTGCCTCCCTCAGTTTGCTCAATTTCATGCTCATTGCTTCAGTGATGCTATCTAGCCATCTCATCCTCTGCCGTCCTCTTCTCCTTTTGCCTTCCATCTTTCCCAGCATCAGGGTCTTTTCCAAAGAGTCCTCTCTTCGCATTAGGTGACCAAAGTATCTGAGCTTGAGCTTCATTATCAATCCTTCCAATGAGCAATCAGAGTTGATTTCCTTTAAGATTGACTGGTTTGACCTCCTAGCAGTCCAGGGGACTCTTAAGAGTCTTCTCCAGCACCACAGTTCAAAGGCATCAATTCTTCAGCGTTCAGCCTTCTTTATGGTCCAGCTCTCACAGCCATACATTACTACTGGAAAAACCATAGCTTTGACTATGCGGATCTTTGTCGGCAAGGTGACGTCTCTGCTTTTTAATATGCTATCTAGGTTTGCCATAGCTTTCCTCCCAAGGAGCAAGCGTCTTTTAATTTCATGGCTGCAGTCTCCGTCTGCGGTGATCTTGGAGCCCAAATAAATGAAGTCTGTTACTGCTTCCATTTCTACCCCTTCTATTTGCCAGGGATTGATGGGTCCAGATGCCATGATCTTAGTTTTTTTAATGTTGAGTTTCAAGCCAGCTTTCGCACTCTCCTCTTTCACCCTCATCAAGAGGCTCTTTAGTTCTTCTTCACTTTCTGCCATTAGGGTGGTATCGTCTGCATATCTGAGGTTATTGATGTTTCTCCCTGCAATCTTAATTCCGGCTTGTGATTCTTCCAGCCTGGCATTTCTCATGATGTACTCTGCATATAGGTTAAATAAGCAGGGTGACAGTATACAGCCTTGTCGTACTCCTTTCCCTATTTTGAACCAATCGGTTGTTCCCTGACCGGTTCTAACTGTTGCTTCTTGGCCCGCATACAGATTTCTCAGGAGACAGGTAAGGTGGTCTGGTATCCCCATCTCTCCAAGAATTTGCCACAGTTTGTTGTGATCCACACAATCAAAGGCTTTTGCATAGTCAATGAAGCAGAAGTAGATGCTTTTCTGGAACTCTCGTGCTTTCTCCATGATCCAGCGAATGTTGGCAATTTGATCTCTAGTTCCTCTGCCTCTTCGAAACCCAGCTTGTACATCCGGTAGTTCTCGGTTCACGTACTGCTGAAGCCTAGCTTGTAGGATTTTGAGCATAACCTTGCTAGCATGTGAAATGAGTGCAATTGTGTGATAGTTTGAGCATTCTTTGGCATTGCCCTTCTTTGGAATTGGAACGTAAACTGACCTTTTCCAATCCCGTGGCCACTGTTGCGTTTTCCAAACTTGCTGGCATATTGAGTGCAGCACTTGAACAGCATTGTCTTTTAGTATTTTAAATAACTCAGCTGGAATACTGTCATCTCCACTAGCTTTGTTGTTAGCAATGCTTCCTAAGGCCCACTTGACTTCACTCTCTAGGATGTCTGGCTCAGGGTCAGTGACCACACCAGCATGGACATCAGGGACATTAAGATCTTTCTTGTATAGTTCTTCTGTGTATTCTTGCCACCTCTTCTTAATCTCTTCTGCTTCTGTTAGGTCCCTGCCTTTTTTGTCCTTTATCATGCCCATCTTTGCACTAAACGTTCCTTTGATATCTCCAATTTTCTTGAAGAGATCTCTAGTCTTCCCCATTCTATTGTTTTCTTCAATTTCTTTGCATTGTTCATTTAAGAAGGCCTTCTTATCTCTCCTTGCTATTCTCTGGAAATCTGCATTCAGTTGTTTATATCTTTCCCTTTCACCCTTGCTTTTCACATTCCTTCTTTCCACAGCTATTTGTAAAGCCTCATCAGACAGCCATTTTGCTTTCTTGCATTTCTTTTTCTTTGGGATGGTTTTAGATGCTGCCTCTTGTACAATGTTACAGACCTCCGTCCATAGTTCTTCAGGCACTCTGTCTACCAAATCTAATCCTCTAAATCTATTCATCACCTTCACTGTGTACTCACATGGAATATGATCTAAGTCATACCTGAGTGGTCTAGTGGTTTTCCCTACATTCTTCAATTTAAGCCTAAATTTTGCAGTAAGAAGCTCATGATCTGAGCCACAGTCAGCTCCTGGTCTTGTTTTTGCCATCTGTATAGAGCTTCTCCATCTTTGGCTGCAAAGTATGTAATCAATCTGGTTTCGGTATTGACCATCTGGTGATGTCCATGTGTAGAGTCGTCTCTTGTGTTGTTGGAAAAGAGTGTTTGCTATGACTAGCTTGTTCTCTTGACAGAACTCTATTAGCCTTTGCCCTGCTTCATTTTGTACTCCAAGGCCAAACTTGCCTGTTATTCCGATTACTCCTTGACTTCCTACTTTAGCATTCCAATCCCCTATGATGAAAAGGACATCTTTTTTTGGTGCTAGTTCTAGAAGGTCTTGTAGGTCTTCATAGAACCGGTCAACTTCAGCTTCTTCGGCATCAGTGGTTGGGGCATAGACTTGGATTACCGTGATGTTGAATGGTTTTCCTTGGATACGCACTGAGATCATTCTGTCGTTTTTGAGGTTGTACCCCATTACTGCCTTTCCCACTCTCTTATTGACTATGAGTGCAACTCCATTTCTTCTAAGGGTTTCTTGCCCACAGTAGTAGATATAGTGGTCACCTGAATTAAATTCACCCATTCCCGTCCATTTCAATTCGCTGATTCCCAAGATGTCGACTTTCAATCTTGTCATCTCATGTTTGACCACATCCAGCTTGCCTTGATTCATGGATCTTACATTCCACGTACCTATACAATATTGTTCTTTACAGCATCGGACCTTCTTTTCGCTTCCAGATACATCCACAGCTGAACGTCCTTTCGGCTTTGGCCCAGCCGCTTCACTCTTTCTGGAGCTACTTGGAATTGCCCTCCGCTCTTCCCCAGTAGCATATTGGACACCTTCCGACCTGAGGGGCTCATCTTCCGGCGTCATATCTTTTAGCCTTTTAACATTGTCCATGGGGTTTTCTTGGCAAGGATACTGGAGTGGGTTGCCATTTCCTTCTCCAGTGGACCACATTTTGTCAGAACTCTCTGTCATGACCTGTCCGTCTTGGGTGGCCCTGCACGGTATAGCTCATGGCTTCACTGAGTTACACAAGCCCCTTCGCCACAACAAGGCAGTGATCCATGAAGGGGCTGCCCTAACTACTCAGGTGGTAAATAAGGAGGTTGGGAGATTCTGTTAATGTAGCCTTACAATAAAGTAGAATTAGCTCATCTAGTTGTATTTCCTATCTGGTCTACCTGGGAGGGCTGACATCAATCTTGCAAGACTGCAAGTACAAATCTCCCCCCATCTTCCAAGGTCACCCTCACATTCCATCACACTTACATATATATTCCAGGCAGATCTTTTACACATACTTGCAACAGGAATCATTCCAGTCTAAGAGGGCTTTTGAAGTTGAGTTGCAGTTAAGGAAACAATACATTATGTCTGGATATATTAGAATGGCTGAATTCATCCTGGTGAACCATACTGTAGTGTCACTTGCTTTTGGCTTACTGTGTACTGTAAACCCAGACATTTTGCTTTATAAACCACTTTATAACTTAGCAAATTGTGTGAATACAGCTAGCTGTAACTGTGATTAAGCAAATTATGACTAGGCAGCATGTGAGAAGACAGTCCTTATTGATCAAGTACCATACCAGAGTTCTATACCTCTAATGATAGCTGAATTAAGGAAGTAAATGCCCCAAGATGGACTCTCATCCAGCTGAATAATATTAAAGTGCTGACAGTTTCATCTGCTGAGTCTTCTACTGATTAATTTTGTTTATGACAAATTTTAAGCCAGATTATCTACTAATTCACGTTACAGTTTAAAATTCACAAAATATCATTTATACTGTGCCTTTGTAAAAGTGTTCATTGCTTTCGTAGCAGATACCATAGTCCATGTTCTTCCCCCTAAAAGAGAAGCAGAAGATCTACAGGTGAACACATTAGTTGTCTGACAGTAAAGATGCTAAATGTTTCCTCTGTTAAGAACAGTTCATCTACTAATCCACCTCTTAATCCCTGAACTAGTTTTACAGCAGTCTTATGTAAAACTTAAAAGATTCACTGAAAATTCTTATAGAGCAATGAACAAATCAAGAGGATTTTCATCTTCTTTACTGTTAGCAAAGGTCTCTTTTCCCAGTCTCTGGGCAACTGGAGAACTGGCAGAAGACCTCTTAGAATATTGGTAGATTTGGGGGAAATAAAAATGACAACCACCAGTTGCCCATAGAGTAGAGTAATGCTACTATACAAAAAACCATCCTTTCACCTCCAAATAGCCACCAGATTCAACACCCACAAATGGGTTGATAGAAAATAGAGGAATGTGGATGATGTGACTAGTAACCACTATGTAAGTGAAACTTAAAGGCAAACTGACCCATCTTCTCTAAAGAGATTGGAAGCCTCCCCATTACAGCAGAAGAAAAAATCCAGAATCTAATAGCTTTGATTTTGCTATATGTAGGTTCCACATCTGAAGGCAAGATGACTTTGTGGAATTCTTGTGTTCTCACTTCAACCACTCTTTTGATAATTCTTGCTAATCCAAGGTCAGAGAGAAGTGTCCCTTAGCTGATCTTTGGAGTCCTGATTGTTCCTAGGGACAGATGAAATTTTTCAGCCCCAGTGTGTGGTTTGTCACAAAAGTACAATCTGAGAAACAGGACCATTATTACGTATTTGATTCTTGTACTTCTCTCATATCCTTCTGCACCATTAGGAGTAAGATATAAATTCTGTAGTACTTTTTGAGTTTTATATTTTATTTCTGAATATTTGGGGAGAATATTCCATCTTCGGTAGGACTAACTTCTGAATACACATATAGTTAATGGAATTAGATTTTTCAGTTCTTTGGTTCATTCCTTTTCTATTGTTGTTAAAATGAAATATTTCCATTGTTAATGAGAATTTCATTTATAACTGTTGTAGTATGGTTTTATATATGATTAGGGAACTACAGTTACAGAAGCAAGGCACATTGCTTTCTCTTTAGCAGTTAAATGGAAATTTCAGGGGTGATTTTTGAGGGGGGGGTAGTCTACCAAGGGTATAGTATTATGAGTAATGAACTTTTTTAAAAAAATCCATCCTTCTCTCTCTAGTCCCACTGCTGAGAATTTTAACATGGCACCATCAGCACAGTCCAGAAATGTTACATCTACAAAATTCATTTTACATCTGTTGTACACTAAACACTAGAAACAGTTATTTCCTGAGATAAAACAACCGTAAAAGTTCAATCTAAAGTTAGTTCCTATATCCATCTCTCCTCAATATAAACTGGCATTCATATTATACTTTAAAATCATCAAAGGAAAATACATTTATAGGAACAATAGAATGTGCTGGAACAAACCTGTATCTTAATGTGATTCAAAACCACCATCAAAATAGTCCTGTTTTGAAGCCTGAATCTATGCAAGCAGTGCTAATTTAAGTACCATGCCTGCTCCAAGTTAAATAATGATAAGGAAAATAAAATTATAAGATAATATGATCCTCTTAATCATTTGTCTTCTTCATCTGTAAAATGGCGAAGGTTCTGACAACAGAGTGAAAAATAAACTTATATTTTCTTCACTTACATATGATGAGCAAACAGTAAATTCTGGAGAAGAATGGCTGCAAGTCAGAGTGTAATTTTTTAAAAATTTATCTATATTTCAAATTTACTCACTGCCCATCTCAGAGAGTGACTCTGGGTGGTTTACAATAAAAATAAGAATAAAAACCAATTAAAATACAATAAAAACAGTGTTCATAAATAAATAATACATTCCAAGGAATTGATGGTATATAATAGGTAATAGTAACACCATCAACATCTAACTATCTATCAACCTAGGCAACATCTATTGTTATTTTCCATAACTTAGCCTTCCAGATGTAGGTTAAATCATATGACATTCCCATCTCTGTAATTATAGACAATATTAATTGAATGAGGTTTTTTTTTTCCCCCCTAACACTACTCTAATATTTAGGGGGTATTTTCCTCCTACCTCTACCTTTATTGTTTACAATTTAAAAGAAATTAAAATTGGCCACTGCACAAGATCTGACTCACAAGGTTGGAGATGGTGTGACATATGAAGAGTCTATAATGATAACACCCTCCAAGGGCTGTAATCATCAGGAATAAATATGTAAAGAAATCCCAAGGGAAAAAAAGGGATCTAGTTTTGCTTCTTTCTCTACCTTTTCTAGACAATCATCAAAATGTGTAGGCAGTTGTTTAGTCCTTCTCTAAAGCAGCAAACATCATGGCAACATCACATGCATATATTCCTTAAGTGAAGGATAGATGAAACCTGGTCTTCAGCACCATACGCAATTTCTGGTGAAATGCCACAGTAATTGTATTTCCACTGTTATTTTGTAGATACTGTAGAGCTTTTCCTAGTAAGCTAAGACTCCCCCAAGTGGCTATTTCAGAATCTGAGGATGTTTTTAGTCTATGCTCAAAAAGGAGAAATCCAAGTATGGATTTTTAAAATGATCATTTTACTTGTATTTCTCTTCTTTTCTTGCTGATAGTATTTAGATAAAAAGAAGAAGGCTTCAATTCTTAGCACAGAATAAAATAACTTCAAGCAGAATCTTGGTATTAATATATTGCCAAAAGAAAAGTGGCTGATTTGTCCTTTTTTGCTCATGTAATAGTTATTCAACCATCTGTATGGTAATAATTTTGGTTTACAAGCTACTAGGTTATCTGAGAAACCATTTTCTTCCATTTGGGTGCACCAGGTCTTAAAGTTCCACAGAGAATATCTTGCAGAGTCTATTAAAGCTTGCCAATGTAATACATTGATTGAATGATACAGTTACTTCAGAGAATTTTATGGCTATTCTTTTGTAATGAACATGAACAATTCCCTCAATTTATTTATCATGACAGGAAAGATACCATTCTTCTTCATCCCTGTCATACTATACAGCAGACTTATGTTCCTGTAACTGCTGTAAGATGTTTTGCTTTTCAGAGTTACCATATGCTATGATAATAATTGGGACATCCAAGTGGGGGCAAGAGATCAATTTTAGGTTCTCTCAAATAAGACTTGAAATGGATATTAGAATAATCAAATATATTGTATTACAAGAATAGAAAGATGTTGTTCATAAGCATCATCCCAAAAGAAGACTGAGAGTTATTGAATGTATTAATTCTGAACCAATACCCATTTGAGTTATTTTGGGTAACTGATTGCTATAGGCTGAGTGGAAAGAATATAATTCTCCCAAAGGAAATCAGGTGGCAGATTTATGTCACCAACTACAACCCACCTTTAAAACAAGTGCCCCACTAACAGCTTTCTTCATGTTTCAAGTCAACAAAATATGTTTCCAAGCCCAAAGATCTGTTGGCATACCCAACCACTTATTCAAAACATACCATCTGTGCTTTGCTGGAAATTTGATTCTTTCATGAAACTGGCAGCCATGTCAAGTTCGTTTGAATTCCCAATTTTCATAATAATCAAACTGAACATTCCTATACTGGAGGCTGCTTTTTATAGTAGAAAACTCCTCCAGTATAAACTATCTAGGTGCTTTTATTTCCATGGAGAAAACAAGATTTCTATTATATTATAACTAAGGGGTGAGTCCTGTTCCTTCTGTCTGTAATAACTTCTTCCAGAATTTGCTGCAAAGAAATGCCTGGAAAGAGAAATAATAATATAATTGCCCCTACTTCAAATTCTCTTTGGAGCTGGACTCCTGATTGCACCGTGTTCTTAATCACAAAGAGGAAGCCATGCGGTTAGGTGAATGTGCTTAGAATTACTCTTTAGACCTTCACCCTGAATGCACAAAGGGCAAGGGAAGGTGTCCCAGGGAAAAGGCTTTGATTTTCTTGTCATGAATTTCCTGAATGTGGTAAAATAGAGCTAATGGGTCAGATTAAGATATCTCAAGCTAAAGTAACTTTCTCAAAATATCACTGTAATCTACTTTGTAGCATTAAACTTGACCACTAGCTCTAATTTATGGATGAATAATCATTTTGGAATGGAGGGCTTTATGTGGTTTTTGTGTCTTGGGTATGTCCAGAATAAAAACCATCTCTCTCTCTCTCTCTCTCTCTCTCTCACACACACACACACACACACACACATTCTCTTTAATTAGTTCATTCTACTCCTCCCTACAAAGAAAAGCCACTGTGTGAATTATTTTTGATACCGGACTGGAGCTGCAGAATCTCAGGTCTCCCCTTCAATTTATGCAGATTTTCAGGTGACTTTGTGCCAGTCACTGCTCATGTGCACATAGCAAAGCAGACTGAATAAACTGCTCCCCTGGATTAACTGGTTCACTCCCAAATGCTAATTGCTGGTGGCATTTTTTAAGTGTTCTCAATCACTGAGCCTAAAGTCCTAAGAGACTGTCACATCCTATTTTCCCTCCATCTCCCCCAACTGAACAAAAATTTTATTGGGTTTGCTGCCAATATACACAGAAATCCTCTCATTCTCTCCATCCAACCTTTTGGGCAATTGGACTGAATCAAGGGAATTGTAATTTAATTCCAGCCAAATTAAGAATGTTTTAGGCCAAAACAAACTACTCTGGTTATTGACTGGTGTTTGCCTCCCTGTTCCAGTTAAATTTCCCATATGTTCTCTATCAGTGCCAGCTAACATATGTAAGAGACGTCAGTAATTCCTGGTCAGGCCTACATCATCTTAGCTTCAACTCTGGAGGAAGTTCCATGGCATTAACCAGGCCCTACTTTTACAAGATACATTCTCTTTGCTTCATCACTCTAAACCAGGGATTTTTAGACCACAGAACCTGTTAGTTAAGAACAACTAGAACCCCTAATCAAGAAGCAAAGCTCTAGTGATAGCAAACTTGCTATATTCCCAGTAAACTTTATTCCTTTTTCTTTTTTTCTTTTTTTGCCAGTAACATCTCATGGAGCCCCATCAAATTCTTGCAGAACTATAGGGTTCCATGGAACACAATTTGAAAAACCTTGGTCCAGACAAAAGGTTGGACACTTTCTGGTAATGAAGGACAGAGGACTGCAAACAGCTGCAAGTTATATTACTTCATTATTCAACTGTGATTTGCCAACTATATATACAGGTAGCCCTCATTTAGTGATCACAGTTGGGACCCACAACTTGGCAGTCAGTAGGTGGAAAATCATGTGACCGTGACTGTGCTAACAATTTTACTTCAGTTTTCTTTTTTCCCCACTGCCCTGCCCTTTGGAATGCTCATCCTGGCGCTGGGATAATTAACAAGAAGGGAATTAATGGTTGTATTTACATTCATTGGAGAGGAAGGGATTACAAGAGAGTAAGCAGGCACACAATGGGGAATATACATTAAAAAGAATGTGTTAGCGCTGGCTGTTTGGATAGTTAGGGTGGTTTTTATTGTTGTTTTTTGACATAGGAACATAGAAGACATGAGAATTATGGTAAACTTTTATAGTTGCTCTGTTTATAACCTAATTGTGAAAGCTTTCTCTCCTTTTTAATCTTTTTTCCTTTAAAAATTTGTATTATGATTATTAAATTTGAGGTTATATTATTACTGCAATTAATATTCAAAAGGGCTATTAAAATATTGCTCTTATGTAGAGCTTTCAGGATATGTCTTAATGTTACATCTGAGTTGTAGGTGTATTAACCAGGAAGTTTTTATGAGAAGATTTGTGTTAAATGATATTGATAACTGATCTGCTAGTTCTATAAGTATTGGCTATTTTATTTTATTTATTTTATTTATATAATGAATTTGTTACCACCCATCTCACTGAAAAGCAATTCTTTTTATTATCTATTATCTGTGTGTGGTTGTTTTATTGCACTAGTTACTTAATCTATGATTGAAGTGGCATACAAATTTTGTAATCAATCAATCATGCTGTGTGTGTGCGTTTTCTATTAAGCTCTAATCTGGAATCAACTTCATTGCCTGCAATTTTGTTGTTGTTGTTGTTTTACTTTCTAGCACATCATTGAGCCTTTAGTGGTCAATACATCTTTACAGCAAGCCCTGGCAATATGAAATAAAAGAAAGGCAGGCAGGCAGGAAGGAAAGAAAGAATCTGGCATTAGTCCCAGTCAGATCCTCAAGAAGCAGGGAAGACTATCTTGGCATTTATCTGCCTAAATCATATCCTGATGCTGGATTTGGGTAAAGTTAGAAAGAGGACAGAGTAGTGGGGAAGAGTCTGCTGGATGGAGGATCTATTGTTTCAGCAGCTTCTAGCCCAGAGGACAGAAGTTCATCTCTCTTCTAAGGGATGAATAAATACAGTTAAATGCATATCGTATCTGGCTGAGACACACTGGCCTCCCATTGATTACAATGCTCAACACATTGTTTGTATAATAATAATTTTACTTATACCCATTGTAACTCTTACATGACATGAAAAGCTATTAGTCCAGCAGTGGTTCATTCTAAATGTATGTTTTGATCCTAACATACAGGTGAAACTCGAAAAATTAGAATATCGTGCAAATATTCATTTATGTCAGTATCGTGCAAATATTCATTTATGTCAGTTCACTCAAAAGGTGAAACCAATATATGAGATAGACACATTACATGCAAAGCGAGATATGTCAAGCCTTACTTTGGTATAATTATGATGATTATGGCGTACAGCTTATGAAAACCCCAAATTCACAATCTCAGAAAATTAGAATATTACATGACATCAATAACACAAGGATTGGAAATAGAACAATATCGGACCTCGGCAAAGTATAAGCATGCATATGTACTCAGTACTTGGTTTGGGCCCCTTTCGCAGCAATGACTGCCGCAATGCGGCGTGGCATGGATGCTATCAGCCTGTGGCACTGCTGAGGTGTTATGAAAGACCAGGATGCTTCAATAGCGGCCTTCAGCTCCGCTGCATTGTTCGGTCTCATGTCCCTCATCTTTCTCTTGGCAGGCCAGGCGAGTTTGCTGGCCAATCAAGCACAGTAATCCCATGGTCATTGAACCAGGTTTTGGTACTTTTGGCAGTGTGGGCAGGTGCCAGGTCCTGCTGGAAAATGAAGTCAGCATCCCCATAAAGCTCGTCTGCAGAAGGAAGCATGAAGTACTCCAAAATCTCCTGGTAGATGGCTGCGTTGACCCTGGACTTAATGAAGCACAGTGGACCAACACCAGCAGATGACATGGCTCCCCAGATCAACACAGACTGTGGAAACTTCACACTGGACTTCAAGCATCGTGCATTGTGTGCCTCTCTATTCTTCCTCCAGACTCTGGTTCCTTGGTTCCCAAATGAGATGCAAAAGTTGCTCTCATCAGAAAAGAGGACTTTGGACCACTGGGCAACAGACCAGTTCTTTTTTTCTGTAGCCCAGGTAAGACGCTTCTGACGTTGTTTGTTGTTCAGGAGCGGCTTGACAAGAGGAATATGACATTTGAAGCCCATGTCCAGGACCCATCTGTGTATGGTGGCTCTTGATGCACTAACTCCAGCCTCAGTCCACTCCTTGTGAAAGTCCCCAACACTTTTGAATGGCCTTTTCCTGACAATCCTCTCCAGGCTGCGGTCATCCCTGCTGCTTGTGCACCTTTTTCTACCACACTTTTCCCTTACACATAACCTTCTATTGATGTGCTTTGATACAGCACTTTGGGAACATCCAACACCTTATGGAGGGTGTCAGTGATGGTTTTCTGCACAACTGTCAGGTCAGCAGTCTTTCCCATGCTTGTGATTCCTACTGAACCAGCCTGAGAGACCATTTAAAGGCTCAGGAACCCTTTGCAGGTGTTAGGGATTCATTAGCTGATTAGAGTGGGACACTTTGAGCCTAGAATATTGAACCTTTTCACACTATTCTAATTTTCTGAGATTGTGAATTTGGGGTTTTCATAAGCTGTACGCCATAATCATCACAATTATACCAAAGTAAGGCTTGACATATCTCGCTTTGCATGTAATGTGTCTATCTCATATATTGGTTTGACCTTTTGAGTTGCCATACTGACATAAATGAACATTTGCACGATATTCTAATTTTTCGAGTTTCACCTGTATAGGGGTTATTTTCTTCTTTTTAGAGCTCAGGGTCAAAAGGGCTTATATTTCTAGAAAATACTGATTCGAAACAATACTATTAAAATCCAGAGTTTGAGCTTTTAAGCAGAAATTTGCTATAATTACTTTATAATTTATTACAGCGGTAGTAGTAGTAGACTTTGAATGTATATTAGCTAGAAGGGCCTGGTAACACTACTGCCACTGTGGGATAAGAAGCTGCAATCTATATTATACCTGAAGCATGAAATTGCTTCTTTTCTTCCTCTAAATTATCACTGTCTAAAACAAATAGAAAAGAAATTATCATCTAGAAAGTTAATGTTGCAGTTGGAAAAATCACTCTCAACAGGCTGTTTAACATCCATGGCTTCAGCAATTTAATAGATCATGAGGCTTCCTTGAATGAATAGCAACTTCCGTGGGATTATAGTAGCACCTGGAATGCTTTGGGTTATTTTTTAAAACCAGAAGAATGTCTAATTTAAACAGTACTCTTTCTGATAGAGTGTTAAGCAAATAGATGAATAGTACACACTGGTCAAATTCATGGCTCCTTAAAAATGTCTTAACAATTGCATTGCAAACCAGATCCATTCTGCCTCTGAACTACTGGATTTCCTTGGCTCCAACTATATAAAATATCTGACTTAAGAATTTCCAAATATATAATGGATAATGAAAGATAGGAGTGAAATATCATGGGGAACTGAAGTTAGTTTAAAACCAGGAGAGTTTTAAAGGTACCTTCTTAACTATAAAAAATGGAGAGCAACAGGAAGAAACACTTGATACCAATAGAAGAGAATATATGTAGCTCAGGGTTAAAATGTGGAGTCCTTGGGTTTCTCTGAGCCTGGTTGTTTTTTTGCAGACATTTCATTACCAGATGGGTAATGAAAGGTCTGCAAGAAAACAACCAAGCTCAGAGAACCCAAGGACTCCACAGAAACATCTGAGAGCCACGTACGGATGTTTGATGTATTCCTTGAGCTTTATACGAGCACATTGCCAAATTTTGGCAGTGTAACTGGCAAATTCCAATCATGTGGTTTCTCTCCTTTCTGAAACAGAAATACATGAAAACCTACTTTTCTGCCCACCCTAATTTAAACATCTGCCAGGCTCCCAGTGTTGCTCACTGTTGGGTAGTGGGAAACCAGGGTTTCTACTTACAGATGGCCCATTATTTCATCCAGCCCCTTGGCAATATATTCTTCATCAGTGTTCACCAGATGTATGGGGTCCAGAATTATCAAAATCCCTATCCAATATTTATTTCAAACTTCAATTTTTATTTTTACTTCATATATTATTTGTTTCTGTTGCAAGCACTAAGCCTACTTGTTTGGCATAACCCTTCAAATTCTGGTCTATGTTAAAAGTTATTTTTTAGGGTTAAAGCCTGCTACAGTCCTTTTTATAGCCTTAAATGCAGAAAAAACAGCTTCACAAAGTTATGTTGATGAAAATTAAATGGTGATACACAGAGCTCTCTTAATTGTTTGGGGGTAAACAGGGGTATATTATCCCAAATATCTCCAAATAGAAGCTGGAATCAAATTCTGTAATAAAGCTGAGTTCCAAAAACTCATTTGAGATTCCCTGGCAAAGTTTGAACTTCAGTGGTAAAAGGATTTTTCAGCAGTTTTTCAGACATGATGACTGGAAACAGAATGGATGAGATTCAGCTGAGTTCTTTGAAATCATTTATGAAGAGACATTTTTAATAACACCTTGCGGTATTTGTAGCTGAAATGTGGGTATAAATTATAAAAAGCAATGGCCATTTTTGTCCCTTGAAGTTCCAGGTTTGGTATATTCAAGGTTTCATATATATCTGCCAATTATGCTGAAAGTCAACATTTTTGGAAGTGTTAAGCATTTGGTCTTTTCCATGATATTTTTAAAAAATAAGGCAATTTTTTCCTTCAATTCATATATTCATCTACGCTTAATTCCACTGAATAACCATTGAATCTCAATGTGGAATGTGAATCTCAATGACAAACTCTATGCTCAGCTCCCAAATCTTCACAAACCAAGGCTCCAAGGTTTTCAAAGCCAAAGTTTGGTAATGAATTATGCAGTATATCCTGCAAAACAGATTAGGGTTGATTTGGAGGGGTATGTGTTTTTGTTGTGTTTTAAATATTCTTATTGTGAAGTCAACATTGCTGGAGCAACTTCTTGGTATACTCCAACTAATTTCTTCCAATTCAGCTCAATAATTTGAACGCAGTTTCAGAGATGTCATCAGTTTACTCCAAGCAACATTTTGGCAGCTTTCAGAAAGTAAGCCTTATGAGGTTTCTCCAAGAGTGTGAGGTTTTCTTCACTTTGCAATTATAAGGGATATTTTATACAAAGCTTCCAAAATCTTCATGGATTCTTGATAAAATGTTGCAACACTTTCCACTTCTACGCACTTTAGGGAATTCTGTTGCTGAAGCAGCAACAACAAACCCATCCTTCAGTAATGTTGTTTTTTAAAACAAACAGGGATGCATGATTTCAGCTCTTACGTTGTTCAATTCACAGGATTGCACAATGTTGTTGCTCAGCATTTTAGGTATATATAAAATGGTGAGGAGGTTGGATTCAAACTTTTGAGATATATGTGAAGGTACAGTTAAAATTTCCTTCAAGTTCAGCTCAACTCCTGATAATTTTCATAGGCTTCTTGACAACAATTCATAGAATAATAGGGTTGGAAGGGACTTTGGAGATCTTCTAGTTCTAGCTCCTGCCAGAGCAGGAATCAGATCATCCCAGTCAAATGGTTGTCCAACCTCTTTTTGAAAATCTCCAGTGATAGGACACCACAATTACAGGAGGCAGGCTGTTCACTGATAAATAGCTCCAAGGTCAGGAAATCCCTCCCTATTTTGAGTTTGGATTTTTCTCTGTAAAGCTTCAACCCACTGGTTATTATCCTGTTTTATTTCTCTGCTTTTCCCATCACAGTCAGATAGCTGTGCCTTTGAGTCAGTCTTGATTCCTGGCAACTGCCTGAACAAATCCATGAAATTTTCTTGGCAGTATTTTCAGAAGTGGTTGCCCCTTATCTGCTTCAAAGGACTGAGAGAGTGACTGGTTCAAAGTCACCCAGCTGGCTTTACGCATAAGGCAGGACTAAAACTCATGGTCTCCCGGTTTCTAGCTTAATGCCTAAACTACTACACTAAACTGGGTTGCACTGTGTGTGCACACACACACACTCACACAAACATAAAGTAGATTTCCCAAAGCAATAAAAACAATGGATGAAAACCTAACAGCAACCCATCCATGCCAAGTACAGATTGGTAAAGTATATTGCAATGTAAGACCTTTAACAAATTAGAACGAATTATACATTCTGAACATGGAAGAGTTCATAGATAGTACATAGTCATTCAATAGAGCATATTTACATTACAAACTAAATTGTTGAGTTTATTCATTATGCACTTGAGGCCGAGTGGGTAAAATTATTCCACTGAAACAGTTAAAATACTGCATGTGAGAAAATGGCCCAGTTCCTACAATGCATTTAACCTAGTCAAACATTATCCCAGTCAGATCTTCTTACAGGAAGTTCTGGGAGCATATCATCACAGATGTGGGGGTATGGGAAGATAGAGGCCAGAGTCGAGGAGTGAAAAATCCTTTCGTCTCCTGAGGCATGAGGGAGAGATAAGAGGATGAGACTGGCACCTCCCTGAGGAATGCAAGCGGTGTTTACTGATTGACCCTGGGAACTGGTTCCAGTCTGGGAAGATTCTGTATAGAGGTTGCAGCTAATAAACCTTGCTGGATTGAATCTGCATGGTCTCCTGGAGTTCCCTGGGCTAAACCTGACATCAATCTTCCCAGACACTTACTACCTTCCAGAAGAAGGAGTTACATCATGGCTACAGATCCGCAGGGAGCTAATTTGACATCAAAGTTATTGGCAGCAGCCCTACTACAGCATCAGCATCAAGTGGATGCACAGATTAATAACCTGCAGGCAGCTATGGGACAACTAATACAGCAACTCGGACCGGTAGTCCAGCCACCACCTCCCCCACCACCAGTGTTACTACGTTCACCTGGTAGCATGCCTGAGAAGTACAGAGGTGAGGTGGAACAGATGAGAACCTTCGTGGCACAATGTGAGTTGTTCATGGATGGTAGACCGGGAGAATTTCCTACAGATCGAACAAGAGTGGCTTTTGTGATGAGTTTATTGAAGGGCTCTGCGGCCAATAGAGACAGGAGATCCAATGCTCAACAACTACCAGAATTTTGTCACAGCTTTCAGGGGGCACTTTGGAGACCCAGTGAGATGGTTAACTGCCTGTTGGGACATTCGTAAACTCAGGCAAGGCGACAGATCAGTAAGATTGTTCATTGCAGATTTCAAGTTACTAGCGGGAGATGTTGAGTGGAATGAAGTGGCTCTTATAGACCAGTTTAGAGAAGGGTTGGACCCTGAAATCCAGTCGGAAATGGTAAAACAAGGCATTCCAAATACTCTGGATGACCTATATCAGCTTTGTATAATAGTTGAAGCCAGGCTCATGGAGTTGAAACAGTATGATCCATTAACTCCCTTCGTTGCTCCTCAGCTTCCCTTGGCCACAATTCCTTCCCCCCATACAGTAACACCAGAATTTGCAGCGGGGGAGCCGATGCAATTGGGAGCTACTCGGAGAACCATGTCAGGAGAGGAAAGGCAGAGGAGAAGGGATCTTAACTTGTGTTTCTATTGTGGAGCCCTAGGGCATATAGTGAGAGTTTGCCTGGCGAGAGGTATACTAGTGGGAGCAAAGTACACACAGCAGGCATCTCTCAAGAAAGCAATTTCCATCCCAGTGCAGCAGCAGGGAAACTGGCAAAGCCCCCCTTCTCAGAGCTCGTGGGGGGGGGGGCTATCAAGCAATTAAGGAGAGCTCACAATGGAGACGGCAATCAGGCCTTCATGTTAGTGCCTCTCACAGTGACTGCCTTCCGGCTCCAAAATTAAGTTGGAGGCTCTCATAGATTCAGGCGCTACCACGAGTTTCATAGATGTTCAGACTGTACAAAAATGGCAGTTACCTATGGTGGATTTGAACAAACCCGTGAACGTAGAAACTATAGATTCTCAACCATTGAGGGCGGGTCCGGTGCGGCAATCCACAGTCCCTCTACGGCTGACCATTAACAATCACATGGAGTTGTTACCCCTGTACGTGACAGCATCTTTACATGTGCCAGTGGTCTTGGGGACTTCGTGGCTTAGGTTGCACAACCCTGACATTGACTGGTCAGCGGGGACCCTCTCATTTTCAGCTCCAGATTGTCAACACCACAAAGTACAGGGAGCTATCCTCACCAATCCTCTAGCAGGCAGCCAGGATGTGGGAAGGGGTTTGCCTGCCAAGTATGCAGACTTTGCAGATGTTTTCGGGGAGGAGGAGGCTACGGCCTTACCCCTCCATAGAGACTGTGATTGCACGATTGATTTGAAGCCAGGTGCTAAAATCCCAGCCAGACAGCAATATCCCATGTCTGCAAAAGAGTTAGGTATTCTCAAGGATTACATAGAAGTAAATATGAAGAAAGGATTTTTCACTCCCCGACTCTGGCCTCTATCTTCCCATACCCCCACACATTAAATGAATCAAAATTTATCACTGTGCACTACAGAGTCCCCACTGCCATTTTCTAAGACAAGTCTGGTATCCCATGAGCCCTTGGTCCCAAAAGAGTGGAGCCAAAGGTTCATCATATCACTAGTACTTTCCCTACACCCAGTCAGTTTTTGGGAGTTGTATTCTTGTTCTTCAGGAGCAAGTAACATAATGGAAGAATCTGTTTTTTCAACCACTCTTTCTAGCTCTTCTTCTTAGAGGATCAATATGTGAAAAAAGGTCAAATGAAAGAATTTAGGTGCTCCCAAATCATGATGAATGAGGGGTTAGTTTAACCTTGTGCGAGACTGGGACTGTTTGGAATTAAATTTAAATATCTGAGAGTTAGTTGACTGAGTCAGTTGAGGCTTTTTCTTTTTCTAGTACCACATTTACTCTCCCATTGACCCAATTAAGCATGTAGTTCTAGACAGAGCCATTAAAAACATTCATCTGATGTGATATGGCTATTTTATACATGCAACTAACTATGTAATGTTGACATTCTCAAGACATAAACATAGGATTTACCTTACTTCAGCTGCAATTTGTTAGCCTGAAGAGTTAAACATCATCTCTTACACTATGCATTTGCCATAATCTTCAGTGTTTGTGTAAAGTATTACACAAATTGCTTTCTTCTGTAAGCAGAGCAGAGAAGACCAGGACCAATACCATCTGCTGGCATCACAGCTAGATAAGTTGGTGGGTCACTGCATGCCCTAATACTTGGAACCATACTAAAGCTGGGGAAGAAGTTGTGGTCAACTAGAAACAAAATGGCTTCATAAAAGACTGGCGGACTTAAATCTCCAGTATTAGTAGGTTATTGCCCTAATAATTGAGTCAGTAGAAAAGATCAGATTTATATTAATCTGCACACAACTAGAGGATATGTTAACAGAATGAGTTATACATTTCTTCTTTCAACTCCTTCCTAATCCAGTCTTACTAAAATGTCATCTATTAAAGCAGCTCTAGATTACAAAGGCTGAGAAACTAGGTATTACCTCAGATTTAAAAATATGCTTTAGTTCAGAACAAAAGTCACAGTATGATCTTGATGATATGTCTGATGGTTCCTATCCTCCTCTAAAAAAAAAAAACTTTTATGCTAAAAGCCTTGATATGTTCCCTCTGTCTTATAAATTTGCACACATTTGTCAGTTCTGCTATTCACTACAGCAGCAATAGACATGTTAATTGAAATATTTATGGTCCATAATAGTCATTGCATGCTATAGCATCTTCCTAACTTTTAAAAAAGATAGGGCAATGCTTCATTTACCAAAGACAAGGATTATTGCTTGTCCTTTTTTTAATTGTGGAGTAATCAGCATTTTACATTCTATTTACACTTCAAAGCAACCAGGATCCCTATTCAGCTGCTGTGTAATTATGTCTAATTTGCAGATCACATTCACTTACAAATGCGATCTTCCCGGTGGTCCATAGTGCATGTGTCACTTTTGTGCTAGTATATGATTATTGCTTTTATTGATTCCATAATTTATACAAGAGGGTGATATTTAATGCAAGCAACAAATCTTTTCTTTAACCAAGTAGGTGAAACAACCATTTTAACTTGTGTTGATGAAGGCAGAAACAAGGCATTTTGCTAAAAAACATTAGCCAGCTCTGCTTGAATTCCTTTGGGAGAAAAGATGACAATAAATTTAGGACTGAAGGAAAAAAAGAGTAATAAAACCTGTCTTCCACCTTCTGCATTTTTCAGACCCTTAATTTTTCAGCTGCAGACATGGTAGTAGTCTAAGATTGTGTTGATCTGAAAGGATGTAACAGAGTGAGAACTGCCTCCGTGAAGCCATAAAATCAATAAAAAAGCCATTAAGAAGATTAGGTTTGTGTTTATTCATTAACAACATGAAGTTCCAGGAAAAAAAGAAAATTTGAGATGTTCCTTCTCTTTTCCTCCGTACAACCCATTAACAATGAGTTATTAAAATTATCAAAACCATATTTTTAAAAAAGTACAATTAAAGTCAGCATCAGAATAAAAACTGGAAAAAATGCAATAGAATATGTGTTGATATTCCTTTTCTAGCATTTTGGCAGTATATAATGCCTCAGCAAATGATGAATTAATCTCTGGTGGGAAGGGAGATTTTGAATTCTAAGAGGGAGTGGTCTGAATAATAAAGTAATCCTTTTCAATACTTCCTGTCTCTTTTAAATTAAAGATTTTGCTGTCATCTAAGTGGTCATTTTGCTGATCTCTCCAAAATGCAGTATCACTTTAATGGTGCATTGTGAGGAAAATTATGAAAACAAAAAAATCTGTAGGCTATTGGTGAAAACTAAAATCCCCTTAACACAATGGCCATTCCTCTTTGTGTTCTGTTAAAGAAAATTTTTAGAATTCCATTGCTTCATCTTCAAATATAAACCCATTTATTTAGTGCCTTCAAATCAGTTTTGACCCCTGGAGACTGCCTGGACAAGCCTACACAGTTTTCTTGGCAAGATTTTCAGAAACGGTTTGCCATTGCCTGCTTCCTAGAGCTGAGAGAGACTGGCCCAAGGTCAGCCAGCTGGCTTTGTACCTAAGATAGGACTAGAACTCATGGTCATCCAGTTTCTAGCCTGGCATCTTAATCATTACACCAAACTGGCTGTCAAAAATAATCATAAACAGAAAAATCAAACAGAAACTTAACCTAGCCCAAAATCTTGGCATAAATCCGCTCCCCAAATTCTCACATTTTCCCCCAAAAGCTTCTTGGGGAATAAAAGTTTGTGTTTATGTACTGGGAAACATTTAGCAAAATGTAAGCATCTTCTTAGTACAATCCAAAAGAGAGAGAGAGAATATATATACTATATTCCCATGTATATATCAAGTAAGGAACATCTTGTTAACAGGTTCTAATCGAGACATCTGCTTAGAAATGCATAATGAACTAATCTGTACTTTCTGTCCCTGTGTCTCATGAACTCCTGACTACTTTTCAGCAATCATAAGTGAGATCTTTTCTTTTAACAACTGTATCCATTCTTGGATCACATCAGCTAGTCATGATTTAATCAGTGTTGAAAAATACTTCTTGTCACTCTGCTCATTTACCTGATTTACAACACCGGTTACTACCATTCACATTTTTCCCAGTCTTTTCCAGGCCTTTATTTTAAGCAGCCATATGGGAGGAGGAGAAGTATTACTGAAAACTGAATTTTTAGCCTATATCTCATTGACTAATTGCTGCTCTGTGAACTGTGAAGTTAGGGGCCAGAATTCAATTGCATTTCATAGCCTTGGGCAACCAATCTGGCTACTCTGAGATATAAATGTGGTAGTCTGAAAAGACTGTCCTAATAAGATTCTCCTAGATGAGATCCCATCAAGCACTGATATATGAAAAGAAATAAGGTTACAATGAACAGTAGGATAAACAGCAACACAGAAAGAATAACAATTTTATGGCCTTTTTTTTTTTTTAAATAACATACTAGACTAAAATGGCTGTAGTTGGTTGGTGGGTAAGCATGTTGAGGAAACCTAGCCATCACCTAACCATTTTATGTAAGAACATAAATAGTGCCCTGCTGGATCGGACCCATGGCCCGCCTAGCCCAGCAGTCTGTTCTCACAGTGGCCAACCAACTGCACAAGGAAGTCCCCTAGTCTCCCAGCAGATGGCCTTCAGAGGCAGTGGCACTGTCATTAAGGCTAACAGACATGGATCCTCATGACTTCCATGAATTGATCCAATCCTTTTTTGAAGCCAGCTAAACTGGTAGCCAGCACCACATCTCGTGGTAAAGTATACAATCTATACTTTCACATTAAACCATTTAGCATGGTATAGGACACATATTTTGTTAACCTGTATTTAACATTTCCCCTTCATGGATCACTGCTTTGTCGTGGCAAAGGGGCTTGTGTAACTCAGTGAAGCCATGAGCTATACTGTGCAGGGCCACCCAAGACGGACAGGTCATGACAGAGAGTTCTGACAAAACGTGGTCCACTGGAGAAGGAAATGGCAACCCACTCCAGTATCCTTGCCAAGAAAACCCCATAGACAATGTTAAAAGGCTAAAAGATATGACGCCGGAAGATGAGCCCCTCAGGTCGGAAGGTGTCCAATATGCTACTGGGGAAGAGCGGAGGGCAATTCCAAGTAGCTCCAGAAAGAGTGAAGCGGCTGGGCCAAAGCCGAAAGGACGTTCAGCTGTGGATGTATCTGGAAGCGAAAAGAAGGTCCGATGCTGTAAAGAACAATATTGTATAGGTACGTGGAATGTAAGATCCATGAACCAGGGCAAGCTGGATGTGGTCAAACATGAGATGACAAGATTGAACGTCGACATCTTGGGAATCAGCGAATTGAAATGGACAGGAATGGGTGAATTTAATTCAGGTGACCATTATATCTACTACTGTGGGCAAGAAACCCTTAGAAGAAATGGAGTTGCACTCATAGTCAATAAGAGAGTGGGAAAGGTAGTAATGGGGTACAACCTCAAAAATGACAGAATGATCTCAGTGCGTATCCAAGGAAAACCATTCAACATCACGGTAATCCAAGTCTATGCCCCAACCACTGATGCCGAAGAAGCTGAAGTTGACCGGTTCTATGAAGACCTACAAGACCTTCTAGAACTAGCACCAAAAAAAGATGTCCTTTTCATCATAGGGGATTGGAATGCTAAAGTAGGAAGTCAAGGAGTAATCGGAATAACAGGCAAGTTTGGCCTTGGAGTACAAAATGAAGCAGGGCAAAGGCTAATAGAGTTCTGTCAAGAGAACAAGCTAGTCATAGCAAACACTCTTTTCCAACAACACAAGAGACGACTCTACACATGGACATCACCAGATGGTCAATACCAAAACCAGACTGATTACATACTTTGCAGCCAAAGATGGAGAAGCTCTATACAGACGGCAAAAACAAGACCAGGAGCTGACTGTGGCTCAGATCATGAGCTTCTTACTGCAAAATTTAGGCTTAAATTGAAGAATGTAGGGAAAATCACTAGACCACTCAGGTATGACTTAGATCATATTCCATGTGAGTACACAGTGAAGGTGATGAATAGATTTAGAGGATTAGATTTGGTAGACAGAGTGCCTGAAGAACTATGGACGGAGGTCTGTAACATTGTACAAGAGGCAGCAACTAAAACCATCCCAAAGAAAAAGAAATGCAAGAAAGCAAAATGGCTGTCTGATGAGACTTTACAAATAGCTGTGGAAAGAAGGAATGCGAAAAGCAAGGGTGAAAGGGAAAGATATAAGCAACTGAGTGCAGATTTCCAGAGAATAGCAAGGAGAGATAAGAAGGCCTTCTTAAATGAACAATGCAAAGAAATTGAAGAAAACAATAGAATGGGGAAGACTAGAGATCTCTTCAAGAAAATTGGAGATATCAAAGGAACGTTTAGTGCAAAGATGGGCATGATAAAGGACAAAAAAGGCAGGGACCTAACAGAAGCAGAAGAGATTAAGAAGAGGTGGCAAGAATACACAGAAGAACTATACAAGAAAGATCTTAATGTCCCTAATGTCCATGCTGGTGTGGTCACTGACCCTGAGCCAGACATCCTAGAGAGTGAAGTCAAGTGGGCCTTAGGAAGCATTGCTAACAACAAAGCTAGTGGAGATGACAGTATTCCAGCTGAGTTATTTAAAATACTAAAAGACGATGCTGTTCAAGTGCTGCACTCAATATGCCAGCAAGTTTGGAAAACGCAACAGTGGCCACGGGATTGGAAAAGGTCAGTTTACGTTCCAATTCCAAAGAAGGGCAATGCCAAAGAATGCTCAAACTATCGCACAATTGCACTCATTTCACATGCTAGCAAGGTTATGCTCAAAATCCTACAAGCTAGGCTTCAGCAGTACGTGAACCGAGAACTACCGGATGTACAAGCTGGGTTTCGAAGAGGCAGAGGAACTAGAGATCAAATTGCCAACATTCGCTGGATCATGGAGAAAGCACGAGAGTTCCAGAAAAGCATCTACTTCTGCTTCATTGACTATGCAAAAGCCTTTGATTGTGTGGATCACAACAAACTGTGGCAAATTCTTGGAGAGATGGGGATACCAGACCACCTTACCTGTCTCCTGAGAAATCTGTATGCGGGCCAAGAAGCAACAGTTAGAACCGGTCATGGAACAACCGATTGGTTCAAAATAGGGAAAGGAGTACGACAAGGCTGTATACTGTCACCCTGCTTATTTAACCTATATGCAGAGTACATCATGAGAAATGCCAGGCTGGAAGAATCACAAGCCGGAATTAAGATTGCAGGGAGAAACATCAATAACCTCAGATATGCAGACGATACCACCCTAATGGCAGAAAGTGAAGAAGAACTAAAGAGCCTCTTGATGAGGGTGAAAGAGGAGAGTGCGAAAGCTGGCTTGAAACTCAACATTAAAAAAACTAAGATCATGGCATCTGGACCCATCAATCCCTGGCAAATAGAAGGGGTAGAAATGGAAGCAGTAACAGACTTCATTTATTTGGGCTCCAAGATCACTGCAGACGGAGACTGCAGCCATGAAATTAAAAGACGCTTGCTCCTTGGGAGGAAAGCTATGGCAAACCTAGATAGCATATCAAAAAGTAGAGACATCACCTTGCCAACAAAGATCTGCATAGTCAAAGCTATGGTTTTTCCAGTAGTAATGTATGGCTGTGAGAGCTGGACCATAAAGAAGGCTGAACGCCGAAGAATTGATGCCTTTGAACTGTGGTGCTGGAGAAGACTCTTAAGAGTCCCCTGGACTGCTAGGAGGTCAAACCAGTCAATCTTAAAGGAAATCAACTCTGATTGCTCATTGGAAGGATTGATAATGAAGCTCAAGCTCAGATACTTTGGTCACCTAATGCGAAGAGAGGACTCTTTGGAAAAGACCCTGATGCTGGGAAAGATGGAAGGCAAAAGGAGAAGAGGACGGCAGAGGATGAGATGGCTAGATAGCATCACTGAAGCAATGAGCATGAAATTGAGCAAACTCAGGGAGGCAGTGAAAGATAGGAAGGCCTGGCGCAATATGGTTCATGGGGTCACGAAGAGTCGGACATGACTTAATGACTGAACAACAACAACAACAATTTAACATTTGTATGAACTAGCCTGGGTATCTTTTTGTGCCTATACATATGCATGTGGGTGTATGTGGAATGTTTGCATATGCACATTTTACTCAACAGTGCTACATGCCACTAGAGTTGCATTCAACTCTCTGATCATTTTAAGAGAATTGGACTAAGTAATGCACGTGCCATTTATGGTTATAGAAAAGCTACAGATCTGCCAATGAAAAATTACCAAGATCACTGAGAATAGCAACATCCATGGGATATGTGTTAAAGCCTGCAAGGTGGTGGTGTGTATCAGGATCCAAGCTCTGTCTCTTCTGTGTGGATGGCATTGTACGCACATACAATACAGGCAGGGCTTGGATCATAACTCTGTACCTGCCACGTTGCAGTCTTACTTTTGCTTCTTTTCTAACAGAATGACTGGCTTAATAAATCACATGAAAGCTATGGAAAACTTGTCCCTTCACCTTAGCAAAACATTTGACAATGGTATCTTCATAAATAAAATGATAAAATATGGGCCAGATAATACAAGTGTTAGATGGATTCATAACTGGCTGGATGACTGTAGTCAGAGAATACTCATAAGAAAATGGTGTGGAGTAGAATGACACAGGGCTTTGTCTTGGACCCCAGGCTGTTCAACATTTTTATTAATTACCTGTATAAGGGGGTTGTGAGAATAATTATCAAATCAACAGGTGGTACAAAATTCGGAGGAATGGAAAAAGAGGCTTGAAACATGGGCTGAATTGAGCAGAAAAAAACTTAACAGAGAAAGAATGTAAAGTTCTGCATTTGGGTAGAAAAAATGAAAGACACAAGTCTAGGACGGGGGAGTCCTGTCAATGCAGTAGCATTGGCGAAAGGTATTCTAATAGATAATAAGTTGAACGTGAGCCAACAGTGTGATGCAGCTGCTAAAAAGGCAAATGCTATTTCTTATTGTATTAACTGGAACATAAGCTTGTTCTCTGTTGCTCCAGAGATGATCTGAAACTAAAGGGAAGGAGATTCAAATTATATATTAGGATGAATTTCCTGATGGTAGGAGCCATCAGCCTCATGAATGTCTGTTTGAATGAAAGTATGTTTTCCTGCACTGGAAATCTTCCAATAGGTTGGACGGCCATCTGTCCAAAATTCTTTAGCAGATCTGCACCAAGCAAGGGTTTGGAGTAGATGACCTTTAAGATACCTTTGGATTCTATGGTTTTTGCACCATCAGCTGACCTGGCAGATGTAACATCCTCCTAGAATAAGAAGCTTAGGCATATTCCATGTGTTTTAGCAAGTTCTCTGTTGAGAACTTTATTAAGATTCTGACTAGGTTCACACCATAACCTAAACCAGCTTGGAACAATTTATAAAGTGCTAAGGATCAGAGGGGGCTTCTGGTGACTGACAACATAACGAATAGCTAGAGCACAATGTCTTGGCCTCATTTTTGTGGTTTGGGGTAGGTTTTAGAAGCAGGAACTGGAGATGAAGGTCTTTGAGAAGGAAAAGTTTCCTATTCTCATCTTTATGCCCTCCCACCAAAAACCATGAAAAAATGGACCAAAATTAAACCACTGAAATTTGGCTATTTTTTTCCACTGAATTTAAGCTGCAGAATTTCCCAATGACTATGCCTTCCAGATATTTAACTTCAGTTCCCCAAATTCTGGGAGAATGCTGAGAGTTCAAGTATGTACAGGTGGAGAGTTCCAGTATTAAGGAAGATTAGCCTTGGACATGTAGGATCACGGCAGATCACATTGGCATTTGCAAATTATCCCTTTTTGTTAAAGATAATTTCAAACATGAAAGCCTCCTTGGGTTTCATGGTGGGAAAGTTAAAAATGGGAATATGACTCAGAAACCTCTTGCTCCTAATTCTGCTCTTATTTTGGGGGGAAAAAGGAGGAAATGCTCTGAAATCTTTGCACTTTGCTCCAATCTCAATGGTGCAATCTCTGCTTGTAAGTGTCTGCGTGTGGCCCATGGTTCGCTTATTCTTGCATTAAATGATAATCCATGGCTAACAAACCACAAAACTAAACTCCAAACCAACGAACTGTGTTATGTCTTAGGATATTGTGTCAACCAAGCAGTCCCATTAAACCAGTGTTTCTCAAGCTCAGCAACTTTCGGATAGGTGGACTTCAACTCCCAGTATTTCCCAACCAGTTTGGTTGAAGTCCACCCATCTTAAAGTTGCTGAAGCTGAGAAACACTGCTTTGAGTCAGGAGAATGGTAGCTTACAGCTACTAGCTGTGGATTGCAAAAATCTGGATGCCCATTAGATAGCAGCACACTCCTTGCTGCCATCTAATGGTGGTCATGATTTTTGCATCTCAGAGCTGGTAGCCCTAGCTTAGCATGTTATGTGAATTCATCTATTATGGTTTGCCAATCATAGTTTCAAGTTTATGTACATTTGGCTTTTGTGAGGCAGCAGTTCGAATTCTAATAATGAAACCTGTTTGGAAGACTAGTATGGACTATGACATTATTATGCTTTGTTTTTGTAACATTGTCATAGCCTAAGTCAGTGTTTCTCACCTTTGACAACTTTAAGAAGTGCAGTCTTCAGCTCCCAGAATTCCCCAGCAAGCAAGCTGGCTGGGAAATTCTGGGAGTTGAAGTCTGCACCTCTTAAAGTTGCCAAGGTTGAGAAACACTGACCTAAGTGCTTGTAACATCAGGGCTGAACTGGTTTTGTTTCTAGTATTCCTTCATATGTGCGTCTAAAATGCACATGTAGGAGAGCATGCTGTTTCTTTTACAGGTAGATAGTAAGAAGAACATTTGTTTCTGCTTTCTCTCTCCTGGAGAAAGGAGAGTCAGTGTGAACCACACAGCCAGTTTAAATCCACAGGGTATGAATAATCAATGCCGGGTTTTCTGCTGATGCAGAAGTAAAGTGAGAGAGGATGGAAGTGGAGGAAACGGCTGCATAACACTCTCAGATGGGAAAATTTAGCTGTAATGGAATTTAATTTTGGCAGCAGACAGCAAGTAAAATGATGTCTAAACATCTGTCTGCCTGCCAAGCATTAATAGATAAACAGGCTACTGCATGTTATGGTAAATTTCAGATATTAATGAGCTGGACAGATCGCTTACACCAGAATGGGCTCATGGATATAGCCAGTAGTTGACCAAACATTGGAGCTCAGCCCTAGTTTGTTGCTGAGTCTGCCATCCCAGACTAAAGTCCCCAGATGTTGTTGTTTGTTGCCTTGTTTTCTCAGTTTCATGTTGACTTGTGTAGGCAACTTCTGGTTTCACCCATGACCTTCAAAATTCCTCATACTGGTGCCCTTCAGGGGACCATTCCTTAAGAATGGAGAATTTTCCTAGAACTTAACTAGCTATAAACACAAGTACAAAACAGAAATATACTTCATTATCTGTGACTGGGCTGAAAGAAGCATTTAGGTGGTTGGTGATTTCGGAGATATTGCAAAGGGGATGGCTTTCCTTTCATTCTTTGTTATGTACAGGTGGACTCCTTTGCTGCAAAAGAAGACAGAGCTGATCAACCTAGCAAACAGATGGTGGCCATTATGCTGGAAAATCTCTATCCTCTCAATATGAATACTAGATAGTGTCTTACCTTGTCACTCCTCTTTCCTGGGTGGGCCCCATGCAGGAATATATGATTTCCATTGGTCCAAGGGCTGCACCAATCTTTGCCAACCATATCAAGAGGAACACTCCAAAAGTCCACAGTACCCAGACCTGTTTTTTGGGGGGACATATTAAGGAGAGGTCATTCAGGGATGAAATTGGTACCTTAAGCCCCTACAAGGTTTATGACATCTATTTTTTTGCCTTAACAACGCCCCCCCCCGAAGAACTCCAACAAATGGAAAAAAGGCTGAAAGTGTTGGACCCCTATTAGAACTTTGTAGGCTATAAAAGGAATGCGAGATAGAGTCTAAATTAAGGGATAAAGAACTAATTACATAAACAAACCCTTACAGATCTCATATCCAAAATATCTTTCAAAATCAACTCCATTACCTATCATTTGCTTCCATTTTAAGATACCTTACAATAATAGAAGTTTAATCTTCATTAAGACTATTTTGTTGAGAATTATAAATTTTGTTTTAAAAAGTTGCAGTAAGTGTGTAAAATGTAGATATCATTCATTCATTCATTCATTCATTCAAACAATGTATATGACCACCAAACTCAAAAATGCAACTCTGTGTAGCTAAATATGATTAATTTAAAAACTGAAACAAGATAGACAATAAACATAAGACCACCACAACACAAGGCCAAGAATGCAACATATTCAAAATCCTAAACCATTTTCCAGATGGGTTTATCCAACATCATAACCACAGGGCTTGGAGGGGGAAATTGTCAAGTATGTAGCCGTTATATTCTAAGAAATGGAAACTTTCATAGCTAAACTCCAGCGCTGAAGAACACATGGACTAGGTAACTCTATACTTGTTGGCAATAAAAGGATAAGAGAACTCATTTTACATCCTGCAATTAAATCAGAAGTGTACAAGGAATCTTGTTGCATATCTATTACTCCACACGGTTTCTAGAAAAGGGAATGCCATTTCTCTCAGAGACACTGGCGGCTGCTGCTTAATTATTCATCCTGAAATTTAATTTCTAAGCTTGTAATCATTTCAGTACTTAAAATGGAATTTGTTGCTGAAGGTTGAGATACATGGCTACATATGCACATTATTGTCTTGTTGATGGAATAGACATGGCATTTATATGACAAGCTGAAAAAACTATACTGTGCACTCTTCTTTTGTATTATTTTAGTCTTCTCTCTGCAAAGGAAAATTAGACAATGCCCATTTGCTATTACCTTTTAAGAATGGTAAACAATTAGATAAGTGATCCATTCTGACAGCACTTTTAATTCCAAGGAGAAACATGAGTAGTTAATTAAAATCATATACATAGCCGTTGGAGTAGTCACAGTACTTTCAGCCACTTTGTCTCTGTGGACTGAGGCCAATTGTGTCATTCTACTAGCACAAACCTCATTATACTGGCAAAATTCCTGTTTTGAGCTATGTTCAACAGGCAAACCCTGCCCTATCATTGATGCAACAGGTTACACATTCTCTAGGGCAATCAGTGATTTCTCAAGGAAGTAAACCAGTGGTATTACAACGTTTTTGCATCTAAATGTATTTTTCTCCACAAGGACTTTGGCATGGACAAGAGTTCTAGACCATATGTATGGACTGTCCTGGATTGTCAAGCTCAAGTACAGTTCAGCATCTGATACTATAATCAATACTCTTGGTTTAATGCGGTGAATCGAGCCCAGTAAAATATAATGCCAAGACTTTTGCCACTGTTTTTGGTTTAGCACATACTCCTGATTCCAAGTTTTTTTTAAAGTGGGGGGAGAAAGAGAGAGAGGAAGAATTGCAGAGACATAAAATGAAATAAATAAAAAAAGGGAAGGAGATTGGCAAATTACTGTTCTGTTTCCTGGCCTTAAAATTCCCTTCCTTTCTCTCTCCCTGCAAATGTAGAGAGCCCTCGCAGAAACCATCAAGCAAACCACCAAGGAGTGCGTTGAGTTGACATTATCTGCTAGAAAATGCAAAATGCTTGAGTTTTGTCAGATTGGTTTGGATTAGAATGCATATTTTATGGAAAAGACACCAGATAGCATCTTCATTCAAGATTGCAAATTGTCCCCAAAGTTTGCAGAAGATTGCCTACAGAGGAAATAGTGCACTCAGAAATAATCAGATCAGCACACTAGAGAACTAAGCCAAAATAATCTTAGAAAGACCTTGTGGATGTTGAACAAGTCCTAAACCAGAGCGTTCCTCCAAATCACTGCTATGAATTAGGATGCCTGTATTTTTTGTTCCTCTAGATAGGCAGCACCAAAACCTGATTCTTGGGAATGAAAGATTATAATGCCATAGCAGTGCATCCCTGCTTACAATATTGCACATGCTAACCTACCACATTGCCTTGGGACAAATGAGCACGGCTAGCCATTTACTGAAGAATTCTGATTTGAATTCTATTAAATTGTAGGGGGAACCTAGCCCGCCTTGTGGCCAGCCATGAGGACAGTCTGTTGTATAGCTTCTCCTGTCTTTTGATATCAGAGCGTGGCAACAGGTATCTCTCCAGATGTTGCTCAGCTACCACACTCATAATGCCTGTATGGATGGAAATTAGAGTTGTCCATCCCTATCTCCCATGTAGATGTCATAACCTTAAATAGACTGATGTCTCAGAGCTCTTATAGTTGGACTTTTCTGGTACTCATTTCATACTGTGTTCTGAGTGCCAGAAAAGTCCAACTATAAGAGCTCTGAGAACATCAGTCTATTTAAGGCTATGATGTCTACATGGAAGATAGGGCTGGGGAATTCTGGGAGTTGAAGTCCACACATCTTAAAATTGCTGAGGTGGGGAAACATTGAGCTAGAGAGAGAGCTGATGCTGGCTGGGGCCACTGAATGAAGAGGAACAACTTCCTCTTCTTCCTCTTCTTCCTCTTCTTCCTCTTCTTCTTCTTCTTCTTCTTCTTCTTCTTCTTCTTCTTCTTCTTCTTCGAACCTCTGAGGTTACTAAGAGTCTTTGGGTTTGTTGCAGCCAGCCTTACAATTCCATTTTCATTGGTAACTTTCTTTTAATTCCATTTGTGCAGTTTACAGTTTACTTTTTTTTAAAAAGGCCGTATAATGTTTGGGGATTTTTGGTGATACCTTGCCTTTGCTTAAAGAATGGCAGACAAGATTTTTGCCAAACATGAAGAAGCTGCAAGATGTAATTTGAGGTAAAAGATCTGTCTGTGGCAGAATAAAAATCTGTCTCCCTTCCAATGTTTAAGGCTGCATTGAAAGAAACATTCATTAGAAGGAAGAATATATATCCTGAGGTTTAGAAAGCTTTGCTTTGCTGAACTAAACACTTTCACCTCTGATGTTATTTTCTGAGTCATTTCACAGTTTGGCAGACCACTTTTGTTATTTTAATTACATAATATACTTTCCTTAGGCATACCTGGTTGGCTGTGCTCACACAATAATATGCTCACCCATAGCTATCTTTACATGCTTTGTTTTGGTGCCTTTGAGTCACTCTTGACTCCTGGTGACTGCCTGGGCAAGTCCCTGCAGTTTCCTTGGCAAGGTTTTTCAGAAGTGGTTTGCCATTGCCTCCTTCCTAGGGCTGAGAGGGAGTGACTGGCCTAAAGCCACCCAGCTTGCTTTGTGCCTAAGGTGGACTGCAACTCATGGTCTCCCAGTTCCTAGCTTGACGCCTTAACTACTACACCAAACTGGCTCTCTATCTTTACATAGTTTACTGAATTAATTCAATATTTATACTGGAATCAGCGTGGTGCAATGGTTAAACTGTTGGACTAGACTAGGGAGATCCAGGTTCCAAGTCCACCCTCAACCACAGAAGCTCCCTGGATGATTTTGGGCCAGTCACTCTCTCTCAGCCCAACCTACACCACCAGGTTGTTATTGTGGAGAAAATTAGGGGAGGGGGTACTATTTGTCACCTTGAGCACCTGAAGGAAATCTAACAAATAAATAATAAATAATTTAACTCACTGAACCATAAATCAATCACATCAACTTGCCTTTCATGTTAAACAAAAATGTTTGTGGGACGTTTGGGGTTGGTATGAGGGAATGACCTTGGGAGATGAGGGGGAAAATGCTGCCTAGGGAATGATCAGACAAGAGAGGGCATAATGGATAGAGAAAGAAACTCAGAAAGAAACCTCCCTAATTTATCAGTCTGTAAAAGAGACAGTGGGAGACATGTACTTTCAGATTTGCAAGATTCTGTTAATGTGGCCTTACAATAAAGTAGAATTAGCTCATCTGGTCATGTTTCCTGTCTGGTCTACTTGGGAAGGCTCACAGGAGTGTTCATACAGTTTTAAAAAGAGGAAGAGAATCTGAAGCTTTTGCCAGGACATATTCCATGCAGTTCATCAGATCAAGAAAGATGGTGAAAATCCTCAAATACCACACTGGTATCCATTATTCCAGAACACCTTTTGTGTGCAAATGTTATGCAACCAAGTGTGTGACCATTACAAACTTTTATTCATATTATCTACATGCCAGTATGAGACCTAGTGAGTAGTAATCCCATTAGAAAGGAGCCCAAGAGCCCCATTACATGATCCATTTGAGCAAATGACCAAGTCTAGTACATACCTTAAAGGATGAAATCGAACCATCTTAGAGGTGGTTACATAATGCATATGCAGTTTAATTCTGCAAATCTTTCAGGTTCTCAGCCAGCAACATAACATCATTTGCATACAAACTACATGTGCAGTACATTCAAGCCTCAACCAATATTTCTCTAACATCAGCACAAACACTCCATATACCTTTATCCATAAATATAGTAAGAGAGGCAGTTTGGTGTAGTGGTTACAAACCAGGAGACTGTGGGTTCTAGCCCTACCTTAGGTAGAAAGCCACTTGGTTGACCTTGGGCCAGTCATTCTCTCTCAGCCCTAGGAAGAAGGCAATGGCAAGCCACTTCTGAAAATCTTGCCAAAACACTGCAGGGACTAGTCCAGGCAATCTCCAGGAGTCAACAGTGGCTCAAAAACAGATAAATACATACATACATACATACAGTAAACCCAAAGGGGACTTAATACACCTATGACTTATTTCCTATTAAACATCAAACCATTCACTAAGCTTTCCATTTATTCTTGCATGCTTTTCTTCTATCACATATGATTTAATATTTCATTCAGCTTCATATTTGCACGAAAGTTCTGTAATTCAAGCCTACTTACTTTATCATATGCTTTCTCTAAGCGAAGAAATATACAACAAATAAACTTTCTCATATTCATACATTTTTGGCCTGTTGAATATCAGAATTTTGCCAAACACCTTTCTAGACATACTTAACAAAGTAATGCCTCTGTAGTTTCTTCATTCACTGTTGCTACTTTTTCCTTTGTATAGGGGAACAGAACAAACTAATCTAATCTATCCCCGTCTAGTTCTTGGACAGATCATCTTCAGGAGTTTGGACATGGGAGAAGAAGGCTGGATGAAATGTGTCTTCTGGACCAGTGGAAGTCATAACTACAACTTCAGCACAGAAAAATCATATGGATCCACACTGAATTTGCAGGGTTAGGGAATCAGGGACTTGCTAAGAATTGTTTTTTTATGATGTTCTCCTTAAGTCATGAGCAGGGGAGATCAGTTTTATTCCAATAATAAATAGCACTGGAACTATTATCCCAGCTACCAGGTTCTCACATGCAACAGCCATAGCATGTACAGCCACAAACATACATCTGTATTTAGGGAACTCTGAACGCATGAGAGATGTCTAGCTGCCCCATTTCCCCTGAATTAGTGTCATTTTAGGAAAAAAATGGCTTGAATTCAATGTGCTTGAGAAATACTTACACAAATGGCAACAAGTCATTATGCTAGCTAGTGGATGATATCTAGAATTTGCTCTATACTTGAATGAACACATTTTGCCAAATAGTGGCTTCCCTCTTTATGGCCATCCAAAGATCAATTTGTACTTGTTGGTTTAGGAGGAGGAAGAATTCATTTCTCCATAGACAGGTACATAAGCAGCCTCTGCATCAGGACTGCAAGATTTTCTTCTATTCCAGATTGTCTTCCCAAGCTAGAGATTGCAAACAATTTGTACTTTTTTCAGTGGTAAACTGCATGCAAACCTACTTAGTCAAAATCCTACTGAAGTTCAATGGGACTCACTCTCTTAAGAAGATATGCTTTGGATTGCTACCTCACATCCTGGTACCATATATGGAAGCACATATACGAATTTAGATTAGGGTGCCCATGCAATATATTGTGAAGTTCTTGCTCTGTGTAATTGAACTGAATCAAATTATTGCTGTAACCCAAAGGTATGAGGTATACCTCAGGAAGACCTCTTGTGAGGTCTCCTGTAGCAGTTAGAAATGAAAACTGCTACGCTCATCCAATATTAGCATATGATTCATTCTGCTCTGATGTTCAACCAAAAGAGGAGAGAGTCATTGAAAAAAACTCACCTCTAGATCTGTGCCACAAATATTACAAGGTCAGCCTTCTGGCAGTTCAACTCAACATTCCTTATTTTCTGGATTTTTTTTTTAAGGGATGGCTTAGAATTGCAGTTTTAATCAAATTCAGTGGAACCTTGTACATAATGCTCTCAATATTTGCCAAAAAGAAACTGCATATTAAATATGGATCCCAATGTAGACCGTATCTTTCATAAGAATTTAAATACTTTACATTGTAGCATGTAGCTTTTTGATTTGGATGGCCTAAGGATGACTAAAACCAGCACTAGTTCATTAGAAAACTTTCCAGGATGCTAGCAAGTTCATTATATTTAATCAGGTTACTAAGCTTGGAGATATAACTACCTAAAGAGAAATTAGCATATTATATTAAGGAAAGCAATTCAAGAGGTAAAATTACTGACTGAAAAACTGCACCATTTCCCAGAAAATATAGTGAACTCCATCTTATCATCTACTTTCAACATTTCAGAAATGTTGTAGCTTCCGAAATTAAGCACTGCAGTTGACAAAAAACAGACGTTCTGAGGAATGCGAATTGCATGGTTTCATTTGCCTGCTGGCTAGTATTCAGGAACCCTGTGACAGTGGTGAGGGAGCTTGCACACCATCTTACCGTTGGTTCAGCACCCAAACATGGCCTTTGTCTTTAAGGGGAGCAGTAGTTTCTTTCTCACATCACTAGATGTAAAGGGAAAACATAGGAATGAACCTGTTGTTATTTATGCATTAGAGATAGTACGGTAGTTGCTTTTTAAAAAGTCTTAAAGTGTGATTTTAAAATGTGTACTATCAGATCTGGAAAAGGTTTGATTTTAAATGACAGAAAAGTACATGTGACTAAAATAAACATACATTCTTTCCTTGTTTACCCCTGGCAACATGCTTGACTCCATTTGTCCTGCTTCCCTTCCCTTTCCAGATGGAAAGCCTGCTGCCAGGATTTATCCTCTTGCATGGCCTCAAGCTCCTTGAAGAGGATGCTCCAATTATGGTGGTATAAAGCTTCAATGGGGTGATTTGATTGCACTGAATTTTTGAGTCAAACTGAGTTGCTGAATTGAATCAGGTGACTTGAGATCACTTTGGAGAGATCTGAAGGCAATTTAAACATCCTGAGACTTTCTGGCTTTTTGTGTGTGCCTTTGAGTCAATGTTGACTCCTGGCAACTGCCTGGACAAGCACCTGCAGTTTTCTTGGCAAGATTTCAGAAGTGGTTCGCCATTGCCGCCTTCTTCCTAGGGCTGGGAGAGTGACTGGCCCAAGGTCATCCAGCTGGCTTCGTGCCCAAGGCAGGACTAGAACTCAGTTTCCCAGTTTATAGCCTGGTGCTTTAACCACTACACCAAACTGGCTCTCTTCTGGCTTTGCAGAGTACAAACATTGTTGTAGCTGTCCTCTAATTAACTGAGTTGTTGGAGTGTGATGGAGCTTGGCTTCCTTTCTCCGTTTGCAGGGTCAGAAGCGTTATCTAGCTAGTTCAGTCGGTTCATGTGATCTGAACATCAGTCTGGGGGCTCTTCCTGCGGGTATTCCTGTCATGCACATTCCAGTCAGCATGGGCATTGCACCTCCTTCACCTCTTCAATTTCTTGTAGGAAGAGGATACTTCATAACAAGAGGTCAGTACACTGTGCAGCTTGGAGTGATAGTACTTACTCCAAGGATGCACAGAGCTTTCAGTCCCATTATAAGTTAAGTGTGGGACAGGGAGGTCAGGATAAGGAATAAGCACTTTAACTGGTCTTCAGTGCTGGAGAAGGCAGAGGGAAGAAACAGCATGGGAGCAGACCTTGTTCAATGTTTTGGAACAGAGACAACATTTTCCACCATTTCATCCTGTCGTTGCCTGTGCTGGACCATTTCTGTAAACAAAGTTCATATTCAGACCAAAATGTACCTAAATCCATAAACCAAGCAGATTTTCCTGCGACTTACTCATTTGCTGAGTTATACAGTCCTTTAGAAAATGCCTAAAACAAGTTGTCCAAGGGCCTGGTTGATTGCTTTGATTTCCCATCTTAGTACTGTTCTAAACTGCTTCGCCTGAGTAACCCTCCTTTCAACTTTTTGTCTTTAAGAGGTTGATGAAAAATAAAGGCCAGATGTTGCATTGGAGTTCCAGGAAATCACCTCTCTTCCCTCCTCCCCCAGTTTAAAATTCCTGATATGCTTACTATTGGTTGCACTGGCTTCTTTAATAAATGAATTCAACTGGAGTTCAGGGTTTCTATCTAATCTGTGGCATGTTCTTATAGATATGCTATGCTGTTGGGTATAATACCAGATTTTTATGGAAAGAAAACCAAAACTCCACAAATAGACCCTGTCCCTTTTTGGCAAACCCTTAGGCCTGGATGTTCATACGTTCAGGCAGAGGTTTATTAATCTTTGCAAATCATACAAGGGATGGTGGAATATCTACCTCAGAAATATATAACAGGAGTTCCAGCAACACAGGTTTGGAGGTGTACAGGTAGCCTTTGTTTAGCAACCACAATTAGGACCAGCAACTTGGTTGTTAAGCAAAGTGGCTACTAAGTGAAACTGCGACTGTGCTTATGATCTTCAGCTTCCTTTGCTTTACGGACCTGTGAGGATTGGATGCAAAATTATTTTTACATCACCGTTGTAACTGCAAATGGTTGCTAAATGAGGCGGGTGCTAAACGAGGATTACCTGTGGTCACACACTTGCTGGAGTTCTCACATGGGCTTTTGATTTCGGCAGGAGGCAGGGCAGTGAGTGTTATTGCCTCACAAACCTATGCTGTAGTGATCTCACTGTTCTGTTCCTCTGCTGTAGTGTTCTCACTCTTAGAATTTATTTAGGTATGTTCACTTGGAGCTTTATTCTAAAGCTTTTTTTAAATAAGTTTGCTCCTGCTTGTATGTGCTTCTATCTTTCCCTAAATCCCTGACTTTTACCATTTTAAACTTTATTGCAGTGAAACTCACAAAGCTAGGTTACTGCAAATTTGCAGGATTAATACTCCCTGAAGGATCATCATCCCTGCTATTTTAATCTCATATTCTTAAAACGTGAAGCTGTTTTGATGCTTTCCCATTATAGCCTACGGTTAATTTTTTTTAAATCCAATTGGTTCAAATCAAAGATTTTTGCCTTCAGGTTTCCAATTCAACTGGAATCTTGCCATCTCCAAATTCAGATTGCATATTAGGTGATTCATACACACACCACTGGTTACTTTATAAACAAGCAAGCAAATCAAATGATCCAATCAAATCATTTCCCCCCATTAGAATTATGTAGGAAAAACTCTGTTGAAATATAATTAGCTTTGCAAGGATACCTAGTGAATGCATATTTCATAATATACATCTCTAATTTTAAAAATATATGCACCACTTTTATGCCCCTTTTTAAATAGAAACAGAAGTTGGTTACAGAGTCAGACTTGACTTCTATGAGAGAGCAAAATAAGCCAGAAATACTTATGGAAGCCTTTTTGTTTGCTTGTTTGTTTGTTTGAGTTGCCTAATTTAAAAGTGTGACTTTTAAATGCAGTTCAAGTCATGACTCAATGTTAGGTGAGCATCTGCAGAGGATTGCTGTATATATAGCGGATGACTCATTCTCATTTTTACACTAAGGAATCTGAATCATAGATTACCTTGAATTGCCATCTTTGTCATTTATGTAATCACAGGAAATGCTTGAAGCAACCATTGCCCATCTGTCAAGCTGGGGTACTTGAATGGTACAGAGACGCTTAATGCATGGCACTTAACCAAAAGTTGAGAACATAAATTGTTAAGGATTAGGCATGGGGGAGGCCTTGGTTCAGTTATTAAACATGCTTTTTAGTACCACCATTTGGAAGGACTTGCACTGCTTGTCTCCAGCAGTGTCTAAGAGTAGAGAGGATTGTTGCTAGATCAGCCTTTCCCAGCTTCTTGTCCTCCAGATGTGTTAGATCTCAACACCTAGAATTTCCAACCAGTATGGTTAATAACCATAAGAGGAATAATCAACATATCTGGAAGGCACCAGACCATCCTAGGTGGTGAACAAGGAATTAGTCACAAGGCTAGGCAGAGGCAGTAGCCATCATTGTTTGCCTTATACCATTGCATAGCATCCAGTAGAAGCTACAATGACATTGCACATATCATGATATCATTGCATGAATAGTGTTATTTGTATCACTTGTGTAATGGTGTCATGCTATGCATCATGTCACTTGCCCTGACCTGCAGATGCAAGGACCATTGCCATTTGGTAGCACAATGGGGCAATTCGACAGCAGCCAAAAAGACTGTTGCTGATTAATGACCTCTCTTGAACTTAGAGTCTTCTTCTTGTGTTATTATTTGGCTACATTGAGTGGCTAGGTTCACTTGCCATTCTGAACCCTGTTTTGGTTCATGGTTTGTGGAACAAGCTATATATCTTGGTTCACACATAACTCTAACCATGACTTTCAGACCACAGTATTACAACTTGACTCAATGTTACATAAACCCAGCCAGGACCTAGGTACATATATGGGCATAGAAACTACTTTTATCTCGTAGATTTATTTTTAATTTCTTAATATTTATATTTTCCATTGACATTTTTCCTTGTAATATAAAAATAAATTTAAAAAACATACTATTATGTGTTGGATCATGCTATAATGTCTTGGCCATATAATTAGTCCAAGAAGACCTGCAAGACAATTAGATTAGGAGAATGGCTACATTCTGCTGTTGGCAAGCAAGGCACTTTAGTTGTTGGGGGGAAGTCAAGATTCCCTAATGTCTCATTCATTTTCACAAATAAATTGAATTTTTTTCTAGCAAAGCCCTTCATTTCTACAAGCATTTGTTCAATTATATATCTACTGAAAGCAAAATCAATCAATCAATCAATCAATCCCTATATCCTTAGCAGGTTTTATGATTAAATTCATTTTTATTCCTAATTTTGGCTTGTGGTATAATACATTGACGAAACCCAAACAACTATAGTTTATTCAACAATTCGTATTTATACAAACCATGGTTTTGAGTGAGAGGAACAGAGAAAAAAAATGATTCTAGCCTACAGCTGCTATGGAAAACTAGCTCATCATTGTCCATAACAAAGAAGAAAGAACCCATTTTGGTCAGATTTGACAGAACGGTTAAAAAGTAAGAATGAAAATTGTTTTCTCCTCACCTCTAAGTGCTGAGAAAAGACCCCTGAGTTCAAAATCCAAGTTCAGGAGTCTGATTAGAACCCTCTTAGCAGTGCAATAACAAGAAGATCTTCAAATGTAACTAAATGCAATGTGTGAATCTAGTCCTGAAATCCAGCCTCATTGTGGTTAATGAGTTCTGGCTATTTAGTCTAGGAAGATGATCAAAAGTTCCTATTGTTGTATCATCTGCTTTAAGGACTCTTAACAGATTTCCTGAGGTTTTATTCCTGTGTTACTTTCTAACACTAAACTTGATTGTACTGTTGTTTACTTCTTATTTGTTTGTCTCATAAGGCTCCATTTTTGGCTGGGAAACTTTTTTTTAATCCGTGTTTCTAAGCTACAGAGTTGAATGCAGAGTGCACAGCCCTTAGCTAAATTTAATCCCATAAATACCAGCCCCTTCCTTAGTTTCACAAGGCAGAGATTCCTGATGTACTTAAACACTGCAAAATCTTTGTCCTCAATTATCTCCTGGCTCTGTCAAAGCAGAGCTCTCTAATTTGCTCAACTGAATGGACAAGCTTCTCTGAAGTAGCAAGTGACAGAAAGTGCGATGGGTTTTGGTCTCTGGCATCTGCTAGTTGATGGAGCAAAAGTGCCTGCAATAAATCTAGTTTAATGCCAATGTTCTCACCTAACAGTACTAATTCTAACAGCAATTTATTTTATCGCTCTTATGTCTCCAGCAGTTCCTAATATCTGAAACATATAAATGAGAAAATTGCAGGCTTTCAAGGAAAAAGTATTAAGAAGCAATAAGCAAAGGGAAATTAATGTCCTTAAGATTTTGCTCATTCAGCATCGGTCATGTAATTAGAAACAGTTAAAACATGCAAGAGAAAGAGCCACATTAACGGGTATGTTTCTTACAGATAATATTTTGAATGCAAAACCTTTTCTTTATGTAACGGATGGTATGAGACATACTAAATTTGAATTAAATACTGAACAAGCCATCACATTTTATATACAATACGACCAAAAACTGTCAGAAAAGTCCCTCATGGTGGACTTCATGTCACAGAAGTATTGTAAGAGAACTCTTGGACTGAATTATACAGTGCAGCATGGACTTTCAGTCTCTAAAGAAAGTTGTTATTCCACAAGTGTGCTTTGTGCCCAGGTGGGAATTTGGGAGCATTTGCACACTTACCAGGATTCTGGGAAGAAGTCATGGAAATAATTAGTTAGGCCCATTAGTTGCTTAAGAAGCGTGAGGTTCAGTCAGAGGTGTCTATGGGAGGCATGGAGCATATCAGAAAAGTCGAAGTGGCAATCATGGCCGTGCATTTGGAGCTCCACCTCATTTTCACATACATTTTGCAGGATCATGTGCCTTCGAGTCAGTTTTGACCTTGGACAACTTTATGGACAAGTTCCTACAGCAGTGTTTCTCAATCTTGGCAACTTTAAGATGTGTGGACTTCAACTCCCAGAATCCATGCTGGCTGGGGAATTCTGGGAGTTGAAGTCCACACATCTTAAAGTTGCAAAGGTTGAGAAACACTGCCCTACAGATACCCTGGCAGCATTTTCAGAAATGGTTCTCTATTGCTTCTTCTTCCTAGTGCTGAGAGAAAGACTGGCCCAAAGTCACCAAAATAACTTCTGTGCCTAAGGCAGGATTAGAACTGAAATTATCAGTCTCCTTGAACCATTACATCAAACTGGCTCTCACAGAATTTTGCACAGTATTGCTAATGCAATTCCTCAATGTACTCAAGTTTTTAATTAGAGACTGTTACATAAACTTGTAGCACTAAAGACATAATGTGTATGTTCGGTTTTGGCTTAGTATGTTACATAAGACATTACAGCTTATTCAGGCAGCTAGGTTTAACATGGCTTATGACAAAGTTATGTGTGAACATAGCTATCTATCAGGTAACAAAGTGTGGTTACACAAACCATCACTTGTTGTAACCTATTACAAATTAGATCTGCCTGCCAATGAATTTAGTCTTCTTCCTTCTCCCTTGGTTGGGGGAAAAAAGTATGACTAATTCAAATGTTGACAAACATATCAACAATTCATTGCTGCAAAGCAGATATACATTTCTCTTTCCAATGTTGCATGACAATTCTTTTAGCTTTTTTTATTCCAGAGGCCATGCAAATAAGTAAATTTCATCAGTTTTCTCCAACTTCTCAAAAAAAAAGAAGGGGTAGTTATTGGCTTAGGAACCACAGTCAATCCCTCTTGTAGACTTCAGAAGCAGCAATAACATCTGGACCAAATAAACTGAATAATGAAAGTTTAAACTGAATCACTTGCCAAGAACCTCTTTGAGAAGATCACATCCATTTTTTAAATTTTGCAACATGTTGAAAAAAATGGCTTCAAATCATATTTTGTCCTTCAGTTTAAACTTTCTGCAATGTCCTTATATTAATTCCATATACTGTATATATACAGCATGTATGTGTGTGTGTGTATGTGTGTAACTCCCAGAGCATCCAGGAGTACATCAGTAAGATGGCACCAAAGATGAGCTGCTGAGAGAATGCCTGAGGCAGCAGCAGACATGGGAGGAACTTCAAGCAGAGGAAGTGCCACGGCTTGACAAGATCCTGCATGGGATGTACCATTGACAGATAGCTGAGGTGTCTGACATTCGGAAATCCTACCAGCCCTTTTAGTCCAAAGGGCTGGACTAAAAGATAGCACTGAAGCACCCATCACAGCAGCACAAGAACAGGCACTAAGCACCAGATCCATAGAAGCAGGGGTCTACCACACTAGACAGGACCCAAGGTGCAGATTGTGCAAAGGGACCTCAGAGACAGTCCAACATGTAATGGCAGGGTGTAAGATGCAGGCAGGAACAGCATACACTGAACAGCACAGCTAAGTAGCTGGCATTGTGTACAGGAACATCTGCACAGTTATGGGCTAGACCCTCCCAAGTCCAGATGGAATATTCTACAGAAGGTCATGGAGAATAACAGGGCTAAGATCCTGTGGGACTTCCAGATCCAGACAGACAGGCAGGTACTGGCCAATCAACCAGACATCATGGTAGTAGACAAGGACCAGAAGACAGTGATAGTGATAGACATAGCAGTGCCAAGTGACAGCAACATCAGGAAGAAGGATTATGAGAAGCTGTACCAGGGCCTGAAGGAGGAACTAGAGAGGGTGTGGAAAGTCAAGGCCAAAATGGTCCCAGTGGTGGTAGGAGCACTCGGGGCCGTGACTCCTAAGCTGGGAGAGTGGCTCCAACAGATCCCAGGAACAACTTCAGAGCTCTCTGTCCAGAAGAGTGCAGTGCTAGGAACAGCTAAGATACTCCACAGAACCCTCAAACTCCCAGGCCTCTGGTAGAGAACCTGAGATTGAGGAAGACACATACCACCCATAGGGATGAGAGGGGATATATCTATATCTATATCTATATCTATATCTATATCTATATCTATATCTATATCTATATCTATATCTATATCTATATCTATATCTATATCTATATCTATATCTATCTATCTATCTATCTATATATATATATATATTAATTAGTAATAAAACATAGTGAAAAATAATAAAATCCAAGATTCAATGTTTTATATATCTTCTCCATAGTCCCTGGCTGCTAGATGGCTTTAAAAGGGGATTCTACAAACTAACATTTAAAATGAACCAGTGATAAGTCTGGAACCATGCAGCTAAAGTTAGGTAATCCTTACCTCTAGGGAAAGGAAGTGAAAGCCAGAGAGGGAAGTTGGATCTTGCCCTAAATGAGAAGAAGCAGGAGTTATGGGGGAAGTTTACTGTAAACAACAGCTTCATCTCAGGCAAACCTTTTTCTTGAATCAAAGTAGCTCAGTATGAGGTCAAGCTGTTTAAGAGACGTGCTGTCATTCATTTGGACTGTTTGGGACCATCCACTGGCATGAATGATTCACGGCTCATCCACTCTTCTGGTTCTATAGGGAGGGTGAAAGAAGAAAAGAAGCCAGCCAGAGTAGAGGCTTACTAACATAAACTGAGCTATCACTCTGCTGTTCCAAAAACAAAATGAAAATCCAGGCCAGCAATTCTTTTTCACATGCCAATAATATAGTATTTTACAAGGTATATGAAGAGCAGACTTTCCCCCAAGGACCTTCTGACATGAAGGAGACAAGAAGAAGAAGAAGAAAAAGTGAACATTTCAGTTATGTGTGCTGCGACCACGTTAGAGTATGGCTAATACCAAAGTTAGAAAGGCTTCAAAAGTGTCCTTTGTGAAACATATATCATGATTCTGAAGGACTTCACCTTTTTACGTGACATTACATGAAGTCCTGCAAAATAAGCCTGTATTGTAATTCCTGTTTTGCACACAAAGAGCTGAGAATGAGATGACTCTTTGCTAAAGACAGAAAGAATTAATGGAAAAGCTGAGCTTTGAAAAATGGTGTTCCCAGCTCCTATATTGAGAAATTACCCTGCTGTTATATCTACTCTCAGAGCTGTAACTAAAATCCAAGCATCAACCAATCCCCTCTCGTTCTTGCTCACTGTTCCTAGTTCTCCTGCTAGATATGTCTGCGTTATTCATGTGGGTGATCCTGTAAAGCTGAGCATTATCCAGACTAATTATCCAGGGCTAACTTTTTTTTCATGTGAAGACACATATGTATATTCTACATACATACATGCATATCATCTTTCATTTCCCTTAACTGCTGTGGCTCTTTGGCGTCTCATCCCTATTGTAGACTTCACTAATTTTGTTAAACACAAGGGCCAAACAGGGCTGTTAAGCCATGAAAGCATTAGCAGACACTTTGACATAACCCTTTAAAGCTGCCAAGGTCAGAGCAGCAGTTTCATCAGATACTCTGAGAGGTGTCTCTCTAGGGCAATCATGTAGTGTTTTCCGTATTTCTTTTCTTCCATCTAGTGGTCATGGTGTGCCCAACCTGGGACTCAGAGTGTATCCATATATTTTATTTTTTCACTGACACAACTCTCTGGATACTATAATATGAATTCATTATTTAGCCCAATACCCATTCCTCTCTCTTGATTTCCCATGTTAAGCAACTTAATTCCATTAGTTGACTCTATTCTCCAGGAATGTCTACCAAAATTCGCCTGAAATATCTTAGGAATTTCTCCACCAGACCTGGCCCCAAAATATCCCAGGAAGTCATCCACCAAGACTGATCCCAAGACACTCTATATTTTATCTCTCTAGGCACACTCATCTACCTACCAAGATCTGAGCAAAGATAATCTAAGAATGTCTCCACCAAAGTTGGTCCCAAGGCAGCCTTTTATATTTTTTCCAAGGTTGGCCCCAAGTTATCTTAGGAACATTTCTTACTCAATCACACTCTCATCAGGCACAAGCATTCAGGTTACACTCCATTGTGTTCTTGAATAAGTGAAGATTAAGAATTCACACTGTATCGTTTCTTTACTTAAGGCTAATTAGATGGTTCCAAAATTCAGCATCCTAATCTCAGGAAAGGGAGGGAAGCAGTGTACAGGGAATGCCTTTAAATGTGTTAATGTTTTCAGATGGCTTCCTTTTTGTAATCTGAAGTTAAACTTTCACCCTCTTTTGCAAAGTCTTTTCAGAATCTAAGGAGCTTTGTTGATTACACTGAAGCATGTGGAGAAGCTGTTGTTGAGGGAAAATCAGAACTAATCAGCTGGTCCATCCTAGAAGGTAAGGATGACCAATCATCCTTATTCCTCCTGCCTTTTCCAGGTGTCTTGGCTTGTTCCTCTCATTGGTCTTTTATCTTCCCTTTCCATATATGGAGGGCTCTCTTCCACCTGCAGTTTCTCCTAGTGACTATTTGTGTTCAGCTACTTGCGGTTGACTAGTGCCTGTAGTGTACCTAAAAAGCATAAGGAGGCAAGAAAGCAGGTCGAAGGAGAGGGCCTTTCTCCAAAATGTACTTTTGTAGAAGTGTATCAAAACAAAATAGAAATTAATGCTTTAGACATGGCTTCATATACATGCACACCTACCTTAGCCACTTTGCTTTTAAAACCCAGCTATGGTCAGTCTATCATCAATCATGAAAGTCTCACACCGAGGTGGCCAGTGGCTTTCACTCTTAGAATCAAATCCTAATGTGTTAAAAACTGGATTGTAATGCTTTTTGGTAAGAATGCAGGGAAGCAGCTATAGATGGAAGAGAATCTTGTGAGACTCATGATTCAATAGGCTGTTAAGTATCCTGAGCTCATACATTTTATCTACCACCTTTTTGGAATTCAAGCAACACTATGTTGGCTTGCAAGGTAGTCCCTAGATTAAAGATCCTAACTTTCATAGAATAGTGTGAGCATCTTTGGGTAAAACTGAGCTTTGGTTATCCTTGTGGTATTCTAGCCAAATGTGCCAAAACTGACCAGTACTGTCCCTGCTATTTGTAAGGAATACGGCATGTAGCACAGATACAACTAAAGCTACTGAAAAAATAGTGAAAGTTTCAATTGACCAGAGTTATGATGGGGAGCAATATCTGTCAGCCCATCTGGTGTCAACAATAGCATATCAAAAATTGTGACTTGGAATGTAAGAGGAGTAAATGATAAAGAGCATGAATTAACAAATGAAACAAGAGAAAGAAAAATAGATGTTGGTCTCTAAAACAGAGAAAGTGGAAGGAGGTAATAGGTCTAAGTGAAGGTGGTTTGATCTTGTGGAATGGAATTGAAGGTGTAGGTTTTATTATGAATGAAATAGTTAAAGATTTGTTGGTGACTGAATTTTAATGCTACTGTGAATGATGACATTTTGTAAAGAGCACGTAAACCCCAGCCAGGTACCCATGCCAGCTAATCTTGTATTCAGTTTTTCCTGTTTCCAGCTCTGAGATGTTTTTATTCATGTTTGCACAAAACCTGTGTATATTTTGATTAGAGAACTACAGGAAAAAAATTGGAAAAAATATGAATGACAAAGAACTGCACCTTAGTATTTCTACTGATGCAAAAGTGTGAAATTTTGAAGTTTCTATTAAACTATGAACTGAACAAGTTTCTCCCCATCCCTACTTTCCACCTCGTGAATTTCACCATCCGCTCCCTCACTTGAGCTGGGACCTAACCAGGCAAAGTTCTATTCTCTGCCTTCCTCTTAAGATACTGTATGTTCCACAAAGATAATTTCTTCAGAATCATCCAGCATGTTAAAAACAAAATTTGGATATGGTTTATTCCTAGTTGCCTCAAACCATTCTCAAATCCATGAAATGATTCAGTATTGTCCCACCTTCCGGCATGCAGCATGTGCATATGCCATTCAGAAGAAAAAAAGAGGAACAATTACTGCCAAACGTTTTGTATAAGCACTTGCTAACCATTCATAATAGACACCATCTGTTAGGTTCTAGAACCAACAAGCCTATTTGATTTTCTGTTCTTACTTGCCTTGTGAAAACTCACACTTAGAGAATCTTAAGAGCATGAGAGATTAAAATGAAGTTACAGTCTACCTGTTTGGATATTGGACATTCATTCCATTTCTACAAACCTACACTAAAAATTTTTTTCCCTCCATGGCTGTGTAGCTGTGATGGAATGGACTTATGAAGGTAGTATGAGTCTGGGGAGATTGATGTCAGGTTCAGCCCAAAAAACTCCAAGAGACAATGCAAATACAGTTCTGTTGCATTTATTAGCTACAACCTCCAGACAGAAAATCTCCCCAGACAGAACCCTAGTTCCCAAGCCAGCCAACCACAACACCGTGAATTCCTTAGGGAGATGCCAGCCTCATCTTCTTGAACTTCCCATGCTCTTACTGGGGGCTAAGAACACGCTTATCTCCCTGAGCCTGGCCTTCATAAGTCCATTCCATCACAGTAGCATTAAGCAAAAAGGTGCTTTGAACTATGTGAGAACATGTACCCTGCCCTTTTCTGCAACTCCTTAAACCAAATGCATCTTTTTCTGGAACTATACTGCCACAAGTGAGAGAGATGAAATCCTGGGAAAAGATGCAGCTGCTTTAGTTGCCTTTGAATCTGAAGCATTGCACAGCCATATTCTATTTTGGGTTTCTGTTAAGCCATAGCAAACTAGGACTTGATTCTGGGCAGGAGAAAATAGAATTCTATGGTTACTATGGATTCTTTTATGTATCATCACAATAACATGTGCATATACATTCCCAACTTTTAAGGAAATCACTTTTCCTGAATCACTGTTATTATTATTTTTTCCCGTTTCTCTCTCTCACCTTTTTTAATATTTGCAGTCCAATATTTGGAGAGCAGCTTGGATTACTGAAATGATGGCATTATATCTTCCAACTTGGTAAGTTAGGTAGCTGATGGATTTTAAGCTGCTGATCACGGTCTGGCAAACAGCCCAAGAGGACAGTGACAGGTCTGATTTGACAATAAAATCAATTCCTTTGATTCAATGAATGACAAGATGTCATCTTGATTAGTGTCTTCTTAGTTTTATGGAGAGCTCTTAATTCTTGAAAACACTTTTGATTTATTTGTTAATCTTGAGCAACAGTAGAGTTCAGAAAAAGGCACAGTGGAAGTTTTAATAACTTTAGCCTGAGAATTCTTCAGAAACAAGTAGAAAGGTTGTTTGTAGGATAATGTACATTAGATGCTTCATTGGATGAGCAGTCCATTTGTGCTGATAAGGAAATTTGGAATATGTTTGGATCTCTGTCAGTGGAGATGTAAATAGTGCTTCAACAGAAACAACATTCATGATAAAATAAAGAGGGTACAAACAGAACTCCACAAAGTCTTATGTTTAATGAGGTGGTAGAGATTATCTAGTTAATAGAAGTATTTCTTCAGTCTGTCATCCTCAGAAGTTTATGCAGAAAAGAGGGAAGACACTCTTGCACACAAATTTATTTACTCTAGGCCAGTGTTGTCCAAACTTGGCCACTTTAAGATGAGTGGACTTCAACTCCCAGAATTCCCCATCCAGCCATGTTGGCTGGGGAATTCTGGGAGTTGAAATCCACTCATCTTAAAGTGGCCAAGTTTGGACAACATTGCTCTAGGCAAAGTGGTTGGGCTGGGACAGTACTGTGAAGATTCTCTCCTGGACACCACATAGGAGTCTAAAAAATGGTGTGAGCATTCCCTGTTCCAAAGAAAATTGAGTTTGAAAGTTCTAATTTGTACATAGAATGCTGTACTGACTGTTTCATGGGGTGCTCTTTTAAGTGTCTCATGTTCCAGACAATTTTATCTGAGTTGGTCATGAATCTGTCTGTTAGGCAATTTGGATGTCTCCTAATTTTTAATCCTAGAACAGGATAGGAATAGAGACTATGTCACTGCTGCTATGGTCTAGCCTGGGAAGGTTATGGGAAGCCATATATTTGCATATATTGTGAGCAGACTGCTGGATTCCTTAAGCAGCACATGGCACGGTGAACAGCCACACTGTTAATGAGAGATGAGGACCAAGGCTGTGTTGAGGGACCTGCAATTGGATTGTTGTTCATTGCTACTGCAGGATCACTTGAGTATCTATTTGTAATTGCTGTATATCTTTAGAGCCTGAGAGAAATTCACATCCTAACCATCTGGATTTTCCTCTTTTATCAGTTCAGAGAATAGCCTCCTTCCCAATTCACACGCAGTGGGAGGGGCATGAGTAACAGACTAAGAAAGTCTTCACCTTAGGAACCTGGGAAATAAATTAGATTCTTAAGGGAAAATCATCCAATTCCTGAGATTTCTGCCACCTTATCCTATCCTGTTTCAATAAATCTTGTTAAAGAAAGTCTGGAAGTCTGCATACGGTGGAGGTGGGGCAATGAAGAACATGGGTTTTCTGGGGCAACCCTCATGTAACCCCCAACCCATTTTAATACAGGTGTGTTTGTTTTGTCCTCAGGAAGTTTAATAATACTGGTGACTGAAGAGTAGAAACAGGAGGGGACTCCCCTGCCCATGTTCCACTTTTCAATTCTGTCCATCCCAAAAAGGGCTGATTGCTTATTTGGGGAATTGATTTCTTCTAGCTAAGGTGTAGCATGTGCTATGATACTGGTAGCAGTGTTGTACTTATCTGCTAGATAAATGGAGCTATTTTTCCTTTTAAACAGAGGATTCCCTTGAAGGCTTCCCTTTCGTCCCTCATCCTCCACAGGGTTAGTGCTAGCAAGCACATCCAGCCCCTTCAAGAAGAAACTCTGATTGTGAGAGGTGACAAGACAATTTTAGGAAGGGGCCAAATTAGAGGGGAAGCAAGGTCAGGTCTGCTGATCAAGTAAAGGGAGGGTGACCATTACAACGGAGCTTAATTGAAGTATAGTACCATGCTTGCTTGCTTTCCTATGGAAGCCCCAGGCTTTGTGTGGGTGAGGCTGTAACACAGCCAATGCTAGGAAGTGTGTGGCCAAGTGGAGGACGTAAGGGTGCTGCCTCTTCGTCCAGGCAGCCCACTTCTCTCTAATAGCAGCCCAGGGGCTGAGACTGAAGATTAGGAGAAGCTGGTGGTCATGGTTGTGGAGACTCAGAAGGATCAGCAGATTGCCCACTGCTGCCAAAGCTGATGTACGGCAGGGCCAAAGACAGCACAATTTGCATATACTTCAAGCTTGAGTTCAAAGCCATGCAAAACAGTCTGCAACTACGTCAAGGCATGAATCAGCAGAGGGAAAAATGCTAAGCATCATTTAAGCACAGGGATGTTTAAGCACCTGCAAAGAATTTACTAAGCATTTTGAACTGGGGAGAATTTACTAAGCAGTTTGAGGGGAAAGGGGCCTCCCTCTGTGCAGAATTTAATGGCATTGCTGTGATAGGATCTGGGGAGACATCTGGAATCCTGTTTAGCTTTGTTTGGCTTTGTTTTTAGGAATTGTTTCAGTTTCTGGGATCTGAGGATGTGGGCAAGATGCTTGCATCTGTCTAGTACACTACAGGTAAATTAAACTCTTGCCTATCTTGGCTTTTAAGAGAAAGACTGAGAAGATATGTTCAGGGAATGGTAAATGCTTTACTACTTCAAGAGTTAAACCTCCACCTTGAAAGAGATAGTGGTGCAGCACTTCATAAAGGCTATCCATGGACCTAGATATAATTGAAAAGAACTGCCATCTTGTAAATAATTCCTTTTGGGGGCAGAACAGCAGGAGAATGTGGTTGTCAATGTCATAGGAGGATATGTGTTAGCTAAACCTGTTCCATTTAACTTTCAAATTGGGTTTTGGCATCAAAGCTGCTTTTGTCATCTTAGCAGATGACCACCTCTAGGGGAAAGATGGAGAAGCACCATTCATTTGAATCTGCTATTTTATATTGTTTGGAATATCTGGAGATCCTATGAGATTCAGAGCTCTTCTTATGATATTTCTTAGCTGTTTCTTTTTAATCTTCACTTTGTTGTTTTTATTCTTCATGGAATTATTGTTTGTGTTACTCATCTCCTCCTTTGTCATCCAAAATGTGGGGCACTTTAATCTAGCAAATGGTAAAATAAAAAAGTCCAAATCTAATTGAAATTCCAGAGTCTAATGTCAGAGTAGAATACAAAATAAAACAAGAAAAAAACAAACCTAACAGAAAAGACAATGTGCCAAGGAGTGCCTATAAAAGAGTTCTTCCATATTACCAACTTAATTCCTTCCCCATAATACTAGGAGATTTCTGTTCAGCCTCAGGGCTGTCAGATTGCAGGTTCTTCAGGACTCCATTCTATCATTATTGCTGTTTAATATCTATCTGAGGCCAATAAGCAAGGTCATCAAGGGGTTTTGGGATTTTGTTTTTGTTTTATTTTTTTATCCCACCTTTTATTGTTTTTATAAATAACTCAAGGTGGCAAACATATCTAATACTCTTTTCTCCTCCTATTTTCCCTACAACAACAACTTTGTGAAGTGAGTTGGACTGAGAGAGAGTGATTGGCCCAAAGTCACCCAGCCAGTTTTCATGCCTAAGATGGGAGTAGAATTCACAGTCTCCTGCTTTCTAGCCTGGTGCCTTAACCACTAGACCAAACTGACTTTTGTGTTGATATTAAATATTCAAAAAGTGTTTGATACCCAAAAGCCTCTTCAAAGTTCTGATATGGTAGGAAAGCCTCTATAGCAACAGAAGGCAAGTTTCTGGAACAAGCAGTTGTCTTCCATTGTGTCCAGATTACACATTTTCCAGGGTTAGGCTCGATGCCTCTCATCAAGAGATACTGTAAACTGAAGAACAAGTCAAGGCAGTCAACAGCTCAGTGCCTTACCCCAGTCTTTACTGACTCAAGAGCCTTGTGGGATTAAATAATAATCTGCTTTAACAATTCAGCTATAAAATGGAAAAACATGGCTAATCATAGAACTGGACCAAGGGAAAAGACAAGATTTGCCAAGAAGCTTGCAACCTAAAAAAGAAAAGATTGGCAGTGATTTCACCATTATCTGTCGTTATTTTATCAGAAACAAGGCTTATTCTATGTTTTTCTATGCTTCACTATCTTATCTACTGCCCCTCTCTTCTTTTTCTTCATAAAAGGGCTTCAAAGCAAAAAAGAACCCTTTATATTCTATTTGTTGATTCCTAAGAGTTTCATAGCTGGAAGTATACAGAATATAAACATTCCTCTAAAGTTCTTTAGACCGTTTTCTCCAAGCCTCCTCCCCTCCATATTTTTAATTCCTCATCAATATGTGAATATTCCAGGCTAGTTTTTATGTAGCCCTAACTGCTTCCTGGTTAAATTGGTAACAGAAGATCATCAGTTATCACTAATCACCAGTTGCATTTTAATTCTTAAATTTTGGCAGTCATTGCCTTTGAAGTATTTTAAACACAAAACAAGAACTTTTAAATTTGCAATTTTTTTTCTAGCTAGGCTTTATCACATTTAACTGTAATATGACAAGCAAAAAAATTAGCTTAAAAATTAGGACTTTCTAATAAGTAATAATTACTTTTTAAGAGTTAGTAATTATGAATCACTATTCTGGATACTTGGAACAAAATGTTAGCCAGCCAGTTAATCTTTCTACACAATAAGGCTGAAGTCAATAAGGCTTTTTCCTGCTACCACATCTACAAGTTCACCCGCATTTCAACCAGCTAGTGTAGCTAGTCTACTAGAACTTCACTAGAATTTACTAGGATTTTACATGCAAGTGATCCTTTCAATGTTCATGCAATGGAATGATAGCTTTACTATCAATTTTCTACATTGCCTCAAAGAATCAAGCAAAGTCTGTTGTTGCTTATATGGCAATCTTACTACATGTGTACAGTAACATGAAGTATAAGTCTTACCCTTAGAGAGTCCAGTTAAAGCAGATTGAATAAAGGGAAAATGTAGGTCAGATTGCAGTGCTATTTTACCCTTCGTGAAGCTTACCTGAGCATTAATGCATCGACTGTAGTAATGAACAATTGCAGCAGTTTTCATGTTTCGAATTTGGGGGCTCAGGTTCAACTCTTTGGCATGTCTAACTTAAAAGGATTGTATCGCAATTGATTAGCCAACATTGGTTGATCTTAGTAACTGGTAAGGGTCAGACTTGCTTAATATTTGGACAACAAGCAGTCCCAAAGCTCTAGGAAAGTTTAAACAGTAAAAGTTTAAAAGCTTCAAGAAAGGAATAACAAACCACTTCTGTATTGTAGACTGCCCTCCCCCCCCCCCCCCCAAATCACCTCACAGAATGGAAATGTCAAGAAAGCCACCAGAGGTCAAGCTCAACTCAAGAGAGTCTATAAATCTTATTATAGCAGGTGATGTGAGATAGAATCATAGAGTTGGAAAGGGCCTTAATCTTACCCCTGCTTAATTTGGAAGAGTCCAGATTAAAGCATCCCAGATAGATGGCTGCCTGGCTGTCATTAGAATACATTTAATGGAGGGAATGTTGGGTAATTGGTTCCACTATCAAACTGCAGTTATTGATAGGAAGGTGTTTTTTTTCCCAACATTCAACTGGAATCTGCCTTCCTGTATCTTAAATCCCTTATTTCATATCTTGTACACTTGAATGAGACAAAATAGACTTGTCTTTCTCTGTGATAGCCTTTCAGGTTTGAGAAGTGTTATCATATCTTTCCTCAGCCATCTTTTCTTAAGACTAAACATCTCCAGCTCCTTCACTCTCTCTTCATAGGACATGGTTTATCTTCTGATCATGTTTGTTGCCCTTTGCAGAAGGTGTTCCAGTATCTCTGAAACCTTCTAAAAATGGTGATAGTATTTAAAGCAGAATAGCATGGAATGTTTACTTCTTGTGATTTGAAAATGATGTCCTGTTGATGCAACCTAAAATTGCAGTTCCTTTCTTTGCAACAATATTACATTGCTGGCTCATGCTCAGTTTGCAGTTGATGGCTCTTCCAAGATCTCTTTCACAAATACCATTACTGAGCCTAGCATCCCCCATCCTATACCTGTGCATTTGAGTTTGGGTTTTAAATGAAGTTGATGTGCATCTCTGTTCAATTGTATTCTGTCATCACCTATCATAGATGCTTTAATTTAGGTTTTTACCCTGAGCACTGGCTGGTGCCCAATTGCCAAATTAGCTCCTTCCACATCTCCCCTTCCATGAAAAGCAGAGAATAAATAAGAGGAAGTGGGAGCTCAGATGAATGGCTTTCCTGTGGCAGCTCTAGACTAACTTGTGTAGCTTTCTTATATTTATGGCTGTCTCATACTCTGACCTTTGGAAATTACATGGGAGGATAATTAGTCATTCAGCCAATGGTGGTTTTACTTCATCAATAATACACAACTGACAGATTCCATGGCTTGTTCTAAGCATGCTGAAATCGTCACATTATTCAGGAAGGGGGAAATGCTATAAATCAGCATAACTGCATGTGCTTAGTTTGAAAGAAGTTAATCTGTGACATCTTCAGAGAAGAAAATGTATCTGGATCCCTGGAGATTTGCCCTCTGGCAGAGTAGTCCAACTTTTACCAACATGGGTACCCTTGACATTATGGAAAAGCAGGGTGCAAAACCCAGTCAAATCAAGAGGGGTACCTGAAAGCAAAAAGGAAATTAAAAGGCTTAAACTGAGGGGTGAGGGAGGTCTTCACATTCTTCCCCTCTGTGGAATAAATCTTGAACAATCATTGAAAAATCTCTGTGTATTAAAATACATGTTGAATACTTATAAAATACTTTTGGCTTTTTTTATTTGATGCTTAGAATTATGTAAAATCAAATAATAAAATCCAATAAATATTATATGCAAAAATGCTTACATCAGAACCTCTTTTTTCACAGCCTTAGGTTTTAATTTGGAAATGAACTGCAGTGAATTGAATATAATTTATTTCTGCATGGACCTGCATCGAATAATGCTAGTAGTATTTTTGACTATTTGACTTATGATACTACTCAATATTTCACTGTAATGCATAGTTATGCAGTGATATTTAGATAACATGATCTAAAAGCATTATTTTACAGCTGATTATATTTCATATTTGAAATTTCCCCAAATCTATACAGCAAGGCAATCAAAGAAGACAACAACCAATTTTCATTTTCAAATTTTGAAAGACAAGTTGTTACATTGTCTAGATAATTGTGAATATTAGTACTAATGTACATGTAGGAGATACCTAGCAATGCAATCCTCTACATGTTTAGCTCAAAATCAAATCCCACTGAAGGAAACAGGATGTATTTTCAGGAAACTGCCTCTAGGATCGTCACTGTCCTGTTTCAGGCTAAAGCACACGCATCTGATTTGATTTGCAAAGAGTTTCCGAGCAAGTAGCAGCAGTCACACATATGGCAGGCACACAGCTGTCATGTACAGACAAATGCACCCTCCAGAAATGTATAGAGCAAAGCCAGACCTGAGGGGTGAGAAATTAAAGAATTCAGTCTAGAGCCAAAATGGAGCACAGGTTTAGAGATGAAAGTGTAGTCCACAACATTCCAGAAGTCCAGTCACCAAGGTGATTAGTCAGGTGCTCTGAGTTGAAAAGCCAAGGTTTAGGAGGCAAGCAGGAATCAAGGTCACCAGCTTGCATTTCTAATGGGTAGAGTTTGGATTCTCTTCAGGGAGGAGAACAAACACTGAATACTTGCAGATCATCATGAAGCTTCTTTAGGAGATGTTGCTTGGAGTCCCCCAGCAAAACTTCTCTGTTTGCTCCCTGTTCGCTCCTACTGGTCATGAGTTCCTAAAAGCTATTCCTGTACAAGAACTCCAGCCTGGACCAATTTTGCCAATTCTTCACATATTTTGTGTAAATTGGCTTTGGTCTCTTATTTTTTCCTAGGACAAAATTGGATAGCCACTCAACCTATTTTGTTCTTCTTTTTGGACTGATCCAATAACCTTTTTTGGGCTGGGGAGGAAGGGAGTTCTCACTTTCTTAACAGTTGTATGCTGGTTGGAAATTCAATATGTAAAACTTCCCTTTCCCTTCAACTCTCTGCTAAAAAGCTGTACCTATTGAATTTCTACTTTTTGTACTGTGACTGGGTAATAATATGCTAAGAATCCTAACCGAGATATCCCTGTCTGCCCTGCGCTGTGGCTGCAATTATTCTAGCAATACCTTACTGCAAACAAGATAGTCTGAAAGTCAGTCATCAAGATTGTTTACACAAGTGCCCTTAAAATAAAATTTAAATCACCACTCATCGCAACATTTCAGCCAAGGGTCTACTCTCGCTGAAAGCGAAGACTATTCCCCAGGTTACTTTTATTCTTATGGTTTCAAGTATGTTAACAAATCAACGGGTTATTCAGACCTGATACCAAGCCAGAATAATCAGTGCCTTTGGGGAGCTGAACTACCTCCCAGGTTTGATGAATTGGGTTTCATACGCTTGTTTCACAATCTTATAGCATTCTTACTCATTAATCTCTCTGTGCAGTGTTGAGGTTATGCTTTGTAGCACTGACATCTGTGGGCAAACCAAAGTCAATATCAGAAATCTAGAAAAAAAGGAATTTTTAGCTCCTTCTCAGCAACTGAAAACTCCAAAACGACTTCAGGAAATATAATTTAAGGAAACTCAAGTGAAAAGTCCACAATCCATGTTAATCTATTCCTTTATTAGGCTAATCAAACTTTTGCCTCATATGAATTCCATCCTCCCCACCTGGTTGCTAAAATGTTTACACACACACACCAGAATATTATATTAGCACAGCTGGACCCAGCCATCTTGGACCTCCTCAAATGGGTATCCGTGTCAAACAGCTGGGTAGCTTTTCATTGTAATCAAGGAAATTCTTAGCAGTACATCCCACACTGGCTGATTCTCCACTGCTGAAAGAGGCATATGAACCAAGCTGTAGATGCAAAAAAAACAAAAAAAACTTTAAACCTATTTTTACAATCACAGCTGCATTGCAACAGCAGTCACAATCACAGGAAAAATTCCCATGATTTCTGCCTGCTACGAACTTGTTTTTCTTCTTCTTTTTTTCCCCCGTAAGTAGCCATTTTCATTTGAAGGAACTTAATGTTACAAACTGACATGAATTGGATTTAGGCCTAAAACAGTGCAAATCAGAAGCCATCCAGGCAGTAAGAGGCATGGCTAAGGCCTCTAGTGAACAGTTGGTGTTTCCCATCCACAAGATGTGGTGGATATGCAGATACTATTCAGGATTAGTAATGGAGTAAACATGACAGGCATGAGAACACTTGTCCTCTTCCTCATTCATTAAGTCTGGCTTAATTGGCTATGAGGTTTTTGTTTCCTTTGGCAGCTGCTACACACAAACATTACCTCTCACCTAACTGAGCTTCAAAAAGTAAATTTAGGGCAGTGACCCTTTTCATAACGTTGCAGAATGTTGATTGGTGCTGAATATTGAATGTTGATTGCAAGCTATGAAGCCAGGAGAACAGTGATGTGACCTTTTCTGTTTGCTCTGTTTAAAAATGCAGTTTTAAAGTACTAATTAATGTTAAGTGTTTGTTGCCTTAAAATACCGGTTCTCATGAAGCCTACGCAAAATCCTCGATCTTAACCTCATTCACTTCAAAAGTGATCTAGAGCTAATTGAGGTTCCAGTCACAGAATCATGGAAGGAGACAACTTATTGTCTATTGACAATATTGAATATTAAAATCTGTCCCACTTCACTAAATCATGTATTTCTGACACACCCTTTCCCAACCCCCATATGTGTTGGGAGCCCATGCCCACATTTCCCAAATAGCATGGAATCATGCAGTATCATTTACAAGTTAGTCACAATGATGCCAAAATATGTGTTGTGATATTGCAGTGTAACATTGTGACACAAGTGCAAAAGAGGTAGAGTTTCTGTTGTGTTATCACCACATATGCTTTATCATTTGCCTCCTTCCCTTGCCTTGTGGCAAAAAGCTTCTTTCAGTGTGTGTGGTCCTAAACTAATTCATATATAAAGTGTGAACCAGGTCATTGAATACAAATATAACAAAACGGCTAGTTTCACTGATCATGATTAACTGTGTTTTTAACCATGGTTTAATGAACAAACCTCTGCTGACTGGTTATACATGCCACTAAACTCAAAGCCAATGTTTCTCAACCTTGACAACTTTAAGATGTGTGGACTTCAACTCCTGGAATTCCCATGCCGGCTGGGGAATTCTGGGAGTTGAAATCCATACATCTTAAAGTTGTCAAGGTTGAGAAACATTGCTCTAAGCTATAGTTTATAAATCACTGGGCTTAGTTATTATGCTAAACCAAGGCCTGCTTACGAACCCAACCAATGGCTAAGAGATTAAGATCCTGCTCAAATTGCTAAGAGGCCTTGAGTCACCTACTTTCTCTCAGGCTAATCCTTAATCTGCAGTACAGAGCAAACAAATATTGGCCTATCTTATACTATTGCTGTGAGCATATAAAAGGAATAGGAATCACCAAAACAATGAACAGAGGTGTACAATTCTGTCTCCATAAAGGAGGCAGGCCTCTTCACCCATACTCTGAAAAAGCCCAAGAAAATAGACAGTTTCACAGTCTTAGTTGGCCTATATATAGGTTTTGAAATTTGAAAGCAGTGTACTTGCTGGAATTCTTGTGTTGTAACCTCAACTTTAACATTCCTTTTAATAAATACTATTAATCAGAGACCTTTGATTCTTGTTCCTGTGATTAACTTTTCCTGTTCCATTTTCAAGTAGGGAAGTCTTACGATTGCCTAGTTTATTTAACATTTCAAATCATCATCTTACGGCTTTTCATTTAACAGGTCATCTGAATTCAGCCACTGTAGTTTGCAAACTATATAGTTTACTGGTTTGTATAATCTCAACTAATTGTGTTATTCAGTAAGCTATCTATTTTAGCACGATATGTGAACCCAGTTCAAATAATGCTTGTGTAATGCTTTAATTGTGCTGGTCTTTTGGAACAAAGATGGGGGTGGGGTGCATTTTCATGGGATTTTTGCATTTTAAATACTAACAAATTTATTAAGGCATAAGGGAAAGACATGGGGGACATGGTGGCGCAGCGGCTTAATGACGCTGAAAGTTGCCGGCCAGAAATGGCTGACGCTTCAGCGGTTCGAGTCCAGCCTTCGCGTTAAACAGGGTGAGCTCCTGTTTCCTCCCCAGTTCCTGTCAACCCAACAGGTCGAAAACTCACGTGAGTAGATAAATGGGTACTCTCACTCCGGTGGGAGGAAAAATGCTGGCAGCGCCATGCACAGAGAGACGGGACCAGTTGCCGGTAAGCGTGAAATCGCACTCGCCCGAAAAGGGCGCGAAGCAACGGAAACCCCGCCTCCTGCGCTCGCCAGCTGGGCTCTGCTCTAGGAAGGAGGCTCTGGCAAACCACTTCTGAAACACTTGCCTTGAAAACTGCAAGGACTCGTCCAAGCAGTCACTGCAGAGTCAGTAATGACTGAGCGCAGATTAAAAAAAAAAAAAAAAGGGAAAGACATAGTAAAATGAGTATTATTGCTCTGGCCCATGCATAACTTCTGATCTTCCAAAATCAAAATGCTCCAGTTTTATGCTGTGTATGAAAATCATACTTTTAGGGCAGAAACAACAGTACTGATTTCCGATCCATTTCCATTCACTCTTCAGGGTGATGTATAATCAGGAGTAGAGAGCTTGTAGTCGTTCAGATAATGCTTGCTTCAACTTCCGCTAGTACAAGTTAGCATGACCAATGATGATGGATACTGGGAGCTGACATTCAGGAACTTCCCAGTCCTACTTATAAGCATCTGGTAGAAGCAGTAATGGTATGATTTATGTCACAACATCATTGCAAAAATAATGCAAATTATATAATTTGCATAACCTGTGTGATGACATCACTTGCTCTCCCATCCTTCTAGTTAGATCGCTCCATCCTTTGTCGGATCTGCTGACTTTTTAAAGCTTTATTTCAATTGGTCGTTCCCTGCTGTGTTCTTCTTGGTTTTTATTGATTTTATTATTTTGGTTTTTATTGATTTGCTTATTTGAAAACCTCACAGGCTTACTTCTGCAGAGATGTGCATAGAATGCAGGATTGCATTCTTCTTATTTCAATTCATTTATGGCTGAGGGAGGGGTGGAATGACTGTCTGAAATAAATTAATACTATATTTCAAAATATCTGACAAGGTTCCAGGGCAGAATTTCAGGGACTTCCTTCACAAGACACTTGTTAGCTTTTAACATCCACTTATTCAGTGAAGACTTTTGTGTAACTCTGGTGGATTATATTAATGCTAGGATAATTTCCTGCATTACCAGAAAAAGCCAGCGACCTAAAAAACTTAAGCCACAGAAGGTGATATGTCAGCATTCTGATTTTTGCTCTTTCTTGTACACCTGAGAATCCTCCCCTTCTCCCATTCAGCCTTCCTAGATGAGTGACAGCATAAAAAGGTTTTCTCCCCATTGGTCTTTTTTGATATTCGGAGAGTAAAACAATGGGGCTTTCCTCTGTTTTTATTTAATACTGTTCCCACATACCTTATTTTGTAAGAAATGGATAGCTTTAATCTAGATGAGATTGAAATGGAATAGAGTCCTTTGTCTGAATTGAAAAGGCTGAATTCCCTGCTTCAAATGTGCCACTAAATTGCAGTCATGTAGATTTGTTAGATACCTTCCCCGCGCCATTGTACTTTGCAACGATACCTTTTTATGAGGATTTTGTTCCCTGCAATTAAGCTCCATTTATACTTGTCAGGGGACCGTACTTTGTATGTGAATGCAACCTAGAAACGCACGCGTGCACACTCACATTGACTTGGGTCTGGTTGCCCTCTTTGTTCCAGTCTGTCATTTCTTCCCTTGCCTTGTTCCAAACCCCATTCAGTAGCACCACCCAGTGGATCTATGGAATCACTGCAACAACAGCGATTAAATGTTCTTAAAACTTTATAATTCAGTACTCAGACACCCAGGAGGTAAGTTTACTCAGAGGATCAGAATCAAAGGCTAATAGCAATAATGCAACAAAAAAAATGCCTTTTATATGGCGAAACTGCAATTTGAGAAGCAAGATGCACATTTAAAAATTAGGCGAAGCCTGTTCTTGGCAAATAGTTGGGAGACTCAGTGAGGTATCTCAATGTGTTTGTGTGTGTGTGTGTGTGTGTGTGTTTTTGCATATGTATGTATATGTGAGTTTGTATTTCTCTTTCTCTCTCAACACACACACAGAGACATACAGTTTTGAGTCCATCTATAGAAGCATAGTATACAAAGAGATAGGAAATTAACAGATCCACTCTATCTTGCATTGACCAGACCCTGTATTCCATTTTGCAGTACCACAGTTGAAGCTGGATTCAGGCAAACTGGGTTAAGGAAAAAACGTGTTCAGGAAACTAACGAAGATCAGCTGAGGGGAACAGGGATGTTTAGCCTTGAGAAAAGAGGACTTGAGGAGGGGGGAATATGGTAGCATTTTTAAAAAGCTTGAAACAATTTCAGAATCACAGGATATAAGGGTTGTAAGGACCTTGGAGATAACCCAGTCCAATAGTCTCATCAGTACAGAAATCCATTATATCAGGAAGGATAACCCACAGAAGACGACTATGGCCTGTTGTCCACCAACCCAGAGGAGAAGGCATGGAAGACAAGCTCAGGAAGGTGGGTTCCAGATGAATGTCAGGAAAAACATCTTAATAATAAGAAAAAAGTGGAATAAATTACTTCACAGCAATTCCATTCACCAAATACATTCAAGCAGAGCTTGGACAGCCATCTGTTGGAAATGTTTTGGATTCCTCAAATTGCATCAAAGGACATAAATTTCCCTTTTAGATCTCCACATTACTGTAAATTAGCCAGAAAATGTACATTTGAAGCAAACATATGGTATATCCTTCTTCTGCTTAGCTGTGCCTCCATTTCTTGTACCTTTTTTGGATTGTAAGCTCCTTGCGTAGAAGCCTGCCATGGCTGTTCTTTGAGATCGTGTGTGAGATCATATAAGAAGAATGTTGATGGACACACCAGTGGTCCATTTACATCCTTTTCTTTCAGCAGTGAATCAGATGTCACCAGAAAGCCCACAAGCAGGACCGTATAGGTGATTGCCTTCCCACGCTTGTTCCTTCTAACAACCGGAATGCAGAAGCGTATCTCCCTATTTCCATTTTGTTATTGAGAATAAGAGTAAAATTACACCAAATGTTGTTTGTAAGGCTCCTTCTGAGAAGTTTGTTATTTCTGTATTTAATTGCAACACTGGAAGAATAAACCAGAAAAGATAGAAGAGTGGATATTTCTTTCAGACAACGTTAAAAAGGCTGTAATAGAAATCACTAGTACTCTCGTGCAGCATTTCTCAACCTCAGAAACTTTAAGATGTGTGGACTTCAGCTCCCAGAATTCCCCAGCCTATGCATACCGTGGAGAAAAAAGTATCCTGCAGTTTTATTTACCTGTTTGATGGAAGAGAATTTGTCTTCAAAATTTCTTCCCAAAGGGAAGGGGATTTCAGTGAAATTCTGATGGGTGCTGTTCTTATTTGTTTGCTTGACATTATATATTGCAGAAAACTGAACTTATACATCTAAGAGAAAGGCATAAGGATGTGTGTGAGTTACTGGCATCCTCAGGTGGATGCCAAAAAAGACAAGATGGTGGTCATGGCAGTGTAATCAAAGGCACACCCCTTTTGTGTATGATCTGATGTCACACATACATACAAAGGCAGGGCTCCAGCTGGGAATGTTCTGGGTTTTGTTGTGTGTGTGTGTGTGTGTGTGCGCACGTGTATTTCTTGTGCTCTTTCTCTCTCCTTCCTGACTTTCCGTGCTTCCATTAAATCCCAGGAGAAGACATTCCAAAGGATCTTCTCTTGGGCTTTTCCAGGCTAGAAGGTATGAACAGCCAGATTTCAGAATGATAGAATGGTGTGAAGCAGAAATCAACAATAGCAGCTGTAACACTGTTCACCAATCAAGTAAGCTGAGAAACACCCCCAAGAAAAATTCAGAAGAAATTCTCAGCCACCCTGAGAATAAAGTAGAACCATAGAAGCTGTTTTCACAAGGGAAGATTACTTTTAAGAACTGCAAGGCAGATTTCAGCTCAACATTAGTTTAGCATCTGTGACAGAGGACCATTAGGGATCTCCTTTTGCAGATTGGGAGAAAGTTGGGAGCATTTCTAAGAACAGATTAATTCTTGTAGACTATAGTATGTGATCCTTCTCCTCCTCCTTCCTTATTTGTGTAACACTAGATCAAAGTTCATCATCTTGAAATGCTGAGACTTTCCTTCTGAAAATTTTAGATCTAGCACCCAGTGGGGGCCAAAGCTTGAGGAAACTAGTATGTATATTAGGGCTCTGCATCACTTCAGAGTTAAAAGCAAAAAGATGCTTTGCAAGATGTGGGAGGCATTCATGTAACTCCTTAAAGCAGCTGCATCTCTCCTCAGGGTCACATGGCTGCCTTCCTCAGCTGTACATAAGTACATAAGCAGTACCCTGCTGGACTGGACCCTTGGCCCACCTAGTCCAGCGGTCTGTTCTCACAGTGGCCAACCAACTGCACATGGAAGCCCACTAATCTCCCAGCAGATGGCCTTCAGAGGCAATCACACCACCATCAAGGCTACCAGCCATTGATCCCCATGACTTCATGTAGTGGGAAAAGACACATTCAGCTTAAAGAGTTGCAGAGGGTGTTCCATATATGCCCTGTGTGTTCCAAAGCACATTTGTCTTTGAATCTGAAGCAGCACTCATCTCTAATATATATGCATACACAGATTATTTAATTTAATATTAAAATTCACTCAACATAGGATAGCTTATATTTGTTAGTATTATATTAAGCCTAATGTAGTGTTAATATTTTCATGAACCAGCACTTTAGAGCAGTCAAGCACTTTTAAAATACTTGATGCTGGCCAGTTATGGACTTTATCTGAATGTTTATATTCTATCCTATTCCAAAATTTCAAAGCCACTAAGAGCAACTTTAGATGAAGAAGAAGATCTCAGGCTGAGATTAGTTTCTAGTTCATTATGAAAAGTTTATCTACTTGACAAATGCAAAATAATGGTATGATTCATTCTGTTATCAGTACAGTAATGTTTATATTTTGGTAGAAGAATAATTCATTGAAGGGGTGCCCTCTTGTGGCCAAGGGTTTTGACATGAAACTGAATTGTGTGCTCTGTAAAATTGGACTGAAATTTTCTCTCCAACTTTATTGCAACCATCCCAGGTGAATTTTGAAACATGCTTTTTCTACCAGTTTCCTCTGCTCCTGAAAATTGGAGTTGTTGCTGGAGTTAAGATGCCCTGCTATTTTACTTCACTGTACTTTATTTTACTTATAAGTAAAGTAAAAGTAAGATTTATAAAACACCTCACTTCAGAGACATGAGTACAATGTCAAACAAAGAACCATATAATAAAAAGCAATAAAATTGTAAACAATATCACTTTTATAGAAACAGGGGCCATGATACCTTTAGGAATAATGCTACCTTACAAAAGTGCATCAGCCTTTTTTTTAAAAAAAAACAAGAAATAAGTTCTTATTCAATAGATAACCATTTGCTATAGGTATTTTTTTCCAAAGCAGAAGATAATTTTGGTGAAAATTATCATCAAAATTATGGGTAGAATTTGGTATTCTTATACTTATTTAATTACAAGGTTTTGTAGACCCTCCAGCTAAACTGATTTTCGGTAGCAAAGATGCTACCTTCACTAAGAGCAAAGACATGCCTTTAAGAAATCATTGGAGAATTTATCCTTTCCTCAAGGACATTCTGAGAAATTGTGCATCCAACTTCTTGGCCTACCTATTTCATGGGAAATTTTGAAAGACCATTTGTGCCTAGATTAAAATATTGCTATATGAGGAACCTAGAATGTACTCCTTTAAAGGAAAGTATATGCATGCAATCATGGGTCTGTAAATATTTCAGAAAACTTGCAACTCTTATTATATTTGCAACATACATCTGGAGGGGTTACCAGATTGGGGAAAACTGGTCTTCACACAGCAATTGCAATAAAAGATCTTGAGCAGAGGCCTTTCCCATCATTTGCTATCTGATCACATGTAAATAACAAGATCTGCTCAATCAGATCAAAGGCCTCTCTAGCTCAGCTTCTTGTTTCCCAGATGCTTCTGGGAAGCTCACAGAAAAAGATATGTGGATATAATGCTTGTTAATTGGATATGCCAAAAATAGAACTTGATAATGTTTGCAGCCATCTCAGAAAACTTGCCAGAATGATCCTGTAATATGAAAATTATTTGGTTTAAAGGGTAACATTCTCAAGGTCAGGTGGTATTGGTGTGAAAGTGCAGTGACAGTCATTCATTAACCACAGATTATCACAACCACCACACAGACAGCTTGCAGCAATTTTTGTGTGATAATGTTTAGGCCATTCTGTTCTCCTCAATGTGTTAGGTAAGGTCCAAATTGCCCCTACTGCAATTAAGAATTTTAGTGAGAATACTTCTCTTTTGCATTCTGCCTGCTCAGGGGCTTTCAAAATGGCTTCCTTCCATTTTTCCTCCATTGAAAAGTGGCGGGGGGGGGGGGCAACTTTTATGGCTTTTATACCCAGTATTCTCAGAAGCCCTTTCTGGAAACTAGTCATTCTACCCAAATGAATTTATGCTGTTGTGTAACTTGTTGATGCTCTTGTTATTATGATTTTAATGTGTTTTAATTTATGGACTTCAAATTGTTGTAATGTTAAGATGTTGTCATGTTATGTTAGGATATAAAAACTAAGTAATTTCTTCTTTTAAATCCTATTTTGTACTCTGATTTGCATCCTTTCAAAGAATTTGTTTCTGGAACTTTTGAGGGTGAGATATTTCTTTTAAAAAAGAATCTGAGAGCTTGTTCTGGATACTTCAAAATTTCCTTTAGAAGAAATCCAGTGAGAATTTAGGGAGATCCACAAATCCTTGAGAAATTTTCCCCATGTTATTAGTTTTTTATTGTACCGATAAATTTCCTCCAAATTCCTCAGGCCTTATCTACAGAGGTACCTATCAAGCCTGCTCTAGTTCTGAACATTTCGGTCAGCTCTATCCACATATGTCTTCTTCCTCACTGCCCATCAGCTTGTAACTGATCTTAAACACCTGTTCGTGTTAGTTATGGACTGCTAAGTCTACAGTGGACGATCCTTTGTCATTGTCTCCTGCTTCCCCTTTCCCCTGACTTCTTGATAGTAGAATAATGTACTCTATTAAAAAAAAAAAAAAATAGAAGCATCCTTTCTGTGTTACACAAGAAATGAAAGCTAGTTTTAGTTATCCTGGACACAACCCTAGAATTAAAACTAAGTGAACTGGGCATAAAAGCTGGATAGGAAGCCACCTTAGGAGATGTAACAGTTTATTTATTTTATTTATTTATATGGCTGCACATCTCACCAATGTGACTCTGGGCAGCTGACAGGTATTAAAATACAACATAAGCACAATGTATACTAAAACAACAACAACCACACCATTCCCAGCTGATCTACACGAAGCGGGTCCCAAACACACACTTCACCAATAGCCTGGGTTTGATTTCTCTCCTGGCATCCCACACCTGTGAAAATAGTCAGGGCTTCAAGGCTTTCTGAAAGGTGAGCCGAGTGAGGTCATCAGGCAATATGGTGTTACCAGTTTTCATTTACTAACTTGTTACTAACAATCTAGTCCTTCCAGCCAAAGTTTTATTGTGCTCCTTCAGAAGTTTTCTGTTTCTTTTTAGAGCATAGAAAATCCTAAGCAGCAAAAAAGCTATGTAATATCCCTAGCTTAGATTTAGCAGTTGAAGGTTCCAGCAGGATTTTCTGACAGTAAGTAAGCCAGCAACAAATTTACTTTCTCTCCTGCTCTCTTTGTTTAATACAGTGTCAATGTGCTTGGAAATAAGCTGTATCAAATAAGCCAACTTTATATTCCTTCCTTTTACTTTTAACAGTCTTATTTGATCAAGGTTAAAATAGATATGTTGCTATCTCTGCTAACCCTTAATGGACATTTGCTGACATCAGGACTGAAATGATGATGCTTTATGGAAATGATGATGCTACTGGATAGATAAGAGATGGGATATGGGAAGAAGAGATCATTTGTTGTACTTTAAGAGAAGGTGATAAGTTACTAAAATTGTTTATACTTGTTCTGATGAAGGGGGAAGTCATTTCTTTATATATTTATTTTCTTTTTCTTTACTATATTCTTATTTTTTCTTTCTTTTTTATTTTTCTTTCTTTTTTTCTTTTCTGCACTATTTTTTCTTTTTATTCTTTTCTTTTTTAGTATTAGTTTTTATTGTTACAACTGTAATTTTTAATAAAATTATTTTAAAAAAGAAATCAGCTGAATCAAAATTTAAATGAAAAATCTAACTATAGTTGTCAGGCCGTGTGATTTGTATATTGGCATCCATCAAAAGCTGCAGAGGGTCCCTATGAAAGAAGCCCACTGAGAATCCAGAAGGATGTTTGCTTATAGGAAAAAGAATCGAGACTGGCCTTGAATAACCTTTACATAACAATCTGCGCAAGATCAGACTATTTTCCCATTTAGAATTTTTTAAAAATGGTACTACCTACTAATATGCCTAACCATTTTTCCAATGTGTTTGTGTATTATTTCTGAAATAATACACAACTTCAAAACAGAAAAATAACAGCTTCTTGGGAAGTTTGTATTGTTATTTCTAAGTCATGGGAGAGATTCAGACTAAAAGTATGCACGTTTTTATGGGCCAAGGACCTCACTTGGCCATTGAGTGAGGTGGCCCAGGCCATGATCAAAAAAATAGTTTGTATAGTAAGAATAAAAGCTAAATTGTGTTTCATTTACATTTAAGTTGAATTATATACATAATATAATTTCTCTCTAATGTTTAATGATTTCCTCTTTTGCCAGCTTAACAATTTCAGCTGTCTTTAAGACTTCAGCCCATTCCTAAAGAGGTGCTCTGAAATCGTATAAGTCTGCCCTTGCTTCTCCTGAAAGCCATCTGGTTAAAGATAGACAATTCAGGAATTGCGCAGTACTTGCATTGCTGCAGATTGTTGCTTTTAAAATACCAACTCCAATGGAAATTAGATATGATTTCAATAATCTTACTATAATCATACACCATGTGAAAAATCATATTAAGAATTTATTCTCCTTAACAGCTTCTGAAATACATCAGGGTGTCCTAAATTAGAAATGAGCCACACACCATTTTGCAAAGAAATATTGTCACAATTGTATGCATGCCTACTCAGAAATGAGATCCAATTAGTTCAATGGGATTTACTCCCAGGTAAGGGTAGCTAGGCTTGTAGCCTTAATCTCCTGAGTCAGTCAAGAGAATCTCTGTTGTTGGTGTTTGCTTGAGCCTTAAAGATTCAGGTTTTTCAGTCCTGCACAGAAATCAACCTTGACAGAACAATTTATCAGAAGGGTAAATATCCACTAATATGTGCAATATTAATGACCCTCTCCTTTCTTAATCATTTTTGGTTTCTGATATCAAATGAAACTTTATACACCACACAGCAGCCTTTCCCATCCTGGTATTCTCTAACTGTATTGGGCTTCCACCATCTTTGTCCACTTTGTGAACTTTGTGCAGAGTTTGTTTTTCTATTAAAAATGATAGATAGATATGTGAATAGAAAATAATAGACTTATGAGTGTATTTATTTGTACAAATGGCATGGCCTGTAAGTAGACTAATCAAGGGGTGGCTATGAGCTATTTGTTTGCGTTACACTTTTTTTTTTTTTTTTAAAGGAAACTCTTCAAACCAGGAAAACTCATTTGCATGAGGAGCCCTCTGGGTAGGGTTGGTGGGATTTCTAGTCCAACAACATGCTTAGTTCCAAAATCTGCTGCTGTGAACCTGCCTGGTTACATTGATCATCAGGAAAGGCTCTGGTGAAGATGTTCCCAACACCAGAAGCTTGATAAACATCAGATCCTTGGAAAGGGCCTTCTGCAGGCTATGAAATGACAGGCTATGAGATGCACTCCCTAAGGAGATGCCTTTGATGCCCCTTCTCCCACTATTTAGGAAGATGGTAAGAACATATCTTTCGTCAGGCTTTTGATTGTTAATTATTTTGGTGATTTTATTTTTATTATGGTTGTGGGTTTAATTGCGTTACTTTTGTTATTTATTCATTTATCAGATTTATAAAGCCACCTGACTCCATTATAGCTCTACACAGCTTATAACCATAAAAACAGTCTAAAATTAATCACCAAACTGAAAGTACAATGCATATCCAGGACAGCAATAAAACACCCAGCCTAACATCCTGGATTTTATATTCTGTAATTTCATTGTAAGCTGCCTTGGAGTAACTAGAAAAATGGGATATAAATTCAATAATAAATTTAAAAATAAATACATTTGGGGGGAAAATGTCTGATGAAGGAAGCTCTACTGGCTGCTGTTTAGTTTAGCCTAAGCATAGTCTTGCATGATTTTGATTATTGTTTTAAAAAGCTATTTTTAGCTGTATTCTATTAATTTGACTGGCTTTCAGAAATTAGAATTAAGCTTCCAGAGGTTTGGGGGCATGTTATGGTAAGTTATTAAAAATCAAAATAAAATTAATTGTACATATATATATATATAATTTGCTATCTATCTTGAAACATCAAGATAGGACTGGGCACCATCTGTGAAAATAAATTGTTAATCTTTTTGGTCCTTCCACTGTCACAAAACCAGTGAGTTTCAAATGAACCCTCCCCTCCCCCCAAATATAATTTCTTTTTTAAAAAATGATGGCTTGTCACCTGGTCATGCATGATTAACAGGAGAGAAAAAATTGGATTCTGAAATTATGAACAACAGCCTCAGTTACTGCTATATTAGCCAGAACAAAAATCTGCATTTATCACTGATGGAATGCAAGTGATGTCATTATCCATAGTTGTCTTAAGTGACAACTCAGCTCTTGAGATTACTAAGGAATGAGAGAAACTTGTTTCCTTTCTGTAAGATCCGACATAAAAGCAGGGCCCTACTTCCAGTCTAAAAGGTCAGAGAATTCTTTCTCTGGAGCAAAACCAAGCTAGTTGGAATTGGGTAGGATAACCTCTTAGCATAGAACTCCATTCCAGTTTAGGAGCTAAACCAGTGATAAGTTCTCACAATGCTTTAGCAGGCCAGTTTGGATCAAACCTCTTCCACAATTTCCAAATGGCTTGACAATCAGGGCAACACCTGTTTACCCACAAAGAGCATTCCTGTTGCTGTTCAGAAAGCTTTTAATAGTTGCTCCATTGAACAAGAGAACTGAGGACTAAATTGTCCCTGGACAGCAAAGTCAAGGTAGAGTGTTGCCAGGCACTTAATGGAAAAGCACTCAAGCCCAGCCTTGGCTCTGCACATGCATCTAACCCATAATATTTCTGGAAGCAGCTGGACAGTCCGTATTTCTACATGAAACAGGACTGTCAACATTTCCATTGATGCAATCTGGATCCACCTTTTCCTTGATCATTATCTGAACCACTAGCTGCCTTTTTTATCGGTGAACAAATTGACTGCCATTTAATACAGCATATCTTACTAAAATATTGTTCAATTATTTAAATAGAAGCAGCTGTTTTTTCAGCAATCCTTTTAAGAAGCAGCTACTGGTGCAATGATATATTAATTTTCTTGTATATTTGGACTTAAACCCCTACCGCCCACCTCAACAATCAAGTTTTGCATTGCTCAACCTTTGAATAGAAACAACAACAGCATTTGCTTGCAGAGGCTTGTGCTTCATAGCTTGTTTAAGGAGAAATCATCCTACAGGAATGGTATGCATACATTAAAAGACAAAATACAGCAAATGGGTGATACATGAACTTCATTTCTGACAGTAGTTCAGGACAGTCATGTTATTTACCAAGCTGTACACTGCTTTTCACATACAGATAGGGGAAAAATAGGGATTTTTATATTATTAAATCTTGGAGGAAAAAAAATAAGACTCTTCATCCAAGTAAAGTGATTTAATTTCTACATTCATAATAGTTGGCATATGGGCTGCTATTTATTCAACCATCCTTATATGGCTGAATTAGGGTCTCCACCTTTTTTTAAAACAAAAAATTAGGCTCCTCACCTTTAATAACTACAAAACAGCAGGTTTCTGACTGCCTTCCCATTATGTCAGCCAAATTTCGAAAATTTGAAATGTCTTCTCAAAGAAAATGGGAAGGTAATTCAGTTAAAAATGTATAGGCTTAGTTTGGGCCTTGGTTTCTTTGAAAAAAACATGTTGATTGTCATTCTTATTAGCCAAGGTGAAATTTGACAAATCTAAATCCTCAAGAGGAAAGGGAATTAAGTTCTTCGGCCGTTCTTTGTTTCTGGTGATTTGAATCCTTTTCAAAACCTTCCCACTTTGGTTTTCTGTACTAAGTTTTCTTTGTCTGAGTCTCGTTTTGTTGTCTGCCATGGTCTGTTATATTGTTCTTATATTGTTTGGTGTATTGTGAGCCACCCAGGATCATTTGGAGTCAGGCAGCATCTAATTAACTGAGTTGGCTTCCAAGTCTTGAGAAATGCTGCCAGCCGGTGCTTTCATCCTACAAGGAACCTGAATGACCTTAGCACTTCTCCTTAATGAATTCCTGACTCTCCTACCTTAAGCATCTGATGGAAGCCTAAACAGAATTATATTGTTGATGTAGTCACTGCAACCATCAGGTCCAGCAGAAGAGGTATGTCGTGGGTCTGTCTGCCAAAGAGTTACATATGGCAGGACCCAGGAGATGGACCTTTTTTGCTGTGGAATATTATTTTTCCTGTGGAATATTATTTCCCCCAGTGAGACTGGCCCCATCTCTGCCAGCCTTCTGAAGTCCCTCAAAACTTGGTTGTGTAAACAGGCCTGGGGGTCACAAGGGAATGGTGATCTGATGAGATGGCTCCATTGTTCGTAATAGATCATATATAGATATTTCTCTAATATCCCAAAGAGTTCACTTTAAATTAAGGCCTGCTGTGGATGAGCTGTGGATGAGTTATGCAAACTTTCTCTCTCTTCCTTCCTCCCTTTCTTTTAAAGTCTGGTTAAAGTATTTTTATTTCCCTAACCATCAAAGCTTTACTGCTACTATTTCACAAAAAGAAGCAATTCAATCCACCCCTAATTTGACTATATATATTCACTCTAGTAAACCTGAAGCAGCAAGATTTGTCACTCATGCATATATCTATATTCAGAAAAGTGGGTAAACACTTCAGACAGAATATTTTGTGCTTCCCTAGTCTTGGGCAGATTAGCAGAAATTAAATTTCACACTAATCTGCCCAAGTCCATGAGAGCCACGTTAAGATCTAGGGTACTCAGTTAATTGTAAAAAATAATAAAAACATTCTTAACCTAGTTACTGAATTAACCCATTCTTTGGTTTGCACAAAACACTGAACTAAAAATGAACTACATGGCTGCAGTTTGCAGAACACACTAAGCTGCACATATGCACATACACAATAGCTAGCCAAAATTACAATTACTCAAATTTAACACATCACCCGAATACAGCTGCTAGGTCTTCAGCTGAGCATGTTGTATGAACACAGCCATCTCTTTGGGAATTGACATTTTTGGAGTGTGCATTCTAGTTCATCATACCTTGGACCCTGAACAGAGAAGGATAATAAAAAGCAGAGCTTCGTTTCATTGAGGTAGAGAAGGTGGGGGTCAATCTTCTGGGTTAACATTCTGGGCCCCCATGGAGTTTCCAGCACCAATCTATTTATCTGGAGCTCCAAGAAACAGCAAAAGGTGGCTGCCAACACACCATTTCATTGTTTACATGAAATATTACGAGAGGGAGAGAGAGAGAAAAAAAATGTCCAATATACGAGTCATCATTAGTCCAATTGCAGTGTGGTAAGAAGTGAAGGGAGACCTGAAAGAACAGGCTAGAGATAGATTGTCATGGAGAAAATCTATCTATATGGTGGTTAGGAGTCAAAAATGACTTGATGGCTTCATTTCAATCAAGAAGTGAAGAGATGCTGGGATGGATTGAAATCTTCAGCTGTACCATTAAGTTCACAGGATGGCTAAGCTTCATCAGCACTCCATTTCTCTTCCTAAACAGTTGTCTCTGCTGGACTTCATTGGATAGCTGACCTGACTAGAGACTGTTTCCCACCTACACACCCCTGGAAAAGAACATTCCTCCTGTCTCATCTTGGCCCACTTCTATGACCTCAAACTCCTCAGCCTATCTATCTGAAATTTGGCATGGGCATTCCCCATCACAGAAATAGCCATAATTGCAAACTTCATCAAATTCCACCTGAAAATACCAAGTCAAGTCTCTTACATATAAAAGCATAACAAAAGAGTTTTTAAAGGACCCTATCTCAAAACACGCACCCAAACCACTTTCTGAGGAACCTGATTTGCTTAATCCCCATGTAAGCTCTACCATGTCATTGCATTGTGCTACTGCTGCTGATGACAATGATGCTGATGAAGAAGAGGATTTAGCCATTCTTCATTTTCCAAGTTTGACTATGGGAAAATGGAACTCACTTTCCAATTCTGATTCTGAATCTAGGAACTGATTTAGATTGAATGACTTCATGACCCCTTTGATCATATTAATCCTGTTGGATTTCTGAAGTTCTCAGTTAGGATTCAAAATGGGTGTTTATGACACTTTAGCTTATTTGATTTTTAAACATGATACAAGTTTAGAAGTCGAACAACCAGAAGAATAAAGAAAAGAGAAAGGACCCAGCTGGCAGGCAGAACTCCACGTATGAAACCTCTTTGTTTCAAATATGCAACTATGCAACTCCCCTGTTGGTAGTTAAAAGTCCCCGAGCAGTTTATCAGCGATGTTTCTGCTCCTTTAGACATACACAGCATTAGCTCAAATCCTGTTTTTGCATAGCATTACTCATCCAGCTGCTGGCACATGTGTCCTGCAGCTAGTCCACATGTTAAAAGCATTTTAATAGCCTGCAGCATTATATCAAAACAAAATGGTGGGATGTTGACTGATATGAAAAGTGTTCACTTCCAGTAGAACCTATTTACATGTATGTGGCATATCAAATCAGTGCTAGGCATTTGCTTTGGGATATCCATGTCCTTTCTTCTCCTGTATGGGCTGATCTCTATAATCTATTTTTTCACTTTAGATTGAGTCAGTTACATATTTTTCAGCAACAGATTTTATTGAAAGCATTTGATTGTTCTGAGAAGTAACTCAGAATGCCCATTAAGGTGCTAATGGGGTATATGTGGTTTGGATTGAGTTTTCATGATGAGCTGCATGGATGTTTATCTGGTTATATTATAAAGCTTAGCATAAATCTTTACACAGATACTCTATTTTGGCTGAGAATGGAGTGCTAGCAGTTTACTGCAAGATGACAAATGAATGCTGACATTGTATTCTTACCTGTTTATAGATCAGTCTAAAGGTTAAGAGTCTTTAATACGAGCAATTTGGAAAAAAAATCCATATACATAAACAAAATATTCATTTCAGGATAACTATATATGTCCAATGCCATTCACCAAAGGTGAAAGTCAGATTAAGGAGAGAAGAAGGAAAAATGCAAATTCGAACAGTATAAGTCTTGCTTCTGAATCGTTTGATGGAAAGGCAGTGTGGCCAACTTCTTTTGATGGTTAGTTTAAAAAGAAAGAGTCCAAGGCAATATACCCCAATAAATCAAGAGCCTCTCCTGACACTTATACCCCCCTCCCATTATTATAATCATTTGCCCTCCAATAATTTAGCCTCTCTAGTTACATGGTTGCCAAAAGAACTAGCCAATTATTTGCCAGAAGAAAAAAAGCATTTTGTAAAACACTCCATAGCCTTCCTTCCTTTTTTATTTACTCTTCCCTCCCCCTCCTTTTTTTTTTTTTTTTAGATTTTTTATCCCACCTTTCGTATTTTTATAAATAACTCAAGGTGGCAAACATACCTAATACTTCTTCCTCCTCCTATTTCCCCCACAATGACCCTGTGAGGTGAGTTGGGCTGAGAGAGAGTGACTGGCCCAAAGTTCTTCCTCGTAACTACAAAGATGCTTCCCATTAATCAGGAAAAAAGTTGTTTTAAATGTGGTAATCTTTCTTTATTCCTAAGAACTTTATTTCTAATAACTTCTAAAGACTGCAAACACCCATCCTTTTCTTCTAAATGAGTGATGCTTTGGAAAGCCACAGAACAAAGAAAATGGCCCAACCACACATCAGACAAATGAATGCTCCTAGCATCGCTTATTCTCAGCAGTTCTCTAGAATTCAGGCAGGGAATCCAGAGGCCAAGGACCAAATATAGGACCAGTCGTTTGCCCTGTCACCCATCCAGATATTGATGGAGAGAGGTATGGAACAGATGTGATACTGGGGAGAAATTAGAAACAAGCTACATGGCATTTGAGAGATTGTTCCTTGTATCTCCACAGGTTTGTTTGAGCGGTGCATCATGGCCAGAGCAGGACGGACACTGTTTATAGTACTGTCAGTTTTAATAGCACAGTTATCCCATCTGGACACTGAAGGAAAAAGCAGAGGATACAAATCTCCATAGAATAGTTTGTAAATAATTTAAATAAGGACCAGAAATGCAAAGCTAGAAGCAGACAGTGAGAACCCAAGGAAGAGAGGCTTATTAAATGAACAAAATACGATGGCAATCTTTCAAAGGTCAAGAAGACTCTTGTGGTGCTATTATAAAAGCTGCAGCTGAAGTGAGCGATTCCATGATTTATTTCAATGGGAGGTGTGTTGGTATTAGCCAAGGTTCTCCATGCCTGACCTGAATTTTTATGGGGAATTTTGTAAGATGAAGTAGGCAATTGTCTCCAAGAAAGCAGTAAGAATGGGATTTAGCACGTATGGCAGTATTAACTTTATTCCAGCTTCTGATAGCCCTGTTGCTCACATTTTCACAGTGCTAACCATCTGCATCAAAATGTTTACTGTAATGAAACAAATCATTTTGGTTTTATCAGTGACTGGATCACATCTCTCATTCAGCTGCTGCTGATTGCCCCAAATGTCTATAAAATGTGCTTGAACTCTGCCTTTCCGTCTCCGCTTAGAAACCCGAACAGTATCTTTATGAGGGTAATGCAAGAATAACCAGCAAATGCTACAGGAACAAAGCAGGACCACATTTCATTATTTCATTATTTATTTACTTTTTAACCTTATTGGGTGAAAGGAAGGGGGGAAAGAAAGATAGAAAAGACTTGCAGCTTCCTTTCCATTGGTCATCGGTAAACAAATCTGGCTTTTTAACTCTCTGGAGAACAAAAAGGCTTTAATATTGCTGCTAGAAAATTCTACCCCCCAAACCCCATTTCTCATGGGCTAAGAAAGGCCATTCTTTCAATTACTTATAAATAACTCTGATTTTCAACTTCTGTAGATGCCCAAGCAGTACAAAATGGAAGCAGAGAAGGTGAAAAACATATTTTGATGAGGCACTGGTAAGAAAAACCAGTATTGCTGGGGTTTTTGTATTACTGCTATTATAGCTATTTCAGTGGGATTTATTCCCTCCCCCATCAAATCAGTGCAAGGTTCTAATTTTGCACAATTTCAATAGTCATTAGGCATACTGGTCAGGGTGGTATAGTGGTTAAAACACTGGACTGTGATTGGGGAAACCCGGATTCAGATCATTCTGAGTGACTTTAGGCTGACGCTTTCTCTACCTAATCCATTTGTGGCTGGGTGGAAAACTTTGGAAAAGGGTAAAATCTCAAAGGAAATATGGAATAATTGGTATTGCAATAGCTGGATGTTGCATCAATTGTTGCAGCCCCTGAAACTGTCAGCCTTATGTTTTATTGTGCCCTTCCCCAGCAATTATGTATATAACGTTAGGTGAATTTGTTTATTTTTTATTTATTTATTATCTCAATTTATATGGTCACCCATCTCAAGGTCATGATTCAGGGTGGCTAATAATGTTCTGTTGTTTTGTTTTGTTTTTTGTGCCTTCGAGTCAATGTTCATTCCTGGTGACTGCCTGGACCAGTCCCTGCAGTTTTCTAGGCATGATTTTGGATGTGGTTTGTCATTGCCTCCTTCCTAGGGCTGAGAGGGAGTGACTGGCCCAAGGTCACCCAGCTGGCTTCATCTCTAAAACAGGACTAGAACTCACAGGTTCCCGGTTTCTAGCTTGGTGCCTTAACCACTAGCTAAACTGGCTCTCTAACAATAATTAAAGCAACATAAAACACAAAGAGACAACAACACACGCGTAATCCACAGTTGGTGTAAAAACAAACCTACCAATAACAAATCAGCATAACCATTGCATAGGCTCAGCTAAACCTCCAGATTCCTAGGCCTGGTGACAAAACCATGTCTTTAAGACTTTGCAAAAGGCAGAGTTGGGACCAGTCTAATCTCAGGGATGATGTTGCAAAGGGTGGGCACCACAACAGAAAAGGCTTCTTCCTGGGCCTGGCCAAATGGTACTCCCTAACAGATGAGGCCTGGAGCATGCTCTTCCTGCCAGAAAGATGGGATATTTAAGCATAATTGGGAAGAGGTAGTTCCTCAAATAACTTGGCCCCATACCATGAGAGGCTTTATAGGTCACGACCAGCACCTTGAATTACTCCTGGAAGTATACTGGCAACCACTGCAGCTAGCAGAGCAGAGGTGTAACATGCTGAATTCTGTAGCTTCCAGATGCTCTTCAAGGGCAGCTCCACGTAAAGGGCATTGTAGTAGTCCATTCAGGAGGTAACAAAGGCATGAGTGACTATGAGCATGGTCTCACAGTACAGGAAAAGGCACAATTGCACACAACATGAAGTTGTGCAAAGGCTGTCCTGGCCATGGCTGCTATCTGTTCCTTGAACAGGAGCTGAAGTCCAGGAAGACCCCCAAACTGCACATTGATTTTGTTGGGGTAGTGCACCTCATCCAGAACTAAAGATGGAAAGTCTACAGAAGCAGGGGACCCTGATACCCAAAGCTGCTCAGTCTTGCTAGGGTTGAGTTGAAGTTTGTTGTTCCCCATCCAAACTCCCACAGCCTCCAGACACTGAGACAGAACATTCATGGCATTATTTGGATGGCTAGAGGTAGAGATGTAAAGCTGGGCATCATCAGCATACCGATGATTCGTCACCCCATGTAACTGGAGGATGGCACCCAGTGGTTTCATGTAGATGCTAAACAGGAGTGGAGACAACACCAAGCCCTGCAGAACCCTGCAAAGCAGGGGCCGTGGACTGGTCCTCTCCCCTCCTATCAACACCAACTGGAACTGGTCCCAGAGGAAGCAAGAAACACAGCACAACACAGTACCACCCATTCCCAACCACCAGAGTCGATCCAGCAGGATTTCATGTTGAATGCTATCAAAAGCTGTTAAGAGGTCAAGAAATGCAAGGATGGATGCACCACCCCCTTTTGCCAGAGGTCATCTAGAAGCACAATCAGTGCTATTTTGGTCCAGATAATCTGTTTCCTCCAGGGTTCTCTGGAGCTGCTGCATGACTACCTTCTCTACAACGTTCTCTAAAAAGGAAAAGTTGGAGCTTGGATGAAAATTGTTCAGTACAGTTGAGTCTAGTTATGGGTTCTTAAGGAGAGGGTGAACCATGGCCTCTTTAAGAGAACCATGCTTTCTCTCTAAGAAGAATTCACCATCACCAGAACCCAACCACACATCACCTCCTGGGAGGCAGGAACCCAACCCAGAGGGACATGGATCTAATAAACAGGTGGTTGAGCTAACAGTCATGAAAACCCTGTCCACTTTATCAAGACCAAGAGGATCAAACTTTCCCCAGATAACCAGGCCAGATGGAGCTCCAGCCACATCCATAGGACCTGCCCCAAGGCTAGAGTCCAACTTGGAGGGAATCTGAATGACTTTATCTGACAGATGCCCAGCATATTCCTCACAGTCAGTAGAAGTCAGCCATTCTCAGGAGGGCTTCAGTCACCTTCAATAAGGCTGCTGGATGGCTATCCATAGATGCAATAAGGGCAGAGAAATACTGATGGTTCACCATCCTTAGTGCCACAAGATAAGTCTTAATAGCGGCTCTAACTTGTGCTCAGTCAGGTTCATTCCTTATCACCCTCTAGCAGCACTCTAGGTGTATTTTCACCCATTTCATCTCCCTCCTCAGTAAACCAAGGGGAGTTCTGGGATCCATGAAAGGAGAGAAGCCACATGGGTGCAATCCAATTCAAACCTCTTGCTACCTTTTCAGGCAGCAACCAGGGCTTTGGTTGCACCATGCAGCAGACCATCAGGAACAGCCCCAAGCTTCCTCTGGAACCCTAATAGTCCTTGAATGGACCAACTGAATACATCCAGTCTCTCTGTGGCAGGGGAGAGTGCCAGAGAACTCCAGAAAGTTCTGACAGGGGAACAATAGAAATCTCCCCCAATCCCAGATCACATTGCCACTGATCTGACAAGACGATCTGATTAGGCGTATGACCGCTGTTATGTGTCAGGCCCTGGATAGCCTGGGACAGACTCATAGTTGTCATGGTGGCCATGAACTTCTGAGCGACCTCTGACCATTAGCTCTATCCGAAGTTATGCTATGCCTAGACTCTTGTCATATGATAGAAAAAGAATATCTAGACATTTGAATTGGTCCAAAGTGAAATCACTAGGTTGCTCAGTGATGGTCATGTGTAATATTTAATTGTGAGCTGCCCAGAGTCACCCATTGGGGGAGATGGGTGGCATACAAATTTAATAACAAACAAACAAATAAAATTCATATACTGAAAGACATTGGTTTTAACCTTTACAAAATAATTTAAATTCCAGTTATGTGAAGATCCATCTTTCTCAACTTGTCACCTATACATCTCTGCAAGAGAGGACACTTCCTGTACAAAGGCTTATTTGTTAGACACACAGGAAAGAACATGTCCTGTGTCACTCTCAAACTGTAGAACGTGTTTCCTGTGGAGATATCTCTTTCTATTGTCAGGAAAGAAATCAAAACACTAAATTTTAAAATCTGATTTAGTTGTGTTGTTTCTGATACTTTAAACTGTTCTAAAATTCTATAGTGTTATGCATTAAAAATGCCAAGCACTAAAGTATTGTTCTACTGGTGAGAGTTTGGTGGATTTATGAAAGGCAGCATAACTAAACACTCAACAAACAAGTGGTCAGACCCCAGAAATATTTATTTATTTATTCAATTTATATAGCCGCCCATCTCACATATGTGAAATATATTAGTTCTAGGAAATCTTCATTAGAATCTGGGGTTCTGAAATAAGAATGCAAGGTTGCAGTGGGTCAGTGCTTAGAGTAGAAGATAATTATATATTCTAAATGAGATTATGAACTGAGCCCACAAATTACACTATAGAAATACATGGAAACTAAGAAACAGGTCTCTGCTATCCAGTAGTATCAGCCAATGAGTCCCCTTTGAATTTTTTTTTATTATTATTTGGATTCCATATATGTAATGTGTAATCATCACCAAATCAGTATCAAGAACTTTGCCTGAATACCTGACCCAGTTAATCTAGTACAATGGTGAAAAGTTCATATTTCAATCACAAGCCAGTGATGTGTTCCAAAGAGCAGGTAGGGCCACAACAAATAAATAGATGGATCTAGAACAAAAAATAATCTAGAGTTTGTTAAAATTAAATTAACTCAATAGAAGAGAATATATGTAGCTCAGGGGTGAACTGTGGAGTTCTTGGTGCTCTCTGAGCTTGCTTGCTTGCGGACATTTCATTACCCAACTAGATAACATCATCAGTGCAAGTAAGTGGGGAGTTTGCTGCCTGTTTATATACAGTAGCTTGCCCTGCCAGTGCTGGTGGGGGTGTGGTTTTCTCCTTGGTAGTTCCTTGATTAGGGTATTGTTTTCTGCTTGATTGTTTGTCTGGTGTTAATCCCTGATTATCTGGGTGTTGGCTGCTGGAGAGGATGTGTTCTGGTGTTTTTGTTTCCTTCTTAGCTTTTTTATCCTCCCTTTTGAATGGTGTGTAAATATGCTTTATCTCTATGCATTGATTGTGTCTAAATTGACTAAGTTGATTAGTTATTGCCCATGTTTAATACTTTTAATTCAGAACTGTATATATCCAGGGGGAGATATAATTTTTTTAAAAAAAGATGTTTGACTAGGAAGAGGGGTGTGTTTGTGGGGGGGCAACGTGGGGGAATCTTGAGTTTCATATCTATGCTGTAGTGATAACCTCGAAGAGCAACACCCAGTGTTGGTCACATAACATCATTGCTACTACCAGAAAGTTATACCACCAGAAGATTGAAAAGAAATTACATATTAGCACTGAGTAAAAACCTGGAATACATGAGGTTTTATGGGAATCTAACTTCAGCCGTCCAACTGTCTACTGACATAATACAGGGATGCTGTGTAGGAACTGCCTCCAGATGGAGCACAGTAGACGAGGCAGTTTTGTGAAATACAAACAATCCAGTGAGTTTAATGACTAGATTGGATACAAGTGCCTTCACTGCTGAAAGGAGAAGGCTTTGGGGAGGCAGGGGGTGGCATAATCAATCTGCTTCACACTCTTGCTTTTACTAAACATAAAACAAAAAGCAAATACAGCATCCACATTTTTGCCTGTGATTCCCATGACTCCGTTTCATTTATGTGGCTATTTGCAGAAGCCCGAGGATCTTTTCAAAAAGCCGCTTGAACCCAGGGAAGGCAGGTTATGATTTTAAACACTTCTGAGATTTCTTGAATTTTCATAAATGTGAAGTCATCTTTGAGGCCAAATATAAAAGAAGGGTCTATGCCCACAAACATTCTTTTAAAGAAGACATACACGTGTCAGCTGAAATTCTCACTCATCCTTCCTTTCGTTCATTCTGTTTGCCTTACCTTTATTTCCTTAGCTTATTTTCTGCACTTCCCCCAGGGGCATTTCCAAGTTTGAAGAAGCCCTGGGAAAAATACTGTGTTCACTGGAAATACATGCTGCTACATTTTTTCCTTTCCCCCCACAGGCATCAGTGCTGAAACTTTCCCTGCATGGAACACACCCAAACACCTCCCCCCCCCCTTCTTTCTCATATCCCACTGTTTACATCCCTCATGCAATCTTGATCCCTGGTGGTGGTTGAGCACAAACTTGCTCAAAGCAAAAGGTTTGGGTAAAAGGGAGTAACAGAGAAAGAAAAGATGGTCCTCCACCTTCTCTATCCTGAACACCAGCTAGGAATCAACAGGCTGAGGTTCACCTTACTCTCTCATCCTCATTGCCCACAACCCATAATGCAGCAGATGTTTGGTTAAGTTGACCAATAGCATTAGTTGAGCTGGCTCCAATTCTGGGAGTTGAAGTCCACACATCTTGAAGTTGCTAAGGTTGAGAAACACTGTTCCGGGTGGTGGTGGTGGCAGATATGGCTCTGTGTTTAGCTCTTGTGATCTACTCCTCCTGTCATCCTGGCTTTCCCCTGCAGCTCTCTGAATTCACCTTATCTAATTCTTTCCCAGTATAACTCTTCTATCATCTGCTTTAGGGTTATCATAAGATCATTAAAGAGTAACCTGAGATAATAAATTTGCACACCAAAATCTTATTGGCTGGAACTCTTTTTATATCCCAGGTGTTACTTTGTCAAGTATGAATGGCCTTTTGTAGGTGTTACCACATTGGTCCTCTGAAACAACAGACACAAATTACATGATGATGCATCTTTTATTGAATTATCAACCTCCTTAGACTAAGGAGCAATAACTAAAGCATAATATAGTTCAGAAGCTGGATTTGTAGCGGTGGAAAGGATAAAGAACATTCTGGCAGAGCATGGAGGTAATGGAGGAAGGGCTAGAGAAAGTTCGATGGTTCCAGGACCAAGAATTTTGCAACACATCTGCCACTGTTTTAGTAAATGAACTGATGATACCCCAAATTATTGCATTCTGAAAAGTGTTTCATTTTCAGAATGCAATAAGTTGAAAGCAAATTCTGTTAGCAAATATACCTAACAGCTTTCTCTCTATCTCAAAGGGGAACAAACCAGATTTTTTTTAAACATGAAGCCTGAACACAATAAATAACACCCACTTTTATAAGAGAGATTATACATATACTCCCTTTTCTCTTTATTCTTCTCCTTAGCTCTTAGCTCCATGTCCATATTTTGGGAATCTCATCTTGCTAGTAAACATTTGCATATGCCACCTGAAAATAAAAGAGTCAATAGGTACAAAGAAAAATTGGATATAGTCTATCCATTTATAAAATATTGTATTTGTCCCTGGACAGTTGAGGATCCAGTTGGATCATCCTTGGGAGAGCCATGAGAACAAAGAATATTACTAGTTGAAAAAGTAGCTACACATCTGGGGGATATTGCATGATAAATTTTAAGCTGATGCAAGCAACTGATGTAACAGCCAAGGGGCAACAAAAACCATCATTTCCACCTGAAACTATTGCACTGTCTTCTGTAGCATCAGAGGTAGTTGGAACTGAAGATAGTAGTTGAAGAAGATAGACACTTTTCTCACAAAGAGGAACAAGAGATGGCTTTATTCCTAGCAATTCAACCCATGGAGTCAATATAGTTGAGAGGGTGGTATCTTGCAAAACATTTGCGCTATGGACAGAACAGTCTTAGGCTATGTATGTATATATATATGTGTGTGTGTGTGTGTGTATACACATACACACACACACACACACACAAACACACTGTATATAGGGAGTCCTTGGGGTTCTCTGAGCTTGGTTCTTTTCTTGCAAACGTTTCATTACCCAGCTAGGTAACATCTTCAGTGCACTGAACCAAGCTCAGAGAACCCCCAAGGACTCGAGTTCAATCCTGAGCTACACATATTCACCTCTATTGGTACACTGTATATATATCACCTTTACATTTATTTTATGCTCTCTCTTCTAGGGATTGAGAGCTTGCCAGAATTGCTGCTGGAGGCACCTGCCTCAGTTTGCCTAAAGACAGAACTGATTGCCATCTTCGACTGGAGCTTCTTTCATTTTTCCTCTCCAAATTGCTGCTTTCTTGACTGCTCTTATTTCACTAAGCCTAGTCCTTAACTGCTTATTACATCTTGCATCTTTCTTTACTCCGTTGTCTTCAGGATTATGCAGATTCTTTTCCAGTCTGGGAAGTAGGGGTTATGGAAAGTTTCTGAACGTTAAATTAACTTTCAGAACCTTGGTGAAATCTCAAATTCTAAAAATGTTAACTTTGGGGCTAAGTAAGTTCCACAAATATATCCATGTTCTCAACCGTGGATTCTGAAAGCTATCCTCAAGTTTCCCTACTTTACTTGCTTCTAATTACCTGCTTCTAATCTTTCAAGAAGCTGCCTGCTTTATTTTTAGTCTCCGTAAACCAAACATTAATTCAGATTTGATGACCTGCTTCTTCTCCATGTGTAGAATATCTATACTCTTGTATGCAGCTGAGAACTTCAGACTCTTTAGTTTAGCAAATGTATAAAAACATGTCTGGGACAGAGACCTTTTTTTTAATACTTCAGCTGCAGGTTGTGTTTCTGTGGTGCGTTTTGTTTATATTGTATTCTGTTTTTGAATTGTTTTTACTTGCTGTAAGCTGCCCAAATTCAGTCTAAGCTGTTTGGTTTTCATCTTCTCCCTGTATCACTTAATTCTATCAAGTAAACTGTAAATGTAACACTTGACGAGATTTATATCTATTTCCTCTGTAAAAAGCTGTGCCAAATAGATATCAGGAACTTTGAAAGCCAGTGGTGCATAAGAGAGAAGGCAGGTTGCATGGAATAGCGCAAACTTCCCCATCTCTCAACATGAATATTTTAATATTTCTCTTTTGTTTGCTCTGTTCCAAAAGGGGACCTAAATTTAGTGTTCTCAAAAGCCTAATCTAGTGTGGGGCTAATCCACTGTACTGAGACAAACTTTTAGAATTCTCGAGCCACAGCCGTATTTGCAAAGAATTGTGTCTTTCCAACACATCTGATATTTTAGTACTGCTTCTGATTGCTTCCAGCAAATCTCAGTTTCTTTAGATGTGCTCAAGTTCAGGGTGTTGCCATATACTGGGCTTGGGCTTGTAACCTGGAATCTTCAGGTCCTGGGAAAGTGTTCCCTTACCCACTTCTCCCCCAATACTTGGACTCAAGGAGTGAGTATTCAAGCAACTGGTCTGGAATAGTTGCAACAACAGAGTTGTAGTCCCTTTAAGTTTGACCGCCATGAGCAGCTGAGAATTGAGTAGGGATAATACAGAGTCCCAAGGTTTAATTTCTGTGCTTGTGCTACATTCTTACTGATTTGACTTTCCTGTGCTTCATATATTCCTCAAAACAATAATGAAGTTGAAATTAGCTAGTGCGTCAGTCTTCTTCCCAGCAGGCTGGACTGGAACCAATTAAACAGGCACAGAAGAATCCAAAAATTTCTCATAAGTGACTTTTATTGTAGGAAAGCTAAGACACCATTCCACCAACCGTTGTTTCTCAAATGTCTTATTGATGTTGGAACTGAGTTTTTGTACCTTTATCACCCAAGTGATTCAATGACAGCCCTTTCTTACAGGCAGATGGTCCAGTTTCCAACCGTCTCTTGCTCTGGTAATGGAGAGACCTGATATCTGGTTGTTTTTCTCTGTGGGTGTGAGAACTCACTCCCACATGATATATATTTGATAGTTTATCGCAGGATACAATCACAATTGAATTGGGGGGCTTGTTGTGGGCTTGTTGATGTGTGCCGTGGGAGGGGACATGCTTATAGGAAAAAAAGGCTATAATGGTTGGTGAGGCGAGCTACAGAACCTTGGCCTGAATGCAAACTATACCCTCTAGAACAGTGTAACCTTTCATCAACTCTGTCAAAGACACTGAGTCTCACCTTGATAGAAATAAAAATACTTTTTTCAAGGACATTTATATGTCTATGAGCATTCAGCTGGTAATAATTTTTAATAAGATTTAAAGATTTAACTGGAGTTTCAGTGACTTACCCTGTGCCTCCTCTAAGCTACAAATCGCTGCCCTACAGCATCTGAGAGTAATGCGTAGTAACTGATCTTCATCTTTTTTCTGAGTAGGTGCCATATTTTCAAACAAAGCATTAAACTAAGAAGAAGGAGCCAAGAAACATTCTTGCAAATAAAGGTGATGCTAGATTGGGTCATTTATTGGCAACATACCAACTTCGTATTTATTTATAATCTAGGATCTCATCTAAAATAAATAAATACATTCCCAAGGGCAGGCAACAAAAAAGGCAGCCCTCAAATGCAGGAAGGTGCTGTCCTCAGGAGGGGGACTTTGATTCAGGACTTCAAAACAGATGCTGGCCTTTCTTTTATTTTCCCGTCATCCATGAGCATACTAAGGTCCAGTCACAATGGAATAAGCCCCAGCCAGCTCTGGACTATGGAGCTTATTCCATCTTTCTCTCTCTCTCTTTGTTCACCCCTCAAGTGAATTTGAGCTGAGCTCCAAATGCTTTGGTATGGGCTTGGGGTTGATTAGGAGTCCTAAACTGTGTTCAGTTTTGCATGGGTTGTTTTTAGCCAGTCAGTAAAACAGACCTATTATATTGGTTTACAGCGATATGCTTGAAAAGTCAATGCAGAACCCAGTGTATAGTGGTGTCCATTTTATATCTGCCTTCTAGAAGCAGGGTTGAAACTGGAAGTCAAGTCAGTAAGACGTAGCAATTATCCATTGAGGAATGGGAGGAACATGTGATGGGGCACGAGCAACAGGGCAAAAAACTCCTTGCTCCAACAGCTTCAGACTGTGGGTTCCCATTCTTGCATGGCATTTATTAGGACACTTATATTAACTGCAAAGCATACAATATTAGATTATCCCACACCAGCCACTTACTTTATTGAGCTTGATAAGCTTTTTCAAATGAATAAATTACTGCCTGACCAGTCCGATGATCTGGAATTTTATTCCATCCATATACATGCATAGTAACAACATTTGTTGAGAAATTATTTCTATCAGAAGTAGAACATTATCTCTGTGATCACCAGTTGCAGTATTGCTACTGTTATATTTAAATATATCTTATAAATGAATTAGATTCATACTTGCAGCATTGAGCTAAGAAATTCATTTTGACTGTGCCTTTCAAAAGATAAAATGGATAGATATGACCTCATTACTTACAATACTGCTTCCAGTAATTTTTGTTCATTCTTTATAAAGTATTGCATTTAACAGCAAAGGTTTAAAAATTGAGACAGAGATGCATCAGCGAAAGAAAATACAAGTACTATACAAGGAAAAAAAATGCCATCTTCATTTTAACAGACATTTCAGGGTAAGAAAGTAGACAGAAACATACCGCTACATACAAATGCAAAGCCTAGTGACTAAGGTACTGTATCTGCTAAAATATAAAGTGCAAACGGAGCCAAATTCTTTAAAAAATTGAAATTTTAAGGCGAACTTTACAGCATAGTTGAAACTTTTTGCAAATTATATTTTAGCATCTACACATATCTGCAATAGCATATAAGGAAAAATAGGATACACAGGTGCTTTTGAAGCTATTTCTAAAATGCCTTTTTGTAGAGTTTGTGACTATTTTCTTTAAAATCTACTATACAGTGCAAACCATATGTGCTACACAATAACTATACAATAACATTACAAATGACTTTAATATAAAGTTTTTCTTCTTTAAATTAAAAATAACTACAGCTATGAATACTGCTGGTAAAATAAATAAATTGTCCTGAAAATGGCACCAAGAATACACGTGACTAATGAACTGTAATGGAAGTACATCTTTAAAGTCTTCAACTCAGCAATAATGAACTAACTCCTGATTGTCCAGAAGTAATACAAACAGCTCTCTTTCTGACTTGTATGGAACAATATACTAAACACAGATACCAAACGGGGGCCAGCAATTTTCATTTGACATGTTCTGCTGCATGTGACGAGCAATAAAACTTCTTATGAGTTATAAAGTTTGATAGGTTGTTGAACTGGATATCACACAGCCGGCAGTATTTTCCACTAGTGGGGGCCTGAGTAGAACCATTCACTCCTTTTGCTATACTAGATAATTGTTCTTCCGCTGCAGGAATGGTTGGTGAGACATTTTCATTGGCAGCTAAATTATTATCGGAGGCCCAAGATGGTGATTTGTGTCCATCTTCATGCTGCTGGGGATTCTGGGAAATGTTCTCTTGCTGTGGGTTTCCTGCAGGCCTTTCCTCTTGCTTTAGTCCACCGTTAACTATAACCATGCCTCTGTTTTTTGGCAATAGTGGCAGAGATTCTTTCTTCTGAACGGGACACCCATTTGATGGCGTCTGGCCCTTCAGAGAATCACCTTCTGCATTTGTACTTTGATCTCCATCATTGTGATGAACAGCAAGAGAACTAGAAATATAATCAGTTGGCTTTATTCCATAATACGGAGAAAGCTGGTCTGCTCCTTTAGCTTTCTTTATTGCTCCTGGGTAAAGGCATTGTGGAAGAAAATGTTTGTTTTCTTCTTTTGTAGCAATGAGTTGGGTGGCTTCATTAAAGACCTTAAGTCCTTGAAGAGTTGCTAAGTGCGTAGAAAACAAGTTTCCATTGGGAGAAGCCTGTTTTGAGTTTCCATTTTTCTCACATTTGATGATATTTCGGTCATAACTGACCTCAGGGCTGTTCCGTTCACTTTCTGGATTTTGAAATACTTTGCTGTCAAGATGCCCCATTTCGTTTCGTTGATGCACAGTGACGGGACAAAAATTCTGCTTATGTGCCAAGTAATTCTCTACCTTGTTAAAACTGATCTTGCATACAGTGCATTCATGGTAGTCCAGCAATCTTTTGGGGGAAGTGGATGTCCTGTCAGACTGGGGCAAACATTTTTTGCTGAGATCAATAGGGACGTCCATCTCCAAGCAGGAAACTGTGGAATGTTGTGTGTCACATTTTGAGGTTGGGGTACATTTATGAATAGACAGTGATGTTTCTAAATGTTTGGAAACTATTCCTGGAAAGATATCACAGCGTGGGTGGTAGCACTCTCCAAGGCTATCTGTTGGTTCTTGAGAAGATGTACAAGGGTTGACAAGATTAGTTACTTCAAGAAAGCGTTGCTGGACCAGTTGTGGCCTTTGCTCTTGCTCTGGTAGACACATCTCATACATCTTCCTTCGCTTGCGTGTACGCATTGTTCTCTGCATGGCGGGCACTTTATTTGAAGCTGATCTTTTAAGTGGAGGATCATGGCGAGTGGCACAGTAATACTGCTTATGGACCATGTATGTTTCATGCCTACTGAAAGTAATATTGCAGGCTTCACATGTAGTTTTGTTGGGATCACTTTCTCCTTCAATTAAAGATGTAGAAGTTGGGTTCTTGCCATCAGAAGGTTTCCCATTCATCTTATCATCACTGTTGGCAGTATTTGATAGCTTCTTCACTTGTGATGAAAAGTCTTTCTCATGACCCTTACTATTTGGCCCAATAATATCTAGGACAGTAGAAGAATTGATGCAAGATGCCTGAAGAAGTTGATTCTCAGGATCTGAAGTGTGAGAAGTTGTACTCAAAATGTTAATTGCATTTTGCCCATTGCTAGGACTCACAGCCTCAGGCATTTTTTCTGAAACATTGCCAAAATCTGGTGACTTTGCCATTTGTTGCCATCGACTGCTGCAGTAATGCTTCTTGTGTACTAAATAGTTATCTAGATTATTGAACGTGATGTTACACTCAAAACAAGTAGCTCCTTTTGGCATCAGTGGACTGTAAATGACGGGGGGGTAACTATTACTTCCGTGCCTCAGTCTTCGATGAACCAGCTCAGACATTTTGGCTAAGATCTCGGAAGCCTGAGGAACCACTGTGATGTCCTGGGGAAAAGCAAACTGAGAAAGAAAAGGACCCATAGGGAATGAAGGGCCGAGATTAGGTTGGACTGGAGATGAGGCAAGCCTTGGGCTAGATGGCTCAGATTTTATTTTGGTGTATGAGAAACTTTGCTTATGTGGAGTGCTCTGTGTTTCTGGCCTCTGATTTGGAAGGAAAAGAGGAGTCTTCTTCTCACATTTATCAAGCTCAGTGTCAGAACTCACATCCTTTGTCTGCACTGTCTTTTGGCTTTGGGAACTATCCGTGGCCTGCAGAGTCTCTTCACTGGCACTGGGAGAGTGCTCAGCATCACTTTCTCTCTGCAGTTTGTTGCCAGAAATGTGGAGATCTTGGTGCTGTAGCAGTTCTCTCTGAGTCTGGAAGCCAAAGTGGCAGTGCGTGCATCTGAAGGAAGCTTGAGTGAGATGTGAGAATAGGTGTTGATGGAAGTTAATAACGGAATCTGCAGTATAGTTACAAACAGTACATTTCAGGCTAGAGCCAGAGGGAAGAAATTCTTCCATTTTTACTCCTATGAAAGGGATAAAAAGTAAATAATAATATAACAAGTGAACTGGAATATTTCATTATTCATAATAAGTCTCTCTCTCTCTCTCTCTCTCTCTCATCTATCTATGTCACAGCAAAAGATGTAATCCATTCTTGAGAAGTGAGGGAAATTTACAAAAGAGTAAACAATGACAAATTTTATTAAATACTTAAAAAACAAAAAATGAAAGATCACAGCACAGTATAACACTCCAACTGATAAACACACATTGTGCCTTAAAAGAATTATAACGTTCAAAAGTTAGAAGCTTCACAGTTGCCACATAACTCTATCTTCAAGATCATACTTGAAGAGTAAACAAGTGGGAAGCAAAGTAAGGAGGGCAGCAAAGGAAGATTATTTATGCAATTTCGATATGGTCCTATATAACAAAGTAAAAACTGTTTAGTATAAGAATTTGCTAGATAAATGCACTGGGATCTCAACAGCTCTTTCATCACCGTCAATGCCTTAAGTAAGCTGTTTGTTTTGTGAGAAATGGTATTTGAAAGTGATCATGTCAATGAGTCAGTTCCTTTGCATCCTACAGATAATCAGGTGTTTCAGAGTAAAGCCAGCCACAGCAACACAAAGCTCCCTAAGGATTTGAAAATCCCTCAGAATCCACCAGATTCCAGAGAGACCTAATGGACCCACCATCCCTGTAGCATCCTACAGCTACAAGCAGCAGCTGCAAACTTAAAGCTAAGTAGGAAAGGTTTTGCCCTAACTGGGTGAGTGGGAGCAGCTAAAATTCCTCGCTTCCATATGTCCTGCTCAGTAAAAAATATATATCTGTTGCTCTAGGCACTTACAGATAGACCAGTTTTAGTGACCATGACACTTATCAGACTTGTCATCAGATTCAAGATTATCTCCAGCAACTATATAGGAGCAGTCATAATGTATTATGGAAACTGCTTTTCTTTGACCAAGCCACTTCCAGAACCACCATTTAGCTGGCATTCACATCATCTATCAAACTGCCCAGAATGAGTTACCTAGTCCATAACACTTTCCATTTACTTTAAATAAAGAAAAGCCTTTCATTAAATGTTGATGTTGAAAATAGAACAGGGAAAGAGTAGGCATGCACAATGAATGAAGTCTCCTTCAAGTTCCTTCTGTTTCATTGACACATTTTCTTGGCAATGATATAGAAGTGGTTTATAATTGCCTGTTTCTGGGATACTTTGCTGTCTAGTCTATTGCCCTGAAAACACCTATCCAGGTGGTAACTATTGGGTTCTTGGTGTTCCTCAAGCTTGCTTTTCTCCTTGCAGACATTTCACTACCAGACTAGGTAACAAGATCAGTGTATGGGGGAGTGAAGTTTCCTGGCTGTTTATATATGGTAGCTTGTCCTATCAGCCTTGATTGGGGTAGTGTTTCTTCCTTGATTGTCAATAAGGTAGGTACAACTGTGTGATTGAAGCCTAGCCCCTTTTAGCACGTCACACACATGTGAAAAAAGGATAGGTCTTAAGTCATGCCTGGCATCTTGACATTTTTTACCCCAGCCCCACCCAGACACCGCTTGACTCTGCTAAGCTTTTTAAGATCAGCCCAAGTCAGCTAGATGCTGTCATTTCACTGGACAATAAAAGACAATCTTCAGCATAAAATATAATTCACCAAGTGCACTGTCTGGTTCCCCCTTTCACTGCTTTTCATTGGTGCTTTTCTTTTTTCTTTACGTCTAAACTGTTAGATGATTCCAGTAGAGCACCTATTTTACTTACCACTGTGAGAATTTAGATGATTTTCCAGAGCTCTTGCATTAGAAAAGCTTTTGGTGCACTGTGGAAAAGGGCAGAAGCTAGATATCTGTTGAATACTTTCATCATTCTCTTCTGATAATTGAGCACCTTCTCTTTGCCTCCCACTGCAGTAGTACATGAGATGAGCTTGCAGATTTCTTTCACTTCGGTACCAGATGCCACAAGATTTGCAAGGGAATATATCCTCTGTAGAAAATAGATAGATAGATCGATCGATAGATCAATTGATAGATAACAGGTGCAAATAAGCCACAGCTTATTCCTGCTGGCAAGCTTAGTAGAACAATTTTGAACTCTTTGATATTATTTTAAAAATATCTATTTTATTTCAAGATTGCAGCATAACACTCAATTAATAAACAAGACATATAAATGAGAAATAAACCAGGTGTTGGAAGTAATTTTTGTTTACTTCCTTGTTTTAAATGCTGCATCGGCTGTCTACTACACAAGTTCAGTGTATTAAATTCAGCATACATTATCTTTTTCTGGTAGTTAGATTTAGGGACTAAGCCCACCCCGTGCAAAAAAAGTACAGGGTAACAGATCACACAAATTACTGTAACGATTTTAGGTGAATATAGTTGCACTTTGCTTGCAAACTTTTCATCAACATAACAAAATTGGAAAGGAAGAAGCAGAGTTGAAACATGCATTCTTGGCTCTCTCTTCCAACTGAATTACATCCTGTTATAGAGTAGAGTAGAAATGGTCCCTATGCAACTAAAATGTTTGCTCAATTGCTGTAAGGAGTCCAATTAAATTGAAGAAATTGCTTTTTTGAAACAGAAGAAAGTAAAAACAAACTCATTTCTTTCAAGTGGATGCTTATGTGGCCAACATGTAACCATTCACATCCAAGAAAGCAGCAGCAGCAAAATGAATTTAAAAAACAAACTTTAGGGGGAATGTAGTTGGAGGGGAGAACCCCCAAAAGCACAGGGAATACCACCCATGTGCAATGGGCATAGAAAGCTGACTTCTGTGTGAGGGGGAGAAATAGAAATGGAAGGAGGGGAGGGGAGGGGAGGGAAGAATCTTGGCCATGAATAGATTAGGAAGAATATTGTGGCCAATTTCACTTGCTTTTGACTTTTATAGACACTTGTATAGGATTTTATGTGTGTGTTAAATTGCTGTATTTTTATTTTTTTAATTCATGCCATATTTGATTTCAGATGCTGCTCAGAAAATGCAAAAACCAACACACAGTCAGATACATGGACTAACACGACAGTGTTCTTGGGTCATATCATTTCAGTTGGGAGATGCTAAAATACTCCTGAAGAGTCATTTCACATTGAAATGAAATCCAAAATGTCAAGGAAAAGTCAGGTTCCCAGAACATCTAGATTCCTATCATCACAGAGTAATTTATTTCCAAAAACATTTAGTCACAAAACCTCCCATCTGCAGTTTAGAAACTAGCCGGCCCTCCTTCCCCCACCCCACTGGACTTGAAAACTAACGCTGAAAAGTTTTCAGGGTTATGAGCATCGATTTTATTAACTTTATTTTAAAAACCGACTGCAGTACAGCACTCACTGTTCACAATAGCTGTTGGCAAAATGGAGGCCATCGCAGCTTGTTGAGGGAGGAGTTGTATTGAATCCAGCAGTCGGGCAGGATACATCCCATCCGTAAGGCTCATCTGACTGGCAGCTTGCAGCCTTGAGTCAAAATCCACAACAAAGGCAATTAGCTCTTCACCCTCCGCAATAACTTTGGTGGTTGTGCACCAAAGCTGGCCTCCTGCATACAAGCACACAAAAACATAAAGAGGTAGTATTTCGTACAGCCTGTCAGCTCCAATGCTGGGTCATTTAAGGGGGGAACCTTCTGTCTTTATGGTTATTTCCCCATAAGCAACTAGTAGCATCTTCTAGAATCATCCAGCCATCGTCGTACCCAAATAACAGTAATGTGGACAGGCTTTATTGCACTTCAGCAGTGAGCTGATGGTGCTATGGATATGCTGTAAATCGCCAGTAGGGAAATGGCCTCTAACATTCTTTCTGCCTTTATGGGAAAGCTGAGCTCTGCTTTGATGAAAATATAGATGGAAGCTTCAAAAACAAAGCTCCACATTACTTACAATGCTTTTTTATTTTTTGTATGACCCACATACTCCTCAAATGCAGCCTTTTTTCCTAGGAAAAATGAACATTCCTTGGATGTAGATTGATGTATTTCTCTTATGTATATTTAGTTAGTAGTTTTGTTGAACTTCCCGTTTTTCAAATGAACTTCCTAAATGAGTTAAATATGTTCATTTAAAATTTATTTAATGTTTATATCACATTTAAAGTGAAAAAGGCACCAAGAACAACTCGTGAAAAACAATAATTAAAATATTTCCCCACCCACCCACCTGTGAGTTTAAAGATTAAAAGACATGAGTTGCAAGGAAAGGGATTAGGGAGAGAAGAAGAAGAAGAAATCAGGGTCAAAATAAAAGGTTATAAAAAGTATTCAGAATAAAGAAAGAACTGTGTATTCATTCCAAGGGCTATTAATGAGAAAGCAAATAAGAATGCACAAAATGTACTGTTATTCTCTCATACAATCTTTTTACACTTTTCTGGTATGTGGGCTTTTTTCCCTCCAGGAGAGAAAAAGAACCTTTCACATGATGAAATACAACATCACATCCACAAATACAACATCACATCCACAGCTATGCCAGTCTTAACGTCCTTTAGGGATATGCCCTGAGATCTGTTTCATAAAGAGTTATTCAAATTAAAAAGATGTATTTTCTTCCAACAGTGAACTACACCAAAGCGTGGGTTGCAAATGCCACATGTTATGCATTGAAAAGAAAATTAACTATGTAAGAAGTAATGAACTAAGGTATTTGAACATGATAATGAATGCTCATTTATTGAATATATTTAGACAGGTTATGCACTTATACAGCGTTATCTTTAGTCTCAGGCCTAGATATTTATCCAGAACAGTTAAGGCTGCAATAATGTTGTATAGTTTATACTTTAAAAGGTTTCCCCCCGGGGTGTGTTTGTGTGTGTCTGCACATACACATGTGCATTAATTGGGGAAAGAAAAAAATCCACACTACCGAATAACAAATTTGATATGTAATATTGCTATGTTTATCTTTCAGCATAACTGTCTTTTCAGCTACACTTCATTTTTTCCCTTCCCTTCCTCAAAGAGATTACAGTTTTAAAACAACTTGTTGCAAAAATCTGGTGGAAGAGATAAGAACAGGATATGATATACAACAGCAAAATAGAAGAATTAGGACTTTGTTTTAGTGGAATCCTGGACAATTAATTAATCCAGTCCTATTAGCTTTCAAAGATGAGCAAACAAAACAATATTACTTTCGATGTGTTTGAGAGGGAAAACTTCAGGCCAAGTTCCCAGAAAAGGAAGAAATAATCCAATGCTTCAAATGAGAAAAGTTTCTTTGCATTCACTTTTTGCTAGTAATGCATTTAGTTTTGCCATTTTCACTTCATGCAAGTAAATCAAATGTACAGTAATTATTACAAGGCTGCAAATCTCTGCACTCTTGTGCAGTTCAACTATGAATCTAGGTAAGCGGTTATTTAATCAAATATACCTTGACTCTAAGGATGCTAGCAAGAAATGAGCATCTTCACCCCACAAGAAACAAACTACCAATATGTCCGAATTTCCTTCTTTCCCTCTTCTTAAGTCTTCTTCCTTATCATTTCCAGCCCTGTAAGAAATACAACCTTCTATCAAGCCAACTTTCTCTCAAGCCAACATTTTCTACACTGTGGGCAGGGAACCTCCCTGGTGAGTCCTGACCCACTTGGCTGATGAATGCTTCTCTTCCACCTACATTTTCAAGCCCGTTCTTTAAACTCATGGTTGACCCATCTTGATGTGAGCTATCTTCCTGACCCTTTTTGATCCAAAGTACTATTTGTAAAATAAAACACTGTGACTAGCGTGGCCAATCCAGGGACAACTTCGGCTGTGCCTTTAAAGTAATGAAAGCAGGGTGGAGACATTGGCATTGCGTATACCACTGAGTCCTGCGTGCATCTCCAGGCCCCCCAACTTCTAATGTTGCATGAAGTAGGAAGGGGGGAGAAGAGATGAAATAGATGTAACTGTATTGAGCTTACTCAGGTACAGCCTGTCCCTCCCATATACCACTCAAACATCACAGGGGACCTTTGGCCTGAAAAAAGCTGTGCACTGCTGGTCCAAAGCCATGAAAGAGGAAATGCTCACTTTGATCCACACCCTAATGGTCCCATTATTCAGGTATCTGTTTCTCCTGAGGGAAAAATAAATTTCTGATTGCTATAGCAAGCAGGAGTTGAGGGTGAGAAGGGAACAGCTAAATGAAGTGGAAAAATGGAACTGTTTCTTCTTTTTTTCATTTGAAAGGATGCCTAGCTATCCTCATTCAAACAATAATAGATAAATTCAGTTTTTACCAAAAGAAAAGGCTATCCTGGGGTACTCTTTCCTCCTGTTTCAATTATGCTCCATCTTTGCACTTTTTTTTAAAGAAAAGGTCGCTCAGTTAAATAACTTTTTAAAAGATCTGTACAAAAATAAGCTCTGATCTCTGTTCTTTGTAACGTTTATCATCCTGGGCTGTGGAAACAGATCTGTTTCCTAACAGGAAGTATACAACTGACCCTCATAATTGCTGTCAAAACTGTTGTGAATTTTGTCTGCACATTTTTAGAGTGAAGAGTAAAGTCATAGTTCAAAGTTGATCACATTTTGGAAAATCTACGCTTCTATTACAATAATCAGTTGCCTCAAATATCCGAGTCCTGCCAATTTTTTTTCACGTGCTCTTTTTATTATTTATGAAATCAGGGCCTGCAGAATGTCATGCAGGCTTCTGCCGATAAACTCTAATTAAGATTAAGACAAGTCCTTTGGAAAGGATCCCATCATTAGCAAACATGATAAACACAAAAAACACTCCCTACTTGTCAAACCGGAACTATTCAGTAGCCTAACAGTATTATCTGTTGCTAGGCTACAGCACTGACAAAGTCTCAATTATTTTGTATGATCATACCTATAGAGTAAGCAATGGTTTCTGCTGTAAAGACACAGAACTTCAGCCATGCTATCCGAAAATTCGTGGCTTCTGACAACAGCCAAAATCATGCTAATAAAAACACAACGCATTGCAATCCCCTCCCCCCAACCCTTTAAGATGCTTTCTGCTTGCATGATTTCTAATTTACCTCTATGACTGATAGGCATTTGTTTTATAACAGAACAAAATGCAAGCTAGAGAGCTCTAAAGTAAGGAGCTGCATCTGGTGGTGAACCTAGCTCAGCATACTTATGTGTGCATTTGCATGTGTGTAAACAGACCCACAGTAAACAACAAAGCTTACCCAGAGATTATAAGCATGCCTGATCCACACCACATTACAAAATGACAGCCTAATTCATACTGTGGCATGGCTGCGGTTTGAACTGCAACAGTGGGCATGATGCCAGATGGCGAGTACAGAAGGTGAGGCAGCTCTACACAGAGCCATCGCACTTCCAGTCTTTCGGATGCGGCACACTTGAGAATGATACAACTGCATGACCAACTACGACATGCAAACAGCTGGCCACGCTAGTGCTCAGTCGGCATGGTGTCCTTGATGTGGCGACCACGCTGTAACTGGATCTTTTCCATATAAGCTGTCCAACTCAGAAGCTGTATGCTGGACTGAGTATAATTATGCGGAGTAACCTGCCCCCCCCCAATACTCCTTTTCAAGGAAGCTGAAATTCAAGAGACTGAATTCTGGAAAGTGTAGTGTTCCCACTCCAAAAGTAGATGTTGAGAACAGAGCAGAAAAAAATCTGCCCCCAACCAACGCATGGTTTTGGGTGGAAAATACGAGGAGATCATTGTCATTACGTTGCCCCCTTTGTTCTATCAAAATGAAAATCTTCAGACAACTGAGCGAGTCATTCACTTTCCTTTGCAGTTCTGGAACGACTGACTTGCTTTAAGAGCAGTATAAAATACAAGGACAGTATGCTCTTCCTGGTTTTAAAAGACGATTCCCTGCCGATTTGAGTTGGGGAGCTGTGCTTCAAAATCGGTGGTGCCATATGGCTTCTGATTAGTGCCTCTCTATCACATTTAATTGCACTGCCTCAGCAGGGGAAAATGCTAAAAATAGTTTAACTTTCCTCCTAAGACAAAGTGTGGAGAAATGCAAGGCAGCTACGTTTTCCCCAGATTTCAGGTGTTTTCAGGAAGAGAGCAGTTTCACAGCATTTAATGGTTCTATGAAATCACATTTCGCCCTGTTCTATACAGTAACCCAAGCTTCATTAAACTTCTAGATGCTTACGCGAAGCCTCTGTTCTTCAATTTTTGTCTGGATACCTTTTCAGTCTACCGTGCCACCAAATAATGCAGATTTTCTTCTCCCCTTGCTTCTCATTTGTGTGTGACGCCTTTGACTGTCACTGGAGAAGCAGCAGAGTATCCATTTCCTGGGTACACGTGTTTTTTTGAAGGAGGGTCAGAGAGTATCAGAGCTCATTGCAATGACAACTTGTGCCAGTCTGCAGGCTTAAAACGACGCTCAGCAACAGACGGCCTTGCTGGTATTTGAATTCATCGTTTCTATTTTATAAAGAGAAATTTTAAAAATAGCCCTGGAAAGAGTATATTTGTTTGCACTGGCCTTTTATTTTAAACATTTAAAGGGAATTCAGAAAGCTGCCATCGGATATTCCCCATGGGAAAGGCTGGGCATTCACTTGATTGTATGGAATAGCATCCTTGTACCCCCTTCCCCATGAATGCTTCTAAGCACACGCCTGGATTTTCAGGTTTCGACATGAACAGAGCGCACATATCTATAGGTAGCTGCACTGCTTAATGGGGGAAAAGAATCTAATAAATTCACATCCAATACTGTTGAAATTCTTGACAGTAGAGTAGTGCAAGGAATAGAACTTATAAATTATGTGTGCCCCTTTTCTGAAAAATGCGTCGGAGGCTTCTTTGTGCATCGGCAAATACAGTAGGAATATGAGGTATTGTGTGGTTCCTTCTGCACAGTGCCTGATAAAAGAATAAAGAACTTTGACATATTCTTAAAACAATAGAGGAATTAAAGAGAAACAATGGGCCAGCTGCTTCATTAATACAATCAAAAGAGAGCCCAGAACAGGAGGAGTCCAGATAATTAAGCACTACTCTTTTAGACCTTCTTTCTATAATAAAATTGTTTAAAAATTTATTAACTACTTCACAGTTGTTAGATAGATCTGTGCACTTGTTTATTTGGGTTGATTAATGCCTCTTCGGTATTCTCCAACATGCCAACTCATGGTTTATACAAGTTTTTGAAGAAAATAATGTAAGAATAACTGATAGGCATCTGAGCCATGCACAGCCATAAATCAAAAGCATTTTATGAGCAGGGTCCCCCCCCCCGCCCCCCAATGCTAAAGCTCAATATTTTTTTACTTACTGATCTTCTTCCAAAATATTTGGTAGGGCATTTCTTTCTTTTCCACTGCACGTACTGAACAAGCCATTCACATAAAGGATTTTAGCAACGGCTCATGTATATTCACCCTCATGCAAAGCTAATGGAAAGTGCTGGCAGCTTTATATTAGGATTAATGGCATGATGTACTAGGATATTTTGTAATTTTTCCATGTTTACAGATCGAAGGATATTGCCATTGATACCTAGCCTCCAATCTTAATTTCAGTTCCCTCTTGTATAAACTTTGCAGACTTCTAAGCACAGGCAATGCAGAATTCCTACAGTCATAATCTGTCCCAAATGGCACCTTTTGTCTCTCATGTCTCTGAAGAATCATCTATAATAGTTAGCACTGCAATGTTAATGGGCAGAAGACTTTTATGATTTGACTCGACCCACAATTTATAGCAAAGGAACAGATCACAAAAGCAAGCTGTGTAATTGTAAAATAGATCAGTCCAATTCAGTTCATGCCTTACCTCCTGGGCTGCTACATATGAAAAGAACAAGGTCTCTTTTCTCAGTTTCACTCTAAATATGGGCTCTTCTATGCTGATAGGAGCAAGGAAAGCTTCACTGGCTTGCAAAGGAGAAAATAGATGCACTTCAGATTCCACACCAGAATGACCCTTTACGTGTGCTAAAGCCAGTAAGTATTTGACAGGGATTTTGAACAGGAACTCCTCTGCATCTCACGTGCCTTTCCTCCAAAGCTGGTGCAAATTTTAAAAAGCAGCTTGCAGTGGGATACATTGTGCAAAGGTACATAAAATATCTACTGGATGTGGCAACTTCCCACTCATGGCTTGGATCATGGCTTTCACTTTTAAGGAGAGAGATGTAACTGCCTGGCACCAGGGGCCTCTGTGACGATGAGATGGGAGCTCTGCCTGTTTTTTATGTGTGTTCACCAGACACACATAAGTCACACCTTTGCCATTTTACAGATTCTTCATCTGCAGGCAAAGGGGTACTTGCTGAAAGAGGCACACTTCTTTTTTGTGAAAGTTAGTTTAACAAAATGAATGAAAACTGGAACTGCCTGTTGTTAGACAACTCGCACTGTCTTACCATCGAACAAACTCTCTTTCATCTGACTGGCAGGAGTTTTTTTGTAATAATTACAGGGATTTGAGTCATGTGTCTTCCAAATGAGCACTGAAATCCACTAATTCACGTAAAACTCCACTAGGAGGAGAGCAAAAATAGATCACAGATCCATATGAGGGGGAAAAGTTCACAAGAAAAATACTGTGATCAATTTTATTTGCCTGTTCCCCATGAAGGAGTTGCCTCCGTTTATTTACCGCTGAGGATAAATGAACAGACATTCTTAAAAGTTCTGTGCCTTTTAAGACTCCATTCAAATATTTCTGTTAAGAGGTTTTTGTTTTTAACTTATATGACTGGTGTCCAATTGCACAAAATTGACTATTTGACACAAATAGCAAACAATGCCTTTAGGTAACTGACTTTAAAGGAATACATCTGCTCGCAGTCTCCAAATTTCGGCGTCTTGGCTATCAGCTGAAAGTCAGATATTTCTGCAAACAAAGACAGATGAGATGGCTTCTCTATTTATCTAACAACTAGTCTGAAGGAATGTTTTCATGAATCCCTTAGAAATAATGCCTTGTTTTTATTCTAGTTTATATATTTTGAATTCCTGCAATTAAGGGCGAAATAGCCACAGTTGAATGATGCAGCATTCAAGAGAAGGAACGTTGTTTGCCAGCCATATACTGCTTATTTTAGTATGGGATTATTTTAATATAGAGGCAGCAGAATTATCTGTGGGCTTTTAGTTTCTTTTCATCCATATCCTCCTTAATAATGGAAACACTATTTTAAAAAAAATTACTGCAGGAAAATGCCACGAAAAGAAAGTGGTGTGTGGCTTTCATGTGCCTGGACTCTCCTGCGTATTTAGATGAAGAGAGCAAAGGAATATTCATGTGGATCTACCTACGCATATTAATGCAAAAGTATTTTGGGACAAGCCCAAGCATAGTCCTTCCTGGTAAGGATACATTTGATTGGTGCAAAAATGCATTGGTTTCAGTCAGGTACTTCCTCTTTAGCAGAAGCAGAAAAGCAGCTTTGCGTGCGGTTCCTTGAGGGTTAGGCTTTCTTATTTCTCCCGTTAACCTTTATTACAATTAACGGCACACTTGAATCAATCTACAGGTGCACAGAGGCTGCCTATCAGCATCCCTGCATGGTCACCATAATTTCTAAATAGCCAAGGAAGGTATGTTTGCGTAGCCCTTCAGGCAAGCTGTCAAAAATCAGGCTACAGCTGATAAACTGATTATAAAGCTGCTTAAGACTTTGCTTGTAAACAGAAGCATTTATCAACTAATAATTTGCAATAAACTGATGTAACTCCCAGCTGAGCCCCAAACTGTAATTGTCTTTACCATCTGCCTATTAAAATATCACTCTTCATCACCAAGCCTGAACAGACGGGAGAAAATCTCTTGCAACTATGTAAAATGCTGGCTTGTTAGGAATAATCCGTGCAAACATTGCACCCTTTGTGTATGTACATTTTTCTTTTGTTCACAGCATTCCTCTTTTATGCTCAAAATTATTACACAAATGCAACACGCAGGGAGAGAAGAAAAAAATTACAAATCATCACGGTCTGCCCATCATATTAACATTGATATTGTATTCATTTTTAAACTGACTAAATGGCAGTGGCATGCCTTGTGAAGGAGAAACCTCAACAGTCAAGTTTTTGGATTTTTTTAAATTTGTTTTTTAATTCCTTTGAGCAATGCATATGCTCGAGTTGCATGCCACTAAAACATTACAGTATGGAGGACTGTACATTCTCAGGAACCTTTAGCATTTGAACAAAACTACAGCAACCAGCCTGTGCAACCCCTTGAAGATCTGGGGCTACACAATTGCAAGAGATATTTTCCGCCCCTTAAAAAGAAAGTAAATGCCTGTTTTTAATTGTGAGACTATCCACTGAGCATTATTGTTAATGCAAATAGAGCTTCAAGTTATTCTCATGTAGCTGTTTTTGTAACAGCTCTTGTCACAATAGTTTTATCAGTTGTATCCAAACGAGCCAGGTTTAGGTGTACTTGGTAGAATAAGCTGATGGGGAAGAATTGCAACTGCTGTACATTTTAACGAACAGAACAGGCATTTGCAGAGCTCCTATGCAGACTGGAACACCGTTTGAACTGCATGTATGTAAACTCTGAATCCCAGTGCAGTCAGGACTGAAAAACTGCATGCAAATATATGTGTGTGAGAGAGGACTGCATTCAAAGATAGGCCAATTAAGAAAAAGTATACAGAAATATATATTGGCACAAGTTAAAAACAAACAATATATATTGGAGAAAAGTGGGCATCCAAATTATGCAAATGCTTTACATTTTTCTTTTATTTAATTGTGGAAATTGAACAGAAGACACGTGGCTTAGGTCTACTTGGAGGCAACAATGAACATCCACAAAGGTCAATCTGTACGTAAATATACACATCAAATATGCAGCCTTAGTTGAGCTGGAGGTCAGTGGGAATGCAGCCATTCACTGGGATGCAGCCAACATCAAATTTTATGAATTTTCAGAGCCCACATGCATTAACAACGTTGCCCATTAAATCACCTAAACAAAACATCATGAAGATCCAGTCCTGTTCAAAGAAGAATTAAGAAGTGCGGATGCAGCTGTCACCCATATAGAAATAGAAGCACTGCTGAAAGTAAGCAACTTCTCTGGCGTTGAGCGGGAGTGGATTTTCCCTTCTCTTTTTTGTTTTATTGATAGCACAAATTAATCCATAATTCTTCAGTCTACAGCTCTCCAACACAGAGAGAGCCCACTGCCAAAAATGCAGTTTGTCCCATGCACAGCAGAATCAGCCAGATGGAGCTGGGAAGGGTTGCTTCAAAGATTTTCAAAGATACCCATTTGATAGCTTGCTCTCTCTCTCTCTCTCTCACAGACACACACGCACACAAACACACAGAGCCTGTCAGAATATCTTCATCTTCCAACCGTGGTATAGGTCAAGATCTTTACATTTAGAAATACAGTATTCCATATTATTCCCTGACACATGGTTCTTTGTGTAAGGTTTTGCTTTGTTTTAACAGGAACACAACCCAACCCAGAGTGCAAAATTCAGATTAAAATGAAACAACTGTTTGTTTCTACGTACAGTACTAAGAACTGTAATCTTCCTTTTCTTCTCTGTAATTAATTTGTACATATCTTCAGAATTTAGCAATGACTTTTCATCAGCTTCAGAAGAAATGCTGTGAAGTGTGTGTGTGTACGTATACATATGTATATGTATATACATACATACATACATATATATTGGATGTCTAAATGTGTTTGTATATATCTTTTCTCGCTCCTCTGTCTCACACTCACACCAATTAGCATTTGGGAGAATAACCAGATTGCCTGCAGATGGCACCCTTCGCATATTGCGAGACTGCTGGTAGGAAAAGGGAATGTAATAATTTAATTCAGTACCACAGTGAATTAATATTTATACTGGTCTATTCCGTTAACAAAAACAAGAGAGTTCTAGGTACTAATTTAGTACCTTGTACAGGCTTATGTCTATGCAACTTTTGGGCTTGGTTCCCCCCCCTCCCCCACCTGTTTATTGAAAAGAATCATGCTAGAAAATCCAAGAGCCCAGTACACTAATTCCCAAACCCAGGGATTTCAGTAGAATTTATGGTGCTTTTTTTTTTTTTTTTAAAAAGTAGAAAATCAATCAATCAGTCATAAGATGATGCTTATTACTAAGTTGCCAAAAAGTCCATTATACATGTGTTAGTACAGTTTCTGTCCATCACAACATTCCAAATCCAAAATCTCTTCAGAGTCAAACTGATTAGGGATCAGAGGAGCACAGATATACAGAATCAATAACTCTCTGCTGTCATCTAGTTGTTGTCCAGAATTTTGCAATCCAGGTTTGGTGGTAGTAAGTTTATTTGGAAGAGAAAATCTGCAGAGGGAAAACATCCATTGCTCTTCTGGACACTTTTTCTGCCCAGAAAAATAAAAACAAAATAAAATACATCTTTTGTTTGACAAACAATGGGAGGGAAAGCCTTTAGAACAGTTCATGAGATGGCCTATATGTGGCTGACATTTGGAAACACAGTTCAGGTCTGGGATCTTTGCCCACTCACAGCCTAGGACCTTTTTAACTTCTCTGATCCAGGGATTCCCCAAAAGTGGAACAAACCAGTCAAACACCTGCTGGAGAGGCGGGATGAGGAACCAGTGTTTGTATTTCTCCCTCCCAAAATAAAACATTACCCCTCCAATATCAGATGGAGTAATCTGACCGACCTGGTGGCCCTGGAACAGCATGCCTGAATTTGTGTACTGCCCACTTGATTAAAGTATCCAAACATTTTTATCTCTGGCTGCTTTAGAAAACCTAATAGTTAGATGATCAAGGGGTCAGTGTGATACAAATCAGACTTGTACTTCTGTGCAATGAAAGAGGATTAGCAAAGTGAAATTTGGATAAGATTTTACTTGCAATGTAATGTATATTTATTCAGGAAAAAAAATCCAAAGGGTTCAGTGAAGTTTAATCCTAGCTGAAATAAATTAAAGCAATGTTCATTTTCTCTCCATCATGGCCACTGGTTGGTGATACTGCCACGTGGCTTGCAATATACTGCAGATACCCCCTTTTCTGTCAGGTGGTGGTTGGATGTAAAGTGCTGGCAAGTGGGATCACCATCTACCTTGGGCTCTGTGTGGCTTCTCCTGTGAGACATTGTGAGGGTGGGAGATGATCAAGCCCCTCCAAAAAGTTCTGAAGGAGAGAATGTTTCACACAAGATGGCCGCAAGACATTAGCGACCAAAGGCAATACAAATCTTGGAGGCTTATCTACAGATATCAATCCCTAAGAAATTATAAAATTACAGAGCTAGTTTCCACCTTAGAACAAATAACAATTGATGTAACAGTGGAGGACATTAACATCAGTCTTTGTCATGATAATTTCCTGGTTAAACCATGGCTAATTACCACCATCAACTTCAGAGGTATTCAGGACTACTTAAGATAATCTACCCTAGGCACCTTAATGGAACTTGGTTTCTAGCAAGCACTTATGGATTTCCCAGCAATATGGTTGGCAGTTCTGCCATATACCTCATTAGGAATTTGGAGATGGCAACCCTGTTGGATGAGATTGCAATAAATGGCCTCTCTTTGCTTGTAGACCTTGAGGTGCTTCTGAGTTTATTTGGAAGCACCTCACGCTTCCAAATAAACTTTGGAAGCTTCTGAGTTTATTTGGAAGCTTCTGAGGATATTTGGAAGATGAAATGGCAGAATTGACACCTACAGCAACAGTGGAAGAAGTTGAGGAATGAACACAACCAAACATAGGTAAAACTCTGTATTAGGGCTTACACTGTGGAGATAAGGGCAGCAAAGAATCAGTATTTCTCTGTTCCCATTGGCTCAGGAATGTCATCAAGCAGGTCTTTTTAGGATGAACTATACCATCTTGGGAAAGGACAGTTTAGAAGATTTCCTTTTGGGCTCCTGGTTTGTTAAATGGCTTCCTGATAAAATTGCTTGTATTTAGTCAGATCTTGACTTCATACCAGCATAACCAATGAAAACAACATAGGCAAGGCCTTGTGTGATGATCTAAGACTCAGGATCAATGTGTTTAGGAGAGGAAGTAGTAATTACCACCTTGAAGAAAGAAATGATATTTCCCCATGTGAAGAGTCCACCTTTCAATCCAACAATGTTAGGGTTAATTTCTACCCAGCCTCCAACCTTTTTGCAGAATTTGATTGGACTACAATTGCAGAGGATCCTGGAAGAAAAAGGTTATATAGATCTCTGGCAATGAGTGTTCAGATCTTGATATGGAATGGAAACTTCATCAGAACATGGATATAGGGAGTGTGGCTTTCTTGGTTATGTTAGATCTATCAGCAACATTTGATACCATTGACCATGGTATTCTTTTGGACTGTCTATGAGTCTTTTCGACTGTAATAGTGCATTGGAGGCACTCTATTACAGTTGTTCTGTTTCTTTCAATGTCATCATGTGAGGGAGGAGTGTTCAAATCCACAACCAGTTATTCAACATCTGTATAGAGCCACTGGAGGAGATTATCCATATTTGGGGTGAGAGATTCTCAATATGTAGATGCTACCCAGTTACGTGTCTCCAAGCTGTGCCAGGCAGAAATTGCAGTGGATATATCGTGCCACTGTATGGAAGTTGTCCAGAACTGGATGGAATGAAACAAGCTGAATCTGAATCCTAGCAATATTGAGTTGCTTTGGGCTCTCTGGTGGCCTTTTCTCCAGTTGTGGGTGGTATTGCATTGCCCCTGCATCCATGGCTACTGGTAGAAGAGCAAGTGCCGGGGGAATTTTACGCATCTTCAGCTCATATACTAGTTGCAATCCTACTTGTAGTGAGAAGCATCCACAACAGAAATTCATGCCCTTATTCTAAACTGTGTTTTACTACCATGCATGTTACATGGGCTGCTCTAGAAAATTATTTGAAAACAACAGCTGGTACAAAATGAAATCGCCTGAATGCTGGCAGGTGAGAATCATGTTAGTAGCGTAAAACCTCTACTGCAGAGGCACATCGGTTACCGGTGTGTTTCAGGGTACCATTCAAAGTGCTGGTTATTACCTGTGATGGCACAGGCCCAGGATATCATCTGGAAGAAATATAGCCATCCCATTCACTTGACCTAGGAGAGGATTCTCAGGGCTTTTCCATGTGAGATTAAGGGAGGTGGGGTTGGAAGTAGCCTTTTCTGTGATGGTGCCAGACCTACAACATAAGGTGCCCTCTGAAATCAACACAGCCATAAGAACCTCACTTTTTCATAGGTCATTTGATATGTAGAGTTCCTGTGTAGACCATTTTTATCCCTTAAGCCACGCTTATTGGTATTTTGTTATTTATGCAAATGCTTTTGTTATTTGATCATTTTTATGTCAGCTGCCTAGAGTCTTGGGAACAGGGCAGGCTATAAATTTTAATAAATAAATCAGTAAATTTAATTAATATGCTAAACCAAAATTTAATTTGCTGTGACTATTTTGTCATAAAGTGTATTTATTTTCAAATGGAGCCAGAGCCAGAAGTTTTAGACCCATATATCAGTAAAAACATATCTAAAATTCCAATTTGTCTGTCTAGCTCTTTTCAAAAGCTATGTACAAATTGCTGCAGTTTTAAGCATTGTTCATATGATTTTCCAGAAAAGCACAAACACATCTACTCAGAAATAATCCTCTTTTTATTTATAAATTACATAAGCAATAAATTATATAAGTAACTCTTCTATGATTTACTACAGAAATAAATCTCCTGGAATTAAACGGGGCTTATTCCCTATTACTGTACATAGGTCTGCAGCCTTAGTTGATAAATATATCAATTAAATTTTCATTTGGGCAAACCTATATTTTTGAAGCAAAATGCACATGGCTTTGATAGCAGATAATAAACATGTTCATAGCAAACATCTTAGAAGAAGCAGTGACTTCTGTGATAGTGAAAAAGGAGAAATGCCTCTTGGAAAGTAGTTTTCATGTAATGTTGTTGTTTTTTTTAAACCTGCTTCTGCTGCTGTCATCACTTGTACTGCTGCCACTATTACTACTACTTATAACAGCAACAATGACAAAAATAATAAGAGTTTCAATTTCAAACTCCATGCTAAGACTATATGGTCATAAAGCCTGCACCAGGTCAGACATTGGGAACCAGTTTTCAATATTTCCAAACCCAACATCAAGGAAGAAGGTAAACCATGTAACAATGTCTGCTGTTCAAGCCATGAGTCTGAATTTATTTAAGATGGAAATAAGTTTCAGACATTCACATTAGGCTTTCTTATCAGTTGGGCTAAGGCAGATTCAGAATGGAATTAGGGTTTTCTCTAAAACTGTTCCCTAAAACAGTTTCTTCATCTCATCAGTTCCCTAAAACTGACAAGATAAAGAAACTAGCAAATGGTGGCTCTTCCCAAGGGCAAAAATGTAGAGAATTACTAGGTGGCAACAAAGAACTAGCATTTTCAATTTGCTACCAACTAGAGGCTTTCCAAAGTTTTGCAGCCCAGGTATGGTAGCCCTATGTTTCCCTAACTTTGAAAATACTCTTCCTAAACATTTCCTAAAAAGTTTCTATACTTAAGCGAAATAAATTTAAGTACAGATGCTAACCAAGCTGGAAATTCCAAGGACAAGGACAATTTTAAAGTATCAGTTATTCTGATTGATTGAATTCAATCCAATCTATCACTTATTTTGATTTATTGAAATGTGCAGCCTTATTTCACTGTTATTTCCTACCTGGATGAACTCTACATCCATGTCTCTTTTGCATCTCTGTAAAACCAGATGCTTCTATCACTAGGATTAATGCATCAAAGTAGATTAATATTTACATCTGCCAGAAATCTGGTGCTGCGGGACAGTCAGGATGAAGATGCAGCATAGAAAACATGTGATCTTAATTCTTTATATGCACTTCCCCTGTTGTTTCCATGTGAAAAGATCTTAATGTGCAGGCACATGAAGACAAAGACATCCAGGCAATTTTGCTTACCAAGCTCAGTTGCCACTGGAAGGAACAGAGGTGACTTTCAGAGTTCATTAACTTTACTCCCAGTAAATAGTTTATATCTGATTTTTACCAGTATTTTATTATAAAGAATCAAAAGGCATCAAAAGGTATTTCTGCAAGTACGATGATCACTATGAAAACAACATGTGAGGCCATGCTAATGGCCTTAAAGCCTTCTAATGACTCTACCTGAAAAGCTGGTATCTGTTCATCAGAAAGCTAGTAGATCAGTAGTGAAAAACACTGGAATAGTGCTGATTTAGACTGAAGAGATTTGGGCACACTGTAATATTTATTTCAGCAAAACACACTATTACATTTTCTCTAAACTGAAGGCTAAAGAGTATGAAGACTAAACTAAAGGTACATATAATTAGGTTATCACAATCTGAATTTTTGATTGGTTGATACCCCAATTAAATTTACGTTTAGTTTTGCAAAACTTCTAAGTAAGTACACTGGTCTGTAACTTTAGTACTGTTAGATTTAATTTGCCTTGAACTGAAAATTTGAGTTACAGGGTTAGTATTGTAAACTTTTTCTCCTGATGACAACCCCCTTCTCAATTTCATTCTCATTTTGATTCAGTATTTTAAATATATTATTACATAAGCAGGTCTTCCATGCGTTTGCAGTCTGCATGCTGTTGTAGAAACACTGGCCTTTCCTGACATGAGATGTTATGAATGAAGCCCAACTAACAAGAGAACTCTTTATTTCTAAGGGGACAAGACAGCAGCACAAGTTAATTAAACTGCTAACACTGTGATTAGTTTCAATCAGGGATCAGCTAAGACTGGTAGTTGTAACGGAATGTGCATCTTCCACAGTCACAAAGAAGGATGCTTGAAAGATTTTAATTTTTTTTCTGTGTATCCAAGAGTGATAGAAACAATGATATTCAAACAGGGTAGGAGTGCAGAAGGAAAGTGGAATGCCAAAACATTTTACAGCCACTGTAAAATTATTATAATTTGATTCCACTGTTTTATAATACAATAATCAGAAGGAAATCCATTGAGTTCAATGAATTTTAGGCAGGGCCAGCACAACTATTAGGTGGAATGAAGCAGTGGCTGCAACCACTAGACAAAAATAGTTAATGCTGTTAGTTTTTACTGCCTTGTGGGAGAGAAATACATGATGAACCTTGCGTGGAACTGCAAGATCTGAGCTGCAAAAATCCACTAAGACCATTGGATGTCAGGAATGAGACACAGAAAGTTTCCTTGCTACTTTCTAGTAGTCTTCTGGCTTTTTGCAGCCATATTTTCTGCCTTGTGTTTCAAAGCACCTTGGCTAGTCATGGGTACTAAACATCTTGACCACAAATGGGGCAGGAAGCTCCATTTGCTCCTCTGCCTGCTAATCCTTCCATATAAAGGGTATCTGATTGAAAGTGGTATTTCAGTTAGGGCAGTGCCTATTTTAAGTGGGCTAAATACATAGATCACCATCCAAACAAATTTAACCACATTTATTTGGATTTTCTTGAATGGTGCCTTTTACTGTTTATAAACAGAGCTCAGAGTTCATAGATCCAATCAGGGCATTGTATATTTGCTGAATGGAAGTATCTTAAAAACAAAGAAACAATGATATCAGACTAAGGAGTAAAAAATATAGCAATGGAAGATACACATTGCAATGCTAAAATCTCTCTCCAGAGAAGTTAATTTTGTGCAAGTATGTGTAGTTTCACATTGCGAGAACTACATTCTGTATTGCAGAAAATCTCTCTCTCTCTCCCTCTGACTCTCACACACCAATACTGAGCAGCTGTTTGGCCCAAGGGAAAGTTGTAAGTGCCTGCAGTCCTGATTTTAATCAGGAAAACAATGGCTGACGGTTTAAAATAATTGCTATGAACAAATTGGAGGTGCCTCTCTCTTAGTAGTTGAGTTCTAAAGAAGCTGAGATCAGTGAGCCTTTTACATAATAGGCAGCTTGGCCCTTCTCTGTCCAGGCAAGAATACTATTTTTATTTTTTTTTGGTACTTCTGCTAGAGAAATCCATGAAAAGTTAAGAGTTTTTAACACAATAAAGGCTAAATTGTAGCTTCTCCAAAGAAATTTTGGCAAACAATAATATTTCGTTCTTTCAGAACTAAAGCTTTGTCCATCCCAATTATATTTAATGCCACAGAAAACAGATGTAAAATTGTGTATTTTTAATAAGAGTTGGTGATGTCACTTGAAATAAATAACTCCATTTCTGTGCGTGTAATGTCTTGTTGTGCATTTAATTATTCAAAGATGTACCACTCTTCCATGATACTAGATATACAATTGTACAATTTCACTGCACTGGCTCAGACTAAAAATAATTACCTACATAGTTTTCTCTTAGAAATTGGCATTTTCAACTCTTTTAATGCTTGTGATTTCTATTACCTTTATTATTACTATAGGTAATATCCAGGTGCTATATAAAACAGAAGAGGACTTTATGTCCTCAGTCTTGTCCTTTTTGTGTGTGTGTGTGTGAACCACCATACAGAACAGCTGGAGACTTGGAGAGATCACATGCATTTTGAGTTACTCTAAAAACATGTATGAGTGAGTTAAACGGTTATACCAGCTAGGGATAAGATGGAATGCAATTGTGATTTTGTACAACTTTAATGGTTGTTATTGTTGTTGTTATCCAGTAATATATAAGTGGAACTAGAAGGAAGTAATCTGTTTGACAACGCTTGGATGTATTCCAAAAGATATTATTGAATGAAGCTGAGCAGTCCAGAAGATTCAACATGATTAGATCCTCCTTTTGTTTCATTCAGTAGGCACTGGTCATCACATCATGTCATGAAACCTGGCCCAAAGCCATCTTGGAATGAAGCCACAAAGTAAGTTTCATATACAAGATATGTCAACCATCCATTCTATTCAAAAGTAAGATCTAAAACAATGTACATCTCAAGGAGTCCCACGGAAGTATAACTACAACAACTAATATTACTATTTCTCTGAAATGTAAATGATATGAATAGTAATTATTTTGGATGCCCCAAGATATTTGGATAAATGGTGTCACCTTGCATTTACCTAAATATTAGATGGAATGTTAGAAGACAAGCACACTGCTTGACTAAGGGTTACATCAATATTAGCATAGATAAACTTTGTGGCTCTTGTTGAAAGTAGTATTCCTACTTACATGCCACTGAGGGGTGGGACAAAAGTAAGTGGTGGACAGGAAGAGAGATCAAATTGGGGGCAGCCCACTCTGCCTCTTTCTGACATTTTTTTTCACTTTTGGCACTCCATTTTCTCTCTTACTGAAACTCAATTTTCAGTCTTCACACAGCAGTTTGCAAAGGAAAAGAAAGATTGCTTTTGCCTGAAATTTGAATTGTTTGCTTGCAAAGGGCTTTGAAATTAGTTTAACAGCTGCATGTGGCCTGAAGGCAGCAGGTCAGCCATCTCTGTGCTAAAAAGTGCCTATGATGGATTTCGTTGACAGCTTCATAGAACACTGCTCTCTAATAAGCAGTAAGCCTCATTAATTTCAGTGAGGTTTACTTCCAGGTAAATTGGTATTACATTCTCACTTTTTAAATTGGTTCACACTGGGAAAGGAAAAGGTTAAATAGCAAAAGTTATTTGCATTTTTTTTAAAAAAATCTTCCATATCAAAGGTGCATATTTTATTTATGTGAAGACTTTTTTGCTGCTTTGGTCTAGGTGTCTCTAAGCAGTATGACTCTAGCCAACACATCCATTTTTATCACTTCTAATCAGGCCATACAGAAGTATAGAGTCCTGGAAGAGGAAGTCCAAAGGTAGTGTTCATATCATTAATTCCTTTGAACAGTCACAAGAGGTTCATATTTTATGAATTAATCTAGGAAATAAATTAACACTCAGAAGCAGCATTCTGCAGAACAAAATGTTTCCCGATCTTTAGAGATAAGGTCCTATAAAAAAGACCTGTTGACAAATAATCAAATATATTCTAATCTGGAATAATTGTTTAGTCGTGTCCACACTACACAGAAATCATTATAGTTCTTCTTGCAATTTCTTTTATCGGAGCCATTTCTAACTTACTTCTGTCTATCACAATAATATTTTCGTAAGGAGTGTTGTATCCTAATTCCTTGATTTGAATAATACATTCATTTTTAATTACTGCAACTTGATCTCAGATTATTCAAATAACTGTTTCATTTTTTATGCTTACTCTGACCCCAGTGTATTTATAGGCTTTTATCGTTACCTGATACCAGTGTAATGTAATTATAGATTGTATTTTAATCATCTGGTATATCCTAGCGAATTTGTTTAAATATCTCCAATCCTGAGTCTTTTATTTCTCTGCCTTTTAAAATTCTACAATGGTATTCTCATTGCATAAAAGCAATATTTTTGTAGTTTGCTACAATGAATGAACATTTTGCATGCTTTGCTGCCCATGTTTCTCATTTGAATTTTAAAAAGTTACCACAGTTAGCACTGTATGAAAAAGGCAAAAAAAAAAAAAAAAACAACCCCAAAAGCAAGAAACAAAAACTGAAGCTGAACAGACCAAGGCTTTTTTCAGTTTTTGATTTACCTTCTCTCAAATAATGGTAGTCCATCCTTTTCTTTCAAGCCACAAATACCAACAGTTTAATACAGCACAGCAGCAAATGTTTGATGGCTGAGGAAGAGGCCAGGGTTTGAAATGGTTGCCCTCATTTTGCCAATATAGCATATGATTGGGCATGAACAATGTTTAATTGCTTCGAAATGGTTCTTGGTTTAATAGGTGCTGAGTCTGAATAGGGATAAGGCAAATATAACTTTTAAATCCCAGACAAAATTTACGTTCAGCTTTTTTTCGTATCTATTTGAGCAGTAGGGCAACTGTAAGTGAATGGAATGTTCTTAGGCTGAAGCTTCATCTGTAGTTAATAGTTATACATATTTATACATGGAATGAGCATGGAATTATCACTTATTTTGTTAATTCCATGAGCAGACCCTTGCATTCTTTCTTTTCTTTTTTTGGAAAAAAAATCTCACTAATGTAAAAGGAAGAAAGATTTCTCCTGGATACACCTCTGAAATAACTGATAATGTCAGTCCTGGGGACTTTCTGGGGACTAGTCTCTAGATATGGTAATCTGATATCTCACTACACTTAGTTGTATTTGAGACAAATATTTGTCACAGAAAAATTAAGGCAAAAGAGTGGTTTATTTGCCATGTTAAAACTTAAGAGACATTTGGTCTTTTGTTCATTTATGCTTGTTGAAGCAAAGTAAATGGAAATATAGATAGCACAATGACTGTGGGTAGATTAAGCAAACCACATTATGGCTCAACACAGTGTGTGACTTCAGTCTAAACACTACCTGATGCAGAATCTTAATTTGCCAAGTTAGTCGTACTCAGATGTATTCAGATCTTTCACAGATAGTTTCGGAGACATTCCTCTATCGTTCAGCATATAACATAAAATGCTGAATGGGGATTTTTAGTTCAAGTTATTCTGAAAATTATATGGCAATATGAAAAGGTGCAGTCAAGAGAAATCTAAAAATATGGCCATCCCCCCTTGCCCCCATAGTCTACAAGGATGCTTTTAATTACTGGCCCAATTTGAACTCAAGCTGGGGAACATTTGTCTAACAGTAGCACATTTTTAAATAAGGTAAAAATGGCTAAATGTGTGTGTGCTTCTTAATATGTGCGATCTTTCCACCTGACAACATTCCTTGAAGAATTGCAAAGAAAACTGTTACACCCACACTGTCATTTGCAGACGTTTTATTTCCATATGAAGTGCGTCCTATTAAATGTGGAGATTACAACTGAGATTATTGTTGTCAGAACAAACTTCTGAATTGAAAACATGCTCCTGATTTAATGGATTGACTTTATATTGTCTTGACATTGACATTAAATCATAGTATAGTCTCTACTGGGTTTCATGTAATAGAATGCACAGATCTTCCATGCTTTCTCTTTCTTCGCAGCCTACACCATTTTGGGGGAAATTCACCTGACTTTATTTACACAGGACAACTTTGTATCAGCTCGGCTCCTTCATACACATACAGATGTTGCATTAGTTCATCATAGTGTTTAGTATTTAGGCAGCTACTTGCCTCCTCTGTGAGTGATGAGCATGTAATGTTCAGCTTAAGCAAAGTGCAAGCACACAGGACTTCTGTTTTAGTGATTACAATGAGATCATGATGCTTTCTGTTTATATTAATATTCACTACAAAGAATTCAAGATGATTATAGTTTCATGCAACATGTTTACCATGTGTGCTACATATACCCCAACAGGAAAGCATATTCTTCTATTATCAGTAAGAGCACCTATAGTCACAAGCTTATTTCTTTCAAACATTAAGTATGATGAATTAAAATAATAATAGATGTACATAGAGTTGAGCCAGGTTATGATTTTGAACTCTAGCAATTCTATCACTGTATTTTTGTATCTTGTTAAGATTATCATAATCAATTATTAATGCAGCTAATTTCTACAAAAGTCACTGTAAGGGCTTTGCTGAAACAAATGTATATGGTATGGAACTTCTGAAATAGGCAGATGGTTAAAAATGTGATGCTGTCGGCTTTTGTTTTGTTTTTCAGACAAGGAAAATAAGAGTTAAACGTTCAAGACTATTTCACACAAGAGAAGATTTTTTTCCTTTGTCACCAACATAAAAACAATTGGCCAGATCCTCTTTGGCACTGCAGCTAACGTAGACCCTGAAGCAGAACAAAAGCTGTTTGGAGAAACATGGCAACACTCTTCTCTGAAACGTGTTTTTTAATGATGCAACTCCAAGAATGCAGACAATGATAGAGGTGAATCAAGAATGTCTGGCAATAAGCATCATGACTTGGAGCTACAATTCAGAAGGAGGTTCTCAAAAATGTAAATCAATCTTTTTCAAAAGGAAAGAAGCTGTAAAGGAAGGTGAATGAAAGGGAGAAGAAAACACCTGCCCTGCCTAAAGGCATATCCCTGTCCAGCAAATGTGTCCAAGATAGTGTTGATTCAGCTACCATCTGCATCTCAGTGTGCCAAAATAAGGGCAAACACCCTAAACTAGGAAAAGATTTGAAATAGCCTTTGTTTAAGTGAATGATAATAATACATGTGCATTAAACATCCTTTAAACTAGAAGCACCATAAAGAAAATCAAGAAAATAGTTCCTTTCTAACCCAGTAGTTTATCTGATGTGATTCATGCACATTTTGGCAAAATAATCTTCATGTACAAGATAGTAATATTGGGCATAGTTAAATTAGCTTCAGTAATACTGTAAGTCATGGTGTAGGAATAATATTTAGGGCTTGCATAGCAAAGATCAAACATTCTTTATTTCTTTGCAGTAAACAGAATATAATGGAGATGGCAGAAGTAATTTATGATTATGATCTGATAGCAGGTGATCGGGATGTGCTACAGTATATGTGTTGTTATGGTGTAGAAGCCATCTGCAAGGAATAGGGTTGTTGGCTTTGGATGTGACCACATCATCTGCTATGGACATGTGCTCTTCGTGAACCACAGAAATAATATTTAACGTCAACAAGGAAGAACTTTATTTAATCAAATCCTTATCTGTTCCCTCTTCCAGAAGCAGGGCACAAAGTCCCACAGACATGACCAGAAAAGTTAAAAATAGTAAATGAAGACAAATCCTCCACCTTTGAGCATGGAGCTTCTGTTTTGTATAAAAATTAATAACAGTTGTGGCTAGATTGTCCTCTGTGAATTTAAGTAAAATTATGCACATAATTCCATATGTATTTACAGTGATGATTTTATTTTCAATCTTTTCAGTTTTCTTTAAAGAAACTTGCCTGCTAGCCTTCCTCCTTTCCAAAACCACCTTTGCCTTCCAGTTGATATCTTACATGACAGCGATGGCATGTAAGGAGAGGAAAGAAAGGGTGTGTCCTTCTCTGCCCATGGGCATCCATGGGGAAGGGGTAAAACAACACGGGCTATAGCATTGTGACACAAACACAAAGAAGTACGTAAGGGTGGAGCTTGTGTTGTAACATCATTATGACATGTTTTGTCATTTTCACAAAATCCGCAGAAGCCCATGGCCTTCTTGCAGTGGTCTCTATAGCACAGGATACACAATTTCAGTAGCAGACAAGTTACCATTTCTCCAAACACAGATGAATAAATGCCATTGTCTTCATTTACTTAGTACCTTCTAAATAGCCAGGACGCAAGATATTCAAATATCAGGGAATTTCATTTTGATTCATCATAGAGCTAATCCATTCAAAATGCACAAACATCTGATCTTTGCCTTATTTAGGTTTCTAGTTTCCAGGGCTTTTTGATAACCACCCAGAATCACAAGTGAGGTAGCTATACATTTAATTTATTGATTGATTAATTAATTAATTAAAAACATTTTCTACCTTGAGAGTGAGCATTTTCATTTATATTTGCCAGCTAGTCTGTTTTCAAACAGGATAAACCAAATGGAAGATGTGGTAGATCAAAGCAATATTTGAATAAAAAAAGAAGAAAATATCCCATTCTGTCAGCAGACTCAGGTGCAGTGATTTACTATTGTACCATTTATAAGCTTTGACCATGCTTGCCTGACTTATGCCTCAATAATAATAATAATAATGATGATGATGATGATGATGATGATGATGATGATGATGCATTGAAATATTAAAATATTTGTATACATTCTATAGCATCTCCAATCTGGTGCTCTCTACATGTGTTGAACTTCAATTCCTACGATTTGCAACATACTGTTGCAGATGTAGTTAATTTTATATAGATATTTATTTTGGTTTTCACTAAGGAACATTCCCTTTTCTACCATTCCTTAAGTGTTAGAGGAAACTATGAACCTATTCACACTATAACCATTTTAATTCTGTAAACCCTAAGAAGCAGTGAAGTGATCCATGATGACTGTCTTAATTATAGCCATCTTGAAATCCCGAGAACACCGTGCCAAAGTCCCTGTCCTATCCCAAGTTTTCTCATCACCAACATTTTATTGCTGCCATTATCATGGAAATGCAAAGGTCCACAGCTGCTTCAAACTGGTGCAGAATCTTTGCATAGTGGGATTTTGAATACTTGAACGTCAATGATAAATGAGACAGGAGCCTTCCTAATCTGAGTCTTCCCATCAGCTTCCATCAGCATGGCAAACAGTAAATTGTTATTGAAGGTTGTGGTTTAGAAGAGCCAATATGGTATAGTGGTTAAAGTGTTGGACTAGGAAAGGAGACACCAAGGTTCTAGTCTACCCTTAGCCATAGAAGCTTACTGGGTGTCTTTGGGCCAGTCACTCTCTCTCAGCCCAACCTGTTTAACATTGATGTTGTTAGGAGGAAGGAAGGAGCATTCTATATGCTGCCTGAGCACTGAATTAAAGGTGGGATATAAATCTATAAATCAAATTAGCTGTAATCCAAAATCCTCTGAAAGGCATTGAATTGACCACCCCTTGTTAGTCAGAAAAGATGCTACCAGACTCCATCTGATTTTTTTACCTCTGATCTGACAGTCCAGTTTCTCTTTTCCTTATAAAAACAGGAGATTTATGTATCTTTAAATTGCTGAAGGCACCAAGATTTTTCATCTCAATCCTGGGAAATACAGCCCCCAAAAAGTACTAATTAATCTTTTTTTTTAAAAAAAAGGTAAAAATATCTATGTCTCTTTCCCCAAAATAATGCACTAAATTGTGCAGTAAATGATTTTATCAGTACATTACATTTTCAGTCACAAAGATAAATTTCACATGTTGGATTTTAATACGCTTGAAGCTCTGCTTTATTGACATGATTGGAAACAAGGCAAACTGGAGAAGCACTCTTGAGCATCTGGGTATGATTTACTTTGAATGTATTAACATTCATTTTAATATCAGTTCAGGGAATTCTGTGAAACCAGGGAAGGGGGAAAAAAACAAAAAGAGATTTTAACCTTTAAAACAAATGTTATAAATCCAAATGATCATTCTGAGCTCTTGCGGCATGCAGTACAACAAGCATCCAAGTTTATTAATTCCAGATTTTAGGCAAGAAAATATGGAAGAAATTTCAATCAATTTTTTTCCTGCTAATTTTAATTAATAATACCACACAGCTGACAAATGTGAAAGTTCCATTTACATCAGACATTCAATACTTATCTTTGTGTTTCAAATAGGTCCTTTCTTTTGTATTCTCATAAACAGAATGGAAATCTTTTTTCAGTTCCCATTTATGAGCCTGTTAGTCAATCAGGGAAGGTGATTAACTCATTTCAGATCTGTGTTGTTAATATCCGTTCACATAACTGGCCCTGATTTGGGTTTTGCGTTTCTTTCTTTTCTTCCAAGCATCATGGACACAAGCTAAAAACAAGGTGAAACTAGAATCACAGGGTTTTTCCCTTCCAGGTTCATATGGTTTTACCTTTAAAAGTTACATTTGTTACTCAGAGAATTTCTACCATGAAGCAGGCTTTATGTTGAAAAACTCTGTCACTTTCTATTAGTTGTAAATTGTCAACTAGTTTCAACCCTAATTTCATTTGTCACATTCTGTTGCATTGCTGTTCTTCCTTGTTCCCATTCTGTCATTCTGGCAGGCCCATTCTGCCCCAGGTATCACAGCATCGCCATCTGCACCCGACATCTGTCTCTCTATTGATCACACGAGTTTAGCACTTGATCAAACAAAGCACAACAGTACACATCCCTTCCTGCAAAACTGCCAGTTCTAACTGCTGCATAAAACCTATGGCAAATGCATTCTTTTAAGATTCAGTATGGTTTCCCTGTGTGTTAAGCATACTATGAGATAATTTACTTTAAATGGTGTCATACCTTCCAGGTTTCATAGGATACAACAGAGAGGGTAATAGGCTTTAGGATAACAGGATAACTTGGAGAAGGACAAGTGGGGAGGCTGGAGGGAATCTATAATACAAATTATTTTTTAAAAATCAAACTTTAAGTAATCATATGAACCAGAGTATCAATTTAGACATATTATTAGAACTGAAAAAGAATGTCAGAAAGAAATGGGTGTTGATCTAGATAAAAATAAATAGATACTTCTAGGATCAACCAAACTCTAACACATGGGGTGTGATGAGAAAGAAAGCAGAGGACATTAGTAGGTAATGATCTTATTGGAACCAAAGACTTAATTATTATGTTGATGGTTCAGCCTGGCCCTCCCAAATGCTATGCCATGATGCCAGCAAGGGAGGAAGGATATGGAGAGAACTGTGCTGGAGAATCTGAACCTAAACACACCTGACTTTACCTTTAGTTCTTCCTATTTTCACTGCAAAGAAAAATAAAAAATGATACAGAAAAAGGAACTGCTAAGGAAGTTTTCAAGGGGAGGGGAAACATTCTAGTCAAGTGTATGCACTGTGTTTTCATGTTCAATCCAATAAATGAGGAGCAGTGAGTAGTTTACCCCTCCCCTCTTTAGTCATATTGGAAACAGCATTGAAGAGATCACTCCAAGGCTGTGGCATGATTGTCTGTGGCAGGGAGCTTCCATGTGATTTGGAGCTTTGAACATTAGTGGGATTACATGTTTGCTCTTACACATTAAAACAGGATATAAAAAAAATTGAATGTCAAAGAACTGATTTCTAGACAGAGATTCCCTTCGATATGTTGGGTGTTATGTAGAGGATTTTTATTGCAGAAAAACCACACAATTCTTCAGTAGCATTTTTATTGCAATCTCAGAAAATAACCAAAACTTACTTATCTCTTCTATGTCTGACTCTAAATCTCAGTCCTGGAGTATAAATAATGTCAGTCTTTATGGACATGGATGAACTAGCTTACTCTCTATGTTGTGTCTTCGCACTGTTAAAATTAAGTGAAATTATTTCTGAGATCACAAGGGGAGAACCAACTCAGAGGCCATGAAGTTCACCAGCACTCAATTGAGAGCAAGCAACACTAACACTGACTTTAAATTATAAGACTTTTTTGTAACTTAAGGTATAATCAATTAAATGCTATGTTCCAGTGATATATGGCTCCTTATCCATACAGAAGTAAGTATCAGAAGAATATATAGCAATACTTTGTTCATTTCCTGTAAAAATTTCTAGCTTGTACATACTATTTGTTTTGATGAACAGACCAGAAATAGAAAGTTCTACGTTAGATGAAATTTAAAACTGCATCTTATATGCAAAATGGACTCTAAATAGACATAATATAGACTTCAACTCCTAGTTACAGCATATGAAATTTTCTGAAACATTTAAAGGCCTAGAAGATTCTGATTAATTATTTGGGAGCTCATCTTTGGAAAGGTACTTGTATCACAGTGGAAAACTGAAATATTAAATGTCTGGAATAAAATTAAGGTCAGGTCATTAAAAGCATTCAAGAGTTATGTAAGATCCTTGACAACTCAATCCTTGACAACTCAAGGATTTTCTGCCATGTATTTCAGACATTATTCACAAAAAAGTGTTCCTATAAACATAATAAAGCTCAGTACAGTCTTTTTAGAAATGTCATTTTGAGAGTCTACCTTCTGATGATTATTGGTTTCTTTTTTCTGTAAAGTTCTATGGAGAATATATTTTAATTAGCTTCCTCTTGATACCACTTCATACACACTGCCCAGCTTTGACCTAATGTCTGATCATATAGAATACATTACAAAAGAACTGGTCATTTGAGTGCTTTAATATAGCTTTGCATTAATGTGAGACATCATTTCCTACAAGGCATTAAAAGTGTTATTTTAATGACTGAAGTATATTGGTGGTGGGAAGAAGCTTAATCTTTACAGGAATAACAATTTCAATTAGCTATAAAATATTAATTTGTTGGTATAAATACATAGTCTAAAGCATTTGGCTACAGAAAAAGTCTTATGAATAATGCATTACTAGAACCTGGTTTAACTCTTGTATTGTCACTACTGTTGTCTATCGAGAAAATGGACACACTTTTTTTTAACATTCCAGTTCTGGTTTTAATTTAGTTGTTTAGAAAAACAGACCACTTATCTAGTTCACTTTTCTCCCCAAAACATGCAATATGCAGAAGTATGTCCAAAATGAAATATCCAGCTTCTGAACACTGAGCTGTCTCACAGAATTAAAACCAAGACCTGATAATTATTTGTAGTATGGTGTTGACAACAGTTCTGGTATGTTTGAAGAACAAGTGCAGCTATTCTTCTGGACTGTTCCTGGTGGAAATTCCACTGGAATAAATGGGAATCATATAAGAACAGGGTAGAATGTGTCTAGGGGGTACTTATCACTAAAACATGATTGAATATACCTTGTCGTGATAAATAGAATTCTTCTACTAATGAAGAATCTTAAGACTGTTTCAAAAATCCTTCAGATAATTTAATGTAATTGTAAGCAGTTTGGAGAAAAGGAAAACATGGTATTTCTTTTATAGGTTGTATACCATTATTTTATAAATAATGTATTTGCTTAAATGCATAATTGCTGGAAATTTATGACTTAAATTCTTCTAAGATTCTTTTAAAGTAGTCAAGGACAGATTTCAGGTGTAATTTTTGGGCTTGTAGCAAAAATTCCTCTGTTCACATCCAGGCTTTATATAATCGGTACCAGGGTTTTTCAAACTGTATTCCACGAGAACTTGATGAAGTTTCCGAAGTTCATTTCAACACAGCCAATTTTCTATCAGCTTTGTCCCTTGATCAAGGGTTCTGGAATTTCATTTTTTTAAAAAAACTAACAGGTTCTCCAGCTCAAAAAAAAAATCTGAAACCTCCTGTTCTATATACCACATTCTTTGTTAATTTTAGTTACCTATGATTCTGAACATACCAATGCCTTCCCATTACAAATCTCCCAACTAGCAAAAAGTTATTTCTGAGAAATTAATATCCAGTACTGCTGTCAGTTGCCTTTAACAGTAAGAGCTCTTAAACACTGCTTTGGGATAAGTAAAAGCATACTTTCTCACCCTCTGCTATCAAATATATAAATTACCATGTAGAGAGAGTTGAAATCTGGAGATACCTAGATGCCATAAAACTAACAGATAGTAGCTGTTTTTAAAAATGATGATTTCTACAAAAACAACCTTGCATCTTAAGGTGGGGTTTTCAACAGGGCAGATGTGATCTAGTCAAAGCCAAGGAATTGATTTCAAACAAAATGAGTTAATAACATGGGAAAGTCTCCCAGGGAACTCAGCTGAACATTTAATGGGTGGTTCATTATGTGTTTTTCTTTTCAACTTAATGTTCATTCTTATGCTGACATGTCAAAGAAGCAGCATCTACCACTAAGTGCATCAAACACTCACATTCAGACTATATTCTCTATATGACCAAATATTGTTATAGCTTGGATCTCAGTATGCATGTGATAAATCATCAATTTAATTTTATTTGTCACAAGAACAGCAGAGTGCCTTTCCTGATCCAAAGTAACTCATCCAAAATAGACTGTCCACGCATGTACTGTCAGTGCTGCACAGGGAAGATTCAAATCTAGAGAAGTTTCCTCAATAGATTCACCACCACTTGGAGCAAAACTTAAGGCTCCCTTGTTTCTTTCTCTTCTCCTTCCCTGATGCACTTTCTCTTTTCTCTGCTGTGTGTATGTAAGTAGGAGAGAAAGAGAGGCTCTACCAAGCATTTTAGAGGACCCAAGAGGAGGAAGAGGGGGGCTCCTTGACAAACAACCATAATTGTGGTCCTCAGCTGGTGACAGAAACTACTGAGGGAAAGGAAGAAGAGTAAAACTGCTTTTTTTCCCCTTCCCCCACCCTCCTCCCATAGCATACGCACCATTTTCTCATTTTATTCTGTGTGTCAGAAATGGATTTTACTTTTTCTTTAATCACTTAGCAGATGTCTTGGTTAGGAAATGTGAACAAGAAGAAAGGAGGAGAGAGAATGAAAAATATGTATGACGCTGTTTTTCAAGCTACACTTAAATACAAGTTTAGTGCTCTTCAATATTGTGCTATGCCAAAATACCTCTAAACCCATGTCCAAAAGGAGGCTGACAATCAGGTGGTAGCTGGGCTTCCTTTGATCACACCCATGGAAATCATTTATGCAAAAATAGAGCAAGTTTTGACAAAAGGTGAAACCCACGGTCTGTCTGTCAGACTGTATATTTTCCCCCCAGCCCTACCCCATATTAAAGAGAGTGACTGATGGATGTAAGGTGGAAGAGGAAGTGAAAGCATGGAAATCTACCACTTTCCTTAACTTATTCCACACTATTTACTGGCCTCCTTGCTCAGTCACCTTAGAGCTTAGGTATTGCAGCAGCACAATTTATGCCAGTTTATACTCTGATGATTCAAGGACTGGAAAAATAAATGGCATCTGCAGCCAACTGCATTGTTGCTGAAACGATGACATGTATGATTACATTATCATGCAAATGCTTCTATTATGTACTTGAATCCCAATGCACAAGTATGTAAGTCACAACATTTGTGTAATGTCATCATGCATGTGTCAACATTTATCCCCCCCTTACTTTCCTGAAGATGTCCACAGAAGGAATGCATGTTACCCAGCTGTAAGAGCCCAATGACAATCCATGCCAATCATCATAACCTCATACTGCTATCCCCTTCCTCTGAATCACAGTTGCTTTTGAAATGCTCAGAATAAAACACTGGATACTCTAAACCAGTGAGACAGCCTGTTGTTGAATTACCACTCCCAACATCTATGGAAAAGATTACCAACAGACACTGGCAATAGTGCTAAACTCCAACTCCTACGCAGAATCAATCATTGTTGGTAATCTTTTCTATAAAGGTTGGGAGTTGTGGTTCCAAAACATCTGCAGTACAAGTTGCCTACAATGAAGACAAGGTTATATGACTTTTCATCCCTCTAGCAAGTCAAACCCACAGTGACAGCCCATAGAAAGACACTTACCAAATTACCAAACAAATAAAAGGAATGGAATTAAATAAATTTTAAAAAACATGATATAAAGCTCCCTTTGGAGATGGTTCAGGGATTGTGCTTAGTTCAATTCTTACAGTATCTGTATTGCTAATTGGGAATAGATATATTATACAAGATTTATTATACAATACAATTTTAAAATGGAAACCTGGTCCACAGTCTATTTTGGAGCATAATTCAAATTCAGTTTATATTCTTACTTATATATATATATTCTTACAATATATATATATATTGATTTATATCTCATATTTTAGTCCAGAGATCAAAAAAGTAATGTAGGAAGTAAAAATAGTGGGAACAAATAGGAAATAAGGTAACAAAAAAAGCACAATGAAAAGGTGCTTATATGTAGTTTCCAAAACCAAAAACAGTTCAAAAGGCCTGGTTGCAAAGGTCTGGGTCTGTTAACAACTGCTCATGTTTTCCTTCCTTTAAATAATCAACATCCTGTATGCAGAACTCTATTTACTGAAACTTATATTGAGCAGTTATCTTGGAAACAAATACTTCTAACTTTATTGGCATTTATTATCTAGTGAGTTCGGTATAAGACTGCATTCTTTATAATAGGAAAGGAAAAGTGAATAAAATGCATTCTCCACTGAAGAAAAATGAATTAATCTTTTATCTTTTATAGAAAAACATAGAAGCAAAATTCAACAAATATTTATTAGAACACACATTAATGGATTTCATGGTATAATGTTTACATTTCAAAATGCTATTTATAAACCAAAATGAATGAAAGAGAATCCTGTTAATAGGAAATATTATGTACTTATCATTGTGATTTGCTGGAAAATGAATCAGAGATTTTGAGGTGTTCAGTTTAATTTGATGAATGATGAACAGAAATATCCTGGAAAACACTCAGTTGAGTTGTATATGCTTCCGGTCTAATTTTTACTCAAAGATAAACAAATTAAAGTAAATTATATGAGTTAAGGTGAATTGCTCATCTTCAAGCAAATTGCATAAGTTAACTTTGCATAAATCAAGGCGAATTGTATGTATTCCAACCAATTATATGAATAAGAACAAAACAATGTGAACTGAATTAACATAAGCTAAACTATTAAAATGCTGATGAATAAAAAATTGGTCAGTTTTAAAATAATCATACAAGCTTGTCAATTTAATAACATATGCTAGATTGGAACCAGATGTAGAATCAAGTGAATTGTATTGATTTTAATGGCTCTACACAACCTGAGATCCCATCCTCTAATCATACAATCAGAGCCAAAAATTATCAATCCACTGATGCCCCTGGTTTAAAGCATGTTAGCTCTACTTTGGTTTGTGGCCTGTTAATTAATTTCAACCTTTTTAAAAACATTTACTATTCACATTTGATGTCATGTTTTAAATTTAAAAGGAAAAATGTGTCTCATACTAAGCTTCAATTTTAAGCATTCCCTGGGTAAAAATGTCTTTCTCTCATAGAAGATTTTACTTACCGTTTCTATGGTCGCAATTCTATACTCATAGGATATGACTGTAATTAATTGATTAGAAATCAGGATTGTAAATCCCAATTTAATTTACACACAGCTGAGCACAACAATAACAATAACACCAATGAATCTTGTTATAAGTGTTCAAAGTGTTTCACATTAGGCCATATGAATCATTTTGTATTGTAAAGACAGACTATCATCATCCTCATTTTAAAATTACTGGTACTACAGTCTCTGCTACATGAAGTATTACAGCTTCCGAAAAGTAATAGAAATTGGAATGTCAAACTAATATAGTAACCACATGAGTGAAACAAGCTTTTAAAAAAATGTAAAAGAGCCTGTCAAAATTCTCTGATCACCTTTGAGGGAGCATAAGGCTTTTATGGCCTAACTCATGTTTGTCTTGAAAGCAGAAGAACATTCCAAAATACAATGCAAGAAAACAAAATGTCCAAATGCAATTGCATCAAATGCCTTCCTGAAGAAGCAGAGTGGTATTTCAATGCACTTCCAAACCATCTTGTAGAGCAGGTTTCCTCAACCTTGGCCACTTTAGGACGGGTGGACTTCAACTTCCAGAATTCCCCAGCCAGCTGAGTGGCTGGCTGGGGAATTCTGGGAGTTGAAGTCCACCCGTCCTAAAGTGGCCAAGGTTGAGGAAACCTGTTGTAGAGGCCACCCCAGAGAAGGCAGGGCACATGCCCCCCCATTACCTCTGTAAAAGGAAGGGTAAAGAATGCACCTCCCCTGAAGCGGACACAGTAGGAGGAGAACAGTATTTAGTCTATGGTAGTATATCTGATGAAGTAGGCTGCACTGCACAAAAGCTTGTGCCTTTTAGTAGAATTTGTTAGTCCGAAAGGGTGCTACCAGGTACCTTCTGATTTTTGCTCCTCTGAAATGAAGGACCAGGGCAGTATGTGCAGAGACAGCCAGCAGCACCTTTCAGGGCAACAGACCTAGCTGCTTTAATGACTTGAAGGGCAGTGCTTCATTCAGGTTAGCACCCACTTGAATGCCTTGCACAGCCTTCGCATCCAATCATGGCTACTCTGTTGATAGAAAATATTTGTCAGAGCCAGAGGAGTGGATTTTTCCTCTCCCTTTGCAGGCATCTTTAGTCTCTGCAAGCCAGAGTTGGGGAAACTCTGAATCAGATACAGAGTTGGGGTGACCTACAAGGAGGATGAATTGCTAGAAATCACTCCTTCCAATTTCACTACTATGGCTATAAAACCTAGTGCTGGACACAACCCAATATTTATTATTAAAGCTGAAAAAACAAATACCTTTATTATTGCATTTTTTTTGAGATTGATATATTTGGCTATATCTAGAAAGCAGAACTTGTGAATCAATGCTCCTGAATGGTCATTTACAAAGCATATTAACCTTCCTGGAAAATACAGTCAGATTTTTCTTGGCCTACATCCCATTACTAGCAATTTAATACCTTGACATCTGACCTACATGGATTTAGGCATCCATGTATTCCTGAATGAAATCCATTTATAGAAGACTAATGTGACTCGTTAGTGTGGATTCAAAGCTTATTCCTGAATCTCTCACACAAGTTCTCTTTGTTTGCTTTGCTAATGAATACACATTAGAAGCGAGCACGGTGACCCAAACCTGTTTAGACTCAGGTCAGGTTTATAAAAAATAGCCACCAACATTCTATGCCCTCCTCTCCAAGATTAAGAAGGCTTATTGAAACCCTAAATTACTTGTTTAACTCACATGGAAAAGCATATCTGCATCTTCTTTCTGATTGAAGTGTCAGAAAAATTCCACTTCATTGGTGTATAAAATTTGTAAAAACGCCATCCCCCAAACATTATCATTAAAGTGCTCACACTACAAAAAGATTGGCTGACTCTTTCTCCCTTCCTCCTGCCTACCCATGCTTCCCTCTCCCCCCCTCCTTTTAACTTTCTTTTTCCTTTTACATCTAATTGTTCCTTTTGGACAAAATAAAATTGAGAAATAGATTTTGTTGATTTGTCTTATTTATTTGTGAGAACTACACTAAAAAAAAAAAGGACAGTTAATTTCTATGTGGAACAGCATGGTGTAATTTCACATTATGGTAAAAATGTGTGCAATATACAGTCCGCGGCACATATTCAAGACATTCATACAAATTCATCAGCAGTAATTATAAATGAGCTCCAGGATAGAATGCAGTGGGTAAGTTTGAAAACCATATTTTAAGCTTTTAAAAGTCTGCATATTTACATGGGGGGGGGAGGGAAGGAGCCCGCCTTTGGAATATAAATGTAGCATCTCTGCTCAACCAACTGTTTCTTGTTTATGACAAAGAAGTAAATAATCCATTGATCTGACAGCAGGGCACCTGCCTTACTAACCAACTCGGTACCCGTGGTCCCTCAACCCTCATTATTTTTCCTCAATTAAAGTTCATAGTCTCCTAAAGTCTGTGCTGAGCAGATGCACAACTGTTCTTGACTGCTGAACACAGAAGAATCACACATTTAGAAAACTACTGCTATTTCATAAACTCTAGAAATACCATCCTTTGTTTATTGTGGGGGGGGGGACTGCAAACAGTATGTCTCTTTTATAGGCTCCTTCAGCAGTATTTTGCGGAAAAGAAAATTTAGGTTCAAGAAATCCTATCCTCATGTAAGTTTTTTGGATAAAGTAATATGGGTTTGGATTGAACTTAAGTAAAGATTACAGAAATTTTTAAGATCGTTCTCTGGGATATAATGCACAAAACCTAGCATGAGACAAAATGGGAAGGAGAAAATCAAATTGTAATCAATGATATGAAAGATGTTTAACAAACAATGTGTGGTATCTGCGTGTTATGTGTGAGTTATAAAAGAACTGAAATGAAAACTCAGTAATAGCAACCCGTAGATTATGTTTTGCAACAACAATGCAGCATGTATCTTGATGCAAAAAGAAAAGAAAGAAATGTTGAATGGCACTACATTTCACATTCTTCTTGATAATGGGTAATACAAGCCTAAATATTGTAACGAATGAATGAATGAATGAATATATTTGGGATTAACTGGAAACATCTCTAAAAACGTAATTATGGTAAACTAGAAAGAGAAAATGAGCATGGGGGGGGGTCCCATCACCACGCACCAAAACAAGTTCACTTACAATTTAACAGAAGATAATTCAAGAAAACAAACCAGATATAGATATACAAACAAATATATCCAACCTTAGGGTAATATCGAAGTTCGAGAGATGACATTTTTCTGCTAGTAAATGCGCAGCACTAGCAAAGTGCCGAGTATGTGCAAAACAACTAGAATGAGCAACATCTTGTTGCTCTTTGTGGAATTATTTGGATAAACATTGGGCAAGTCCAAACACAGTCCTAGATGGAAAGTAGACTTTGGTACTAGCAGAATGAAACTCACTGGAAGTGATCCATTGGAGGAAATTGTTTGCCTGAACAGCCACGCACTAGTTGTCCTCTTTCTTTATTTGTTCTTCTTGCTGAAAGCACGAACACCAGCAGGCAGCAAGTCTTTGGGCCTGAATTTATACTAAAGGCATCTGTGGTTACACCTGTGATTTCAGTTGTTTCAGCCAACCCCCAGAAGACGCTACTGTTTAATGTTATAATATGTATGAGCCACAGTTGGACTTCAGGTGCCAGATGCTAAAGGGAGAGTCATTTGAGATTTTAGTCTTTATTAAAATATTTTTTACTTAATGGCTGGGCCACATTATTTCCTGAAGGTGTTTTGCAGCAGATACTGCTGGTGAGATCATTGTCAGGGATATAACTAGATTTGGGATTGATCCCATAACTGACTGTATTTTTATTTTTTAAAAAAATCTTTAATATTAGAACTTTGAAAAACCATCAGGTACTTATGCAGAGAAAGATGGAGGATGCAGATGATCCTAGCACATCATGCAGCTGTATGTCTAAGAAAATAAGCAAGCTATCACCCCTCGTTTGTTAACAATCATCATTTTCTTCTTTCTGTTCTCTATCCCACGAACAGTTTCTTCTTCTGGCTTATTTTGCAGTAAGTAGCAACTCCATCTAATTAAATATTTACCCCTAAAATTATTCATGTTGAACTGATGACTAAGTCATAATACTCACTATGAAAGAAAGCACCCTTATACAATATATTTATATGCAGCATAAATATCTTATGAGAGGCAGAAATCACTTGGTACAGCTATCAGCTGCATCCTGGAACAGAGATTTTAAACATTTTAATTTTAAGTCCTTGTAGTCCAAGAGTCGCATCTTGTATTAGATTTTAGAGTGACAGATGGTGCTTGTTTTTACAATGTGGGAAGTCATGTTTCCCAATTGTAAAATATTCTATCACTTTTTGGTAAACTGAGGATTTATGCTGCCATTGATTCTTATTACATTACATCAACATTTTTTCCTTGAACGACGGAGTTTCCTTAAACATGTATATATTTAGCAGTGAACATAAGAAAAACCCTGTTGGACTATACTCAAGGCTTATCTAGTTTAGCTTCCATTGTGGCTAACAAGACACCTCTGCTTATATTCCCCAGCAACCGGTATTAAGAGGCAAACTCTGCTGATGCTAGGTAATATATCCATCAAGTCTAGTAGCCACTGATAGCTTCAAACTCCATGCATTTGTCTAATCCCCTTTTAAAGCCATCAAAGTTAGTGGCCATCACTACATCTTCAGGTAACAAATTGCACCCTAACTATGCACCATGTGAAGTAATAGATTGGGACTGACAGAGTTATACTGCAGGATGTGTAAAAATCTTTCAGCATAGACGCAAGGAAAGATAGATCTAGTTATCTTTGTGAAAAATACTAGTATCTGCAACCTTGTTGGCTGTTCTTTGTCTGTTTTATGGGAATTGAATTTTGGCCAGATCATGAACTGTAAAAGCTTGGGGTGGGGTGGTAGTCATAAATATAGCCTAATAGTTGACATTTTAATTGTTCCTAATGGTTTCCAGTCATGTGGGTGTGTGTGCATGTAATATATATTTATATATATTAAAATGTATTTATATATGAAATACATGTAAATAAATATGTCTATATACATATAGTATTAATAGGCTGCCAAATCCTATGACTCAAGGCAGTTCATGAATAAAATAAAGAAAGCCACACTACAATAACAACCAGACAATAAAACCATTCCATTAAAAAATAACAAAAACATTTTAACAACCTGGAAAGATGCCAAAGTCAGTATCAATCTACTTTGGGGGGAGGAGGGGATTCCATAAGTGGGATCTATCACCAAAAAGCATCACTTCTGGGTCTCCACTGATCTCATCTCAAGACAATGGGAGACTCATTGTTTCCAACCACAATAAGAGTATTGAGCAGGACCCTGAAGGTATCTAGGAGTTAAGCCATGTAAGAACTTTTAAGATTAAACCCAACACTTTGAACTGGATCTGGAAATATACTGGAATAAATGTTACATAAGTATAGCAGCTCCATTCTCCAGCACACGGATTACACCATTCTGCACCAATTGTAGTTTGTTTGTTTGTTTGTTTGTTTATTTATTTATTTATTTCAATTTGTATAGCCACCCGTCCCAAACCAGTGACTCTGGGTAAGTTTCTGAGTAAAGATGGCCCAATGTAGAGTTGCAAAATCAGTCCTGATGGTGATGAGCGCACTGGACACAGTAGGAATAGTTAGTGTACCATCCATTGCAGTCTACAACCGTTTTTCTTTTTGATGGGATGATATCTGATGTGGAATGATTGACTGGCCTGAGGCCTAAGGACAACCTAGAACCTGTCCAGATCAGAATTACTTATGAGCAAATATGTCAAGTTCAGTTGAACTTAGTTCCTAGGTTTAACTTCAAAATGCACAAAAATTCACATAAAAATACATACACTTTTTTCCTAATATATTGGTTTCCTGTAAAGTATACAGTTTTTTCCAAACTATTTTTTCTTCATGCAATGCACTTTTGTGTGAACCTTCCCTTGGTATGGATTTTTTAATGAATATTTTATGTATTAAGAGATTTTTTTTTTCTTTCTTGCCTCAAAATGCACTACAAAATTTAGAAAAGAATGAACTTTAGCAAGCACTTGCATTCTGTTTCTCCTATGAAATCAAGGAAAGCAGATACAGCATATTCTTACACAAATTCAGATGAAATAAGTGATCCACCCATTGCAACATGACTTATGCAGATTTTGTACATGCCAATTTAATAGTATGGGCACCAACTCTCCTTTGCATTGCCATCTTCCACTTCCCTAGGATCACAGCTACCATTGCCACATCATCAGTGGAAGATGTGGAGATCTCATACTTAGGCATGGAGATCTGATACTTAGCCAAATCAAGTCAATAAGATTAAATCCAAATGTCTCTGGCAGGGCTGTGTTTAATCTTTCCATGACGAGAAAGGCAACAGCAACTGCTGATCACCGATTTCCTGCTGAAGGGCCTCAGAGGGTTAATTGTGGGCTTCCAAGAAACAATGAGAAATTCCCCACTTTATCGATCAGTAGAATGAGTTGGTATCCTCTTATGTCTCTGCCTTACTCAGACAATGGTTTACCCAGGGTATGAGACAGGGAAAAAAAGACTAATAGTGGGAGGTACTTACACATGTAAAAAGCTCAGCAACAACCATACTGTTTTTTGGGGAGCTGGCAAGAAGTCCTTCTCCTTGGAGAAATCTTGGAAAGCTTCAACTTTTTTTCATTAGCCCATCAGAGATCATCATTGCTACTAGCACACAGCATGTTGTAGGCAGATAGAGTTAATGCCAAGTATAGTTAAATACTTTTATAAACATTCGGTGATGATGAGCACATAGCAGCAAGCCACTTCGGATGTTAGTTTTAAAATATGCGTCCTCTCACAAACTGTTTCCATAGCTAATGGTTGGAAACATTATCAAATCAGACCTTCATAACTTGGAGGAAAAACTGAAAGCACAGCAAGTCCAAAAGCATATACATTATACTATTTATAAACATAGGGCTAAAAAAAGGTCTAAATATATAGAGCAGGATGGAATGAATCAGCCCAGGATCAAAAGTTGTTGAGCTGCAATGATGTAATAAATACAGGATGTTTAAAATATAATGGGTTGAAATCAGTACACTACCAGCAGATTAATTTGCCATTCTAAGATCTCATTTAGTTTATGAAACTACTACAAAACACACAGCCCAATTTCAGGGTTGAACTATGGAGTCCTTGGGGTTCTCTGAGCTTGGTTCTTTTCTTGCAAACGTTTCATTACCTGGCTAGTTACCTTTGACAATGAAATTCAACAGATTGTGACGCTGTGCATTTTCACTCCATCACTAAACACATATTTGTCCCCATAAGTCATAAGCGCAGGTTTTTAAATATCGTAGGCATTTCTCTATTCAACATTTGCGTAAATTCCATAGCTTTTCACAAGGAACAGCAATGTACAGAAGTGGGTTCATTCCAGTCTGAACACTTGTGAAGAGATGTGGGATGCTACAAAAAGTAAGGCAATAGAGTAAATTAAATGGAGGCAGACCACCCAGCACAGCAGCAACATAAGCACTACTGCTACTTAATCAGCATTATAACTGGATGGATCAAGAGGGGATGGCAAAAAAAAAAAAAAAAAAAATTTAAATTGGATAAATTGAAGAAGGAGTATTATTCCAGATGTCAAGGAATGGTTGTCGGAAATGTGTGATCTATCTGTTTTTGGACAGGGCAATATTGTCTACCAACAAAAGGATGCAGCCTTAAGTGTTATTGTGGCAGAGATTGTGTAATATCTTATAGTAGTGAATTCATTGGTAATCCAGTGATTTTCCTTCTTAGTTTGTATCTTTAGTCTGAATTTTTATTTGTTTTTTTTTTGTAAGATGAAAGATCGTAGTGTTAAAAATAAAATATCAAATTTAAAAAAGTTTACATTCTTATCATGCACATCTCCAGATAAACTAATCAGTAGCACTTGTTTCCACCGTACCTAGGATCATGTTTACTAATTATTGTATTTCCCACAACTTGTCCTCTCTTTTTGCCCCTACACAAGGAATTCTTCAACTGGTTGTTCATAGATTAGCATGTGACACCAAGTATCACAAATCAGTTAATTGGAAAACAAGCCATAGCTCTGTTCTAGAGAAAGTTCAGCAAGTCAACGTTTAGAATATTGGCTGTTCTCCTCAAATTGTGTTCTTGATTACTGCCAGCGATGAACAACAGACATTAGAAAATAAGGATCTGCCAATACCCTCAAGTTTGAACTTAGCATCAAGGCAATGGGCTTGCAGCTTTGGCAGAATCTTTCTCCCAAAGGTCTGGGAATGAGTTTCATGCAGGTATCTGATGGTGGAAAAGGGCTCTATTTCTTGAAGCATGAAAAGCATAGGTCAAGCATAGGTCAAGAATGTAGTTGCTGGCTACCCTTCAGCTTTTTCATACTGGGTTTGATTTCTTTACATGATCCTCTAAACCAGTGTTTCTCAACCTTGGCAACTTTAAGATCTGTAGACTTCAACACCCAGAATTGTATTGCACCTATCCTCTATTAAGTGCAGGATGTTGATATTAATGTTAGTACATTCCATGACCAGCCACTTAATTTACTAATTCGATAAACCTTTGGAAATGAATGCAATTGGCAGGCCCAGCCCAAGAACAACGGTGAAATGGTCCAGTCGAGTATAGTTCCTTTATTTGCTTACACTTTATGGACAGGATCTTGCCAAACTAAATCTATACTACTGCAACAAGTGGATATACCCTGGGAGATTCTAGGGAGTGGGTACCCTGAACCTCTTACTCTTCCCACACTCCCCCTGTGGACTGTGTTATCTTTGGTCTCCTTTCCCCTGCACCCCCTCCTTCCTGATAGCCTTGATCTCCCACATCACTCTCCTCCTTGTAGATACATTCCCTCACAACAATTACTGCCAGACCAACATGATGACCTGAAATTTTGTTTCATATAAATCCTCAGTTTTTATTTTTTTTCCCCAAACGTATGTTAAATTTTTATCCTCATAACAATGGGGCTGCTATTTACAGCATTGGTATCTCCTAGCTCCATCACGTGTCCCTTAACTGTCTTCCACGTTTGGTTGCTGCTCCTGTCCTGCCACATTATTGATGTCCCTTGATAAAATACTGCACAAGCACTCTTGAAGTGTCCATTCACAGGTCTGCATTAACATATTTCTCCTGTACTATTTTGGTATGTGTAGGTATATTCTTATTGATAAAACAACATAAAAAATAAAGATTTTTCCATGTGTTTTATAATACGTATCAGTGATGTGGAATAGAGAAGAGAAAGAAAAAGTAGATATTTAAGGAACAATTTTGTATAGGTTGCATAGCAATTAAAACACACACCCAGAGTAATTCAAATACGCAAAATCCCAGGAGTCTTCTGAAAACAAAGAAGTTTGGAAGCATTTCTAGATTGACACATCTCTTCTTCACGAGATAGCACAGCATGTACTGCCTACTGTCAATTTTGTGCAGGTTATAGTATACTTCTGTGACTTTTTCGATAATAAAATTCATAATGCCACATCAAGGGGGGAAAAAAAAACAGCACTTAAGGAAAGGTTAAACAAAAATGCTGAAACTCCTTTGTAAGTGGGCATGGATAACATTTAATGTAAGGTATAAGAATTTGTTAGAAATCACTTTCTTTCACTAACATTACCACACTAATATATTTAACATAGGCATTTACATGCTTTGCATTTTAAGTGCCTCTGAAATTCGAGCACCAAGTCTGCCCATTTCAGCTGCACCATCAGATGTAATGAGTTATGGCACTATCGGCATGTTGATAAGCTATAGCCCAAAGAAGAACAAGGAGAAAGCATAAAAAATATGGCCAGAGGATGGGATAAAATTATCAGCGAGTGTGTTTTCCTGTTTGGTTTTAATCTACATTTAATTAAATTCTTATCTTCTGTGTACTTATGGTCGCATTTGAATGGCGAGACTGCATTCATTATGAATGGTAAAACTTAACTCAGAGAACATTTCATGTGCTTCCTTATAAGGAGGAAGAAGAAGAATGCTTTCTTTATTCTTTAGACTTAGGTCGTATTAAAGAAGGGTTAAGTTTTTTTGGAAAGGTGGGGGCTTAAGTGCTGCTGCATAATTAACATGAAGGTTAACCTGTATAAAGAAAAGTAAACTCTAATCAATATATTATTCATTTGGAAATATTAGTATCTACTATTTGGAACCAAAAAAGCTACACACACACATATGTATTTTTTTTCCTGTAGGAAAAGAAATACTAAAAAGAAATGGCCTTTTATTTTGCATTATCTCTCAAGAATATCAGAACACAGATTCAGAAGGATAATATTTTAGTCATCTCCTTTATCACTGTCTTTCCTTTGACTTGAATGTAAGAGGTAGGAGAGAAATCCTAGTGGGATATATCTAGCGTCTAGAGCAGTTATTTCTCAACCTTGGCAACTTTAAAATGTGTGGACTTCAACTCCCAGAATTCCCCATGGCTGGCTAGGGAATTCTGGGGGTTGAAGTCCAAACAACTTAAAGTTGCCAAGGTTGAGAAACACTGCTCTAGAGACTAGACCATGAGGTCTTTTGAACACCAAAAATAGATTTGCTTGATGAGATGAAACACCTACTCAATCTAATCTTTTTTCTCATCCTTGCAGATGAGATTCTTCAATGGGAATGTCACAAACATTGCAATAGCAATTTCCACCTGTGTTGGGAGCTTCCTTGAATATATTAATGTTTACATGTGGAATATAAATCCCCAAAATGAATAATATATCTACAAACCATTTTAATATTTATTTATTCATTTTATTTATATAGCTGCCCTTCTCGCTTTTATGTGACTCTAGGGGGCTTACAATAAAACAAATAAAAACTCCCTAGCTGACAGTACCCAGAGCATGCCCTTCCTGCCATATTGGGTAGGATGGGTAGAAACAATTGGGTAGAGATGGTCCCATATATAACCTTGTCCTAAGCCATGAAGGGCTTTAAAGGTGACAAGCAGCACCTTGAATTGCACCCAGAAGCACACCAGAAGCCAACACAGCTTGTGGAGCAGTAATGTCACATCTGCTGAATAACTGGCACCAGTAACTGCCTGTGCTGCCACATTTTGTACCAGTTGAAACTTCTGAATATTCTTCAACGGCAGCCCCATGTAAAGAGCATTGCAGCAGTCCAATCTGGAGGTCACGAGGGCATGAGTGTCTGTAAGCAGGGCCCCCTGGTCCAGTAATGGGCATAACTGATGCACAGCCCTAAGCAAAAACCGAAGATGGAAGGTCCCAGGAACCAAGAGGTCCAAAAATCCAGAGCTACTTGGTCTTGCTTGGGTTGAGCTGAAGCCTGCTGGAGCCTATCCAGGCCCACACAGCCTCCAAGCACTGAGACAGAAGCTCCACAGCATTACTCAGGCAGCCTGGGGTGGAAATATAAAGCTGGGTATCATCAGCATACTGATGCTCTTCACCCCAAAATGTCGGATGACCTTGCACAGTGGCTTCATGTAGATGTTAAACAGGAGGGGAGAGAGTACCGTTTTTCCTTTATTGTATTGTTTTTGTATCATATTGTTTTTCATTTAGCTGTGTTTTAATTTGGGTCAAAAGTGCAACCCATGACCCAGAGAGATGGTAAGCTCCCTTCTCTTCTGTTCTGCTCCGTTCTGTTCAACTAGAGACTAGACTGCCATTTGTCTGGGATACTTTAATTTGGATTCTTTCACTGATTACAGTTTTGTACTCCATGCCTCAAATGGCCTCTTCCAACTCTAGGATTCTAAGCCAAAAAAGCCATAATCAATTCCCAATTTTCATATGACTTGTAAATGGGTTTATTTCTTTGGATGAAGGTCTCCAATGATTCCCTAGACTGGTACATGCTTCAACAGCAATATGGGCTGTGATCTTAATCACATTCTTTCAAAATAACTCCTGATATCTGCATTAATTACATCAGATAGTAAGCTGATTCAGATAGAGATAATAGATACTGGTTCAGTAGTATCATGTAACAAATAACAGATCCTAAGTCACTGGTATCTTCACGGGGCTTATAACTCTCTGAGATCTTCTGGATCAGTGTTTCTCAACCTTAGCAACTTTAATATATGTGGACTTCAACTCCCAGAATTCCCCAGCCAGAACCCATGCTGGCTGGGGAATTCTGGCAGTTGAAGTCCACTTATCTTAAAGTTGCCAAGGTTGAGAAACACTGCTCTGGATGCTCTTGCAGTTGTGACTATGGCCATCATTTCTTCCCAAAACACTACAATTACAACCAGACAACAAAACTATTCCATTAAAAAATAATAAAAATATTTTAACAGCCTGGAAAAATGCCAAAATCAGTATCAATCTAATTTGGGAGGAGGGGGGATTTCACAAGTGGGATCTATCACCAGAAAGCATCACTTCTGGGTCTCCACTGATCTCATCTCAAGAAAATGGGAGACTCATTGTTTCCAACCACAATAAGAGTATTGAGCAGGACCCTGAAGGTATCTAGGAGTAAGGTATGTAAGGGCTTTTAAGATTAAACCCAACACTTTGAACTGGACCTGGAAATATACTGGAATAAATGTTACATAAGTATGGCAGCTCCATTCTCCAGCACATGGATTACACCATTCTGCACCAATTGTAGTTTGTTTATTTTTGTTTGTTTAATTCAATTTGTACAGCCACCCATCCCAAACCATCCCAAAACACACTGAGCATTTTGGCTTCCCCATGAAACATGAATAATAAATACAAACAAACAAGCAAGAAAGGTATTAAACCTATCTAGCATCCTGCTTTATTTGCTACTCATTGCTCCCTTTAACATTGTGTATTTATTTAGATCAGGCTTGCCCTCCCAATATATAAAATTATACCTTCCTTTGTAAATTGTTGCAGAGTCCTGTTGCAGTGCTGAAATGCCCAGTCGGCTCCAGACCTTGGTGATCCTACAGGATCAGCAATGTTCAAGAGATGAGCCAATTTATTTCTGGCTCAGCTCTGGTGCACTTGAAACCACAGCAAAACTACCATTTTTTTCTTAATGCTGCAGGTCTATGGAGCTTGTGGCGGTTCATTTCCCCATATGCAAGAACTCTTGTCTCATTACACTTCTAGCTCCTGGACATCCAACTCTTTCAAGGGGAAAGATGGCTTTATGTTTTTTTTTTTCAATTACCTCTCGTGAGAATTGTTGGGAGGTTTTGATCCAACCACACAAATGCACGTGAATGTGCTCCTTTAGGGTGGAAAGGGGTGGGGTGAGGGGTTGAAAGAATTCTTCATAGCCCATTAAAGATCAGGGCAGGGCACGGTTTTTGTTCCTTGCCCTGTAGTTTGTCTTCAGATATTTCTGAGATAGTGAAAATAACAGCAATGTGGAAGTAGCATTTATCCCAGCCAAAAGAGTCACGATCTACAGTAAAATTAATAACAACACTGTAAGTGTGCTTTCCTACACTTCTTTCTTTGGGAGGGAGAGGAAGGAGCAATTGATTGCAATATTGTAAAATAGTGCATATTCTTCTGTTCAAACACTGTATATTCCACATATTGTGTCATCACTCCAGCTGCCCTAAAATGAAAGTAAAGGTATAAACTATAATTCATGGTGAATTGAAAAACTGGAGATAGACCCATATTGCTCATATGGACCAATTTTGAATCTAGAAGGTTCAGGTTCACCAGCAAAAGAAGTTCATGTGAAAAATCAGATAATGCTGTCCTAGAGGGACAAATACGTTGATTTCATATAAACATATTTTTTACGTTCATATACTTTAATTTTCTTTTGTGCAACCCATGAGCCAGCTTCAGTTCATATAGTTTTATATTAGCATTGATCCCTGCATGAAATTGGTCTGAGGTTAAACTATAAGCATTATTCGTGGGAATTCTGCTTGCATAATAACAGGTTTTGAGTAAATAGAGACAGTGTAATGCAAGACAGATGCTTTATTTATCCTTAGCATTCATTAGTGAGGGCAAGGACCATAACTCATAAGAAGTGAAACAATGAATTATGATGCACCTATCCTCTCAAGGCAACAGCAAATGTAAATAAAACAGCCACACAGTACATGTCACAAATCTGAAAGAAGCATATTGTTTTATTGAAAGCCTTTAACTTCTATGACAAAAATGTCAAGGGCTGTGTATGAACCCTATATTACCAATAAAGTTGTTTCATTTAATTATTTTTTTGCAACTATCATTACACGCCAAGATTTTTCATTACTGAAAATATGTATGTGAAATGTGGACAGTAACAGCAAAATTAATTTGATGCTTTTAGCTGTATATGTTTCAATGTGCTGGGATTATACCAAAATAAAAAAGTATCCTTCTTCCGACCTTCTGTCTTCTTCCATTTTATTTTAAAATAAAATGCTAGACATGTTAAATGTTAATGTCACAATGACATTCTTTTATACATCGACTGGCATTCAAATCTATTTTGTCTGTATCATCTCAAAGATTTCTTTAAAGAAGCCTAATTGGATTTAGAACTTTGGGTTAAAATCTTAAAACTTTAAGGAGCGAAATGATTGGTCTGAAGAAGCTTACAGTCCGCTCCACATCTTTGCTGTATTTTTACACAATGAAATCATATTAATCTATCGTCCTGTGCTGCTGAGTAAAATTTGGAAAGTGAGTGCCACTTCCAGAAATGTTCGTGTGGAACCCCTTTCAAAGTCACTTCTGATTAAAAAAGGAAGCTGCAGCATTACTTTGTTTTGCACTCCCCAGTGAGAATAATGGAAGTTGAGGTCAGGTCATCAAGTGCCAAGATCACAGCACAAATAGGGCACTTAAGTAGGTAGCATTAATATACCTGGATTAGGTTTAAGATATGTAGGAACACAAAATATGTTAAAAGATGCCTCCCACAAAGCCCAAAGTGACTAAACATGGTAACTGACTACAGAAGCTGTGTTATTATTGAAACTCAGTTGGGAAAACAAAACAAAACAGGCAGTAGAAGAAAAAGTTAATGGACGGTTTGACCATGTTACAATTTTGGCATCTCAGGGAAGGACATGATGAGGAAAGGAACATTTGGTTGTGGGTCCTACTTCCTAAACTCAAATTCATATCCAGTGGCATTCTAATAGTTCTATAGGCTGTTTTCTAGTCTCTTTGCCCAGATACGGTACATGTCATGTTGTTATGTTAATTATTCGGTCTTCCCATGTAATATAAATTAAAGAGAAGCAGATATAAATAACATGTAACTATCTGTTTAATATTTCTGATTATATTTCTTGCTGATTTTGGAGCCATTCGAGTAATGAAGAAGCCAAGTGCTCTCTGAATGCTTATTAGTGACAGACAAATTACACACAGCTACAATTATGTATGAAACATTCCTAGGAAAAATGTTTTTTATATCTACACATTTAGTTTTGTAAATCCTAAATTATTTTACACTGTGCATCCCTAGTCCTAGTATTATATTTCTTTTGTTATGGTGCTGCTAGCTATTTTGGACTTCCTGTTTTGGAAAGTAAAGCATGATATAAACTTAAGTGAAATGAAAATGGTAATCTTGCTCCAAATCAGTGTTTT
>CM061350.1:22820000-23050000 GCA_030867105.1 Liasis olivaceus
TGGACTTGTCCCCTAAGCAGTATCCCCATTTCTTCACCATGTGAAACCGCTTGGCATGCCAGATGTGTGTTTCCAGCCAAATGTTCTTCTTCTGCCTGCGACTGAACTCTGACACCAAATTTATATGACGTCGCCTGGCTTTACGGCATTTGCTCTTTGGGAGTGCTTTTTTCTGATGTTCCGGTTTCTCTGCCTATGTTGTTAAAGCAAGGGATAATATCATTCACTGCACTGTTTATCAAATGGAAACTAATTCAGCTAGCCTGTGAATTGTGATCAGGGAGAGAAGGGGAAGAAGGCACAGTGACCCACAGATCCAAAATGATTATCTTGAGAAAACAATTAACACCCTCAAGAAGGTGTCACCAGCAAAAATTAAAGGGGGATGGGGGAAATATCTGAATATCCCATAGAAGCCTGCCACAACACTTTTTGTGCTTAAGAATCTGTGGTTAAGAATACTATACATTTTTTTTAAAAAAGGAATTCCACATTTTCTTCTAGACACAAACTTTGTAAACCCAGGTGACTCTAGATATATAGAAGTCAGCTTCCAGAATTCTAAAAATGGCCATGTTGGCTGGAGAATGCTAGAGGTTAAAGTTCCACATATGTGGAGGACATCTAGGTTGGGGAAGGTTGTTTAGTGTGCAAAGTATTATGGAAGAAGTTAAAGCGGGTAAATAAGAAAAAAGAAACTCACTTCTATTCTGGCAAGTTCACGGAGACGTCGTGGCAAACGTTTAATATTGTGACTCATAGCTCGCCTCCTCATATGTCTAGGCAAGGACTGAAACACTAAAGTATTGGAAGACTTCTGTGTAACAGCCTTCAACATAGCCTTAATTTCAGCAGCTCGAGCTTGCACAAAAGGAGACACTAGAAAAGGAAATCTTGTTTAAAAAATGCAAAGATGCTTAGAGATGGTGTTCTCTATTCTGAAGCAGTAACATTTGAAGAAAATCTTTTTCATCGTTTTAGAGTCCCATACAACTGAATATATAAAAGTACAGAAAAGCCACTTGCATAGGGATGGAGACATGAGAAATACAGCTGGCAGGCCTATTTCTTTCATGAATAAGCTTAATGGTAATTCTATCGCAATTTTAAATTATGTTGACATAAAAATGCATAACCATTATATGAAATGATTTTCCCAAGAAAAGAGATCCTCTTTTGCCTATTCCCCCACTCCCTGCTACTTCTCTAACAAAGCTATAAGGTGTTCCCAAATGTTTGCTTTTAATTATCTACAGTTTAGCAACATTAATTTAAGCAGCTGTTAAATCAAAGCCTAGGGACGCGGTGGCGCAGCGGCTTAATGACGCTGAAAGTTGCCGGCCAGAAATGGCTGACGCTTCAGCGGTTCGAGTCCAGCCTTCGCGTTAACAGGGTGAGCTCCTGTTTCCTCCCCAGCTCCTGTCAACCCAACAGGTCGAAAACTCACGTGAGTAGATAAATGGGTACTCTCACTCCGGTGGGAGGAAAAATGCTGGCAGCGCCTTGCACAGAGAGACGGGACCAGTTGCCAGTAAGCGCAAAACCGCACTCGCCCGAAAAGGGTGCGAAGCAACGGAAATCCCGCCTCCTGCGCTCGCCAGCTGGGCTATGCTCTAGGAAGGAGGCTCTGGCAAACCACTTCCGAAAAACAATTGCCTTGAAAACTGCAAGGATTTGTCCAGGCAGTCACTGCAGGGTCAGTAATGACTGAGCGCAGACAAAAAAAAATAAAAAATCAAAGCCTACTATGTTTTGCTAAAACCACTGCTATTTGCATAACCCAAGATTTAACTGCAGCTTACTGCAGAATCTAGAATTCAGAAAACTGCTTTGCTTGATCAAAACTGGAAAGAAAAGCTTCCAGTTCTTTTTCTTGTGGCCATTGTGAAGATGACAAGATATGTGAGCTCAAGGCTTGCTCTGGATAATTTTACAGTTCAACACAAAAGAAGGCCTACAGAAAAAGCACAGCAGGGATCGGAGACAAAATGTACAGAAAAGTCTAAGATCAGTTCAAACCAGATTAAAAGTGACTGTTCTGGCCTACTTTATAACATCTAAATTTCACAGATGGCCAGCTATTCTTGGATACTCACCTGTTATGCATTTAGGCATTTCATGGGAAGCTTTTTGATAGAAGCCCTGTTGTGAGGTTTCAAAATGCAAATCTGTTGATAAGTCAGGGAAAAGTTTTATATTATAAAATAAAATGATTGAAATGTAAGCAGAGTGCATACTAATATAACAAAAGAAATCATTTAGCAGCAAATGTCTATTTGATAAATTAGGTATATAAAAATTAAATCCTGTCATTCTCTAAAAAAGAGTTTGAAATTATTTATACTTCAGTGTGTTGTTACATTGCAGAATGTATCTGTATGGCAGGACCCTTTACAAATAGTCAGCACTGATCAAAGAGATTATGTAAACCATATTCATACCAAGAATAACTATTAGGCCCAGCTATGGTATAGTAACTATTAGAGCCAGTGTGGCGTAGTGGTTAAGGCGTCAGTCTAAAAACTGGGAGACCACAAGTTCTAGTCCCACCTTAGGCACAAAGCCAGCTGGGTGACCTTGGGCTAGTCCTTCTCTCTAAGCCCTAGGAAGCAGGCCATGGCAAACCACTTCTGAAAAAGCTTGCCAAGAAAATTGCAGGGACTTGCCCAGGCAGTCACCAGGAGTCAAAAACTGACTTGAAGTTGAAAGAAAGAAAGAAAGAGAGAGAGAGACAGACAGACAGAGACATAAAGACAGGCAGGCACCTAGTTGACCCTGACTGATCTAAAAAGCTAAGCAGGGTTGGACTGGATAAGTATAGGTAGTCCTCAGTTTAAGAACAAGTTTCATTCCCAAGGTCTGTCCTTAAGTCGAATTTGTATGTAAGCTGGAACAGTATTATTGTATACAGGTACTCCTCGCTTAATGACCATTCATTTAGAAACCATTTGAAGTTATGATGGTGTTAAAAAGCTACTTACAACTGGTCCTTGTAATTATGACCATCGCAACACCCTCCGCAGTCACACGATAGCAATCTGTGCGTTTGACAACCAGCTCACACTTACAATGTTTTCAGTGTCCTGTGGTCACATGATTGCCATTTGCAACCTTCCCAGCCAACTTTTGGCAAGCAAAATCAATTGGGGAACTGCATGATTTGCTTAATGATCACATGATTCACTTAGCGACCACAGTGATTCACTTAACTGCCGCAAAAATGTCATAAACTGGGTGCAGTCATGTGATGCCTCGCTTAACAACCGTCCTGCTTAAGGACAAATTGTCCAGTCCCTATTGTGGTAGTTAAGCAAGGACTACCTGTAATACTGTATAAGTAGTATTGTGTATTTAACTTGAATCATTGTATGTTTAACTCACATTTTTCTACAATAGGCTCTGTTCTTAATTACAGGTTGTCCTTAAACCAGGTATTCTTAACCTGGAAACTACCTGTACTTGGATGGGAGTCCACTAAAGCATTCTAAGGCTGAAAACTAGACTGGGAACTGAAAAAATATTCTGGAAGAAGACAGTGGCAAACCACTAGAGTTCTAGTCCTCCGTTAGGCCCAGAAGCTGGCTGGGTGACTTTGGGCCAGTCATTGTCTCTCAGCCCAGCCCAGCTCACAGGGTTCCTGTTGTGGGAAAACAGGAAGTAGGAGCATTATGCATGCCACCTTGAATTGTCCAAAATAAAGGTGGAATATAAATCAAATCAAATCAATCAATCAATAAAACTGCCAGGAAACCTGCATATACTTGGGAAAACCACCATTTGTTCTTATAGTTTTAAAAATAACTTGAAAATGGAAAGAATACAAAGTGGTGATGCTTTGGTCTTCATGTTCTTCTACAAGGATTCTAGGGCTATAAGCTGGACTGTGAAGTTGAAAAACATGCTCCAAGAAAGCAATGGCAAGCAACTTCTATACTGTGGTCAAAAAGCAGCCATGTAATCAAGATGTGTTTGAAGCAGGCTTTAATACTTTAATTACTTTAGATGCTTTAACCTAAACTCTCATTACCGTAATCCACCACTGTAGGGAATGATGAGAGCTGAAGTCTTAAAAAAAACCAGGGTTAGAAAAGGCTGTTCCAGAAATTCTGGAGCTTTAGTTCATTAATTAATCACAATGAATGTTTCCATGCTAGTAGATTGGGGACTCTCTAAATAACAGCTTAGCTCCTGGTGACTTCACGGACAACACATCCATGCCATTTTCTTGGCAGAATATGGAAGTAGTTTGCTTTTGTATAGTTTTTCAACTTTCCAGTTTAGCCTATAGCTATAATATTATTATTAGGATTCCCTAATAATAATATTCCCTAATGACCACCAGCAGACTTCTTGACAAATATCTTAGATTTATTTTAAAAAATCCAACACTGTTCAAAGATTTAGCTAGTAAACCTAACAGATACCTTGTTTTTTCCGCTGAGGAGTTCTGTCACCTCCCTTCCAAAAATATGCTTCATTGTGACTTGGCCCACCATCAAAGGGATAGGTCACACTAGCAGGTTGATTTTTCATTTTCTTGCCCCTCCTTTTCTCTTTTGCATTTGACATTTCTGCAGTAGAAATGATTGCATAATAAATGCTGTTATTGTCAGTGGTTTAAACACACACAGTGGAAGCCATAATACATGTGCAATGGTTTAAAGTTGTTCATTATAAACATTTTTTTCAACAGATTCTTTACTGAAAGAGCAACCTAAAAAAATACTACAGAATTAAGATTAACAGTAACAACCCACCCCCAAAACTGAATGGCCCTATAATACTAACGCACGAACATAAAAAATAAATACGATTCATAAGCACATATAATACATTCATAAAGTGCAGACGTTGTTTCCTTCTCACATCTCTGGAAGCATTTAGAAACACTTATACAAAAATATAAGTTTTAAAAAATGAGCTGCAGTGAATGGTCTCTCTTGCATTTATGTGTATCACTGTCAAGCTGCAGGGAAATATGTCAGCATCTGTCTTAGTAATGCCACACAAATGCTGTAAAAAGCTGCTGCTTAGACCTCTGCTGCTTTGGCACATTAAAATTTTTATTTATTTATTTGTATTTCAAATCTGTCACCGCCCATTTCACTGCAGAGCGACTCTGGGCGGTTTTGCCTAATCACCAGAACTGATGCTGATGAGCGGGGAGCGCACCATCCTTTCACCAGCATTAAGTCTCCGCAGCATCCTTGTCTACCCAACAGAGCACCGGCAGGATTCTAATGAAGGCATTTTCTACCACCCAAAACAGTCAGCAACCCGGAAGAAAATGGAGTCGCCCCCACGATAATGAAGCTGGGCATCAATTCATGAACGGAGCCGAGCACTAAAAACCGCTACTGTGCCCGGCTTCCAACAGGGCAATTCAGAGGAAAAGGGCAACGCGCCTCCCAGCCACACCGTGTCCTTCAGCTGGTGAAAAGCGGCCAACCCTCCATTCCTCCCGCTGCAGCGCCATCCTCCCCTTTACCCTGCTCTCCCCTCTCCCTTAACTGCGCCCTCGGGCACTCCCTTCCCCGCGGCCCCTGGGCGCCCTACCCGCTCGCCAATCCGGGCGCCCGAGGCTCGCCCTCCCGCCGCGTCCTCCTCGCACGAGGCTCCCAGCTCGGCCGAAAGAAGGCGGGGCGCTTCCCTCGCGGGATCCGCTTCCCTCCTTCCACCAATCGCGTGGCAGCCGCTTCCCCCGAAAGGAGCAGCCTTCGCGACTCGCTCCTGCGCCCTCTCCGACTTGGAAGACCACATCCCCCAGAATCCTTCGCAGCACCTACGGTGAGCGGAGAGGGCCCTACCAATGGATCTTGGGAAAAACCGCGCGCGCTTTTTGGATCGCTCGGCCGAGGGGGCGGCGGCGCGTTCAAGCCGCTGAGCGAGAGGCGGGGAGGCGGCGCCGAGGGAGCCGGGGCGGGGCTGGGTTTCGGAGCGGGTAAAGTTCAGGAGCCCGGAGGCAGCGGCTTTGTGAACTCGGTGGTTGCTGCGGAGGAAGAGGCTGTTCTTGCTGCTTCTGCCGCTATGGCCGCGTTGGTGAAGAAGATCATCTGTACTGCAAAGGCTCCCGCTGCGATGGGTCCCTACAGGTGAGGGGGGCGGGGAAAAGTGCTTCTTGGCGCAGCCTAACCTGTGGAACTCGCTGCCACCAGATGTGACCCCTGCCCAATTGGTTCCTCCTGGGTCGGTTCCAGCGGGGAGAAGAAGGATAACTGCACCTTCTCCCCGGGGAGGGATTTCAGGTGGGCTGAAGTTTCTTCCTCAACATGGGAAAGAAAGCGAACGTGTTGTGGTCTAACCTGATTTGGCCGCTCTAGCTGCTTTACTGAAATGCAACAGTGAAAGGCATTTAAAAGTAGCCCTAAAACTAGTGCCCCGATGCATGTGCTCAAAGGCATTATGGCGTCTGAAATACGTCCAGATTTAATATGGCATGAAAGTAGGAATAGGAATGGGTTTGTTGTGGCATAGGTGCAAAGCATATAAGTAATGTGTAGAGTGCCAATTAAGCATACATCTAATGAACAATGTTTACAAAAGCCTCTTCAAGGCTCCCCAGGAGTCTGTTTTCTGTTTGCTCTGAGGGGCAATGCCTAATTGTTTGGGGTAAGATCCCCTGGACTCAATGAAACTTACTTCTGAATAGATATCTGTACCCTTGCACTTATTTTGAGCACATCACCACTAAGACTGCAGTCTTTATCTGAGAAAAGTAGGACTGAATCTAGTAAATTTTGCTTTTGAGCAGATGGAATGCTCTATCAGTGTTGCTAGGAATGCCACAAAAATAGTAAATCTAGTCAAATTTTAAATTGTGGTATATTTTCCCTACAACCTGACTGTAGCACTTCTGATTTCTTAAGGTCTCTCTGCTGACCAGGTATGAGGACTGAGATTACTTATTTAGGGTTTTGGAGTGTCTTGTTTTGGAAGCTTTGCTGCATTTTTGTTGCTCTTGTTAAATTGTTAAATCAAGTGAATTAAACTCTTATCAATCTGGGTCACAATATTAGAAGAAATGTATAACCTGGAATTGATTTTTCTTACATTTACTTTTTCATTATCTCTCACTTTGTATTTTTTACAAAATAATCCTTGAGTTGCTCAACTGACATAGTTAATGAGTAAAGTTAAGGATTGCTATTCCTGACAAAACTTCCAGAACACGGCCACACAGCCCGGAAGACCCACACCAGCCATTGCTATTCCTGTTTGCTTGAATGCAGATTCCTCAAGGTTTTTTTTTTTTTTTTGCATGTGTGCAAATTAAAATTTGTAAAACAGTATCTATCTTCTCAGGAGGGCATAAGAAAATCCTGTTTGGTTTCAAAGAGTATACCTTTTTATGTTTATGTTTAGTAAAAATACCCTAATACTATACTTATATTTTTTAGGCCCTGTCCCCCAAATCAATGTATTGTTGCTGCCTCAGCTATGAACTAGAGGACCTGTATAGGAAGCTCAATGTATGCTTAGTTTAAAGGAAATCTTTAATACACTTCATATTAAAAAAAAAAAAACAGAACTCTGATTAGCAATATCCTCTTTTATGCAAAAATAAAGATTTGCGTAGCAGCAGTGATTGAGGCTAAATGCTCGGAGAGTGACTGCCAGTTGGAGAATACAGGGAATTCAGATTGGTAGGAAGCAGCTTTGCAAATTTACTGTGCTCACCTTTAACTGAAGTATTTCACTGGGATTCACTTTACTCTTCTCTGCACTAGGATGAGTACTGTGTAAAGACACTTGGACAGAAATCATAATTAGTTTCTATCAACATGAATCAGCTATAATTATAAATGCTAGTCTGTAACAGTAAATATAGATATAGACATAGCCTTTTGCTACTTTTATGACTTCCACTGTTTTTAGTTGAAGCTAAAATATTTTAAATATTTGTTCAAGTAACTGATAAAAAAATTCATGTTCATAGCATTTTCCACCTGTTGCAACTTCTTAGTTGGGATGAGACACCAATCTGGTTGTCATCCCAAATACTTCTTTTCTGCTCAAGGATGCCCAAATTCATGCTTTGTTTCTTCATTTCTTACTTTTCCAGTAAGGATGTGGTGAATTTTAATTAGTATTGCAAAGTTAATTGAAATTGTAGAATGGAAGATATTGTGAATGACTAAATTGTAATTGGCTCACTGAATAAAAGGACTAGCCTGCTGTTGTTGCACTTTTCAGTCATTCATACAGACGCTATCTAGACTCTAAAAAGCTAATTAGTGTAAAATATAAGGGATAAAAAACAGCAAATCTTTTCTCATGGCACAGCCTTTAGGAAGAGGGATGGGATTTCTAATTTGTTTGAAGTTTCCTGTGTTGCAGAAACTTTTTTCTTGCCAACAATATATGGACATCGTAACAAGAGCCATATTAGTCTATCGTAACAAAAAATCCGAAGTCTGGTAGCATCCTTTCCAAATAACAGTTTTTATTAAAAGGCATAAATTGTTATGAGCTGCAGCTCACTTCATCAGATGTCAAGTATAGTATAAAATTGGGCAACAAGGGTCCTGAAGGATGCTCTGAATTCCAGCCGCAGGAAGTTCTTGCCAACATATAGTGTGAGGTGATGGGGGGTTCAGTTAAGTTGTCCTGATTCAGTAGGACATGGGCTACAGGGGGGAAACACAAAAACTATGCATTTTTCAGTGAGGGCTGAAATAGATTCAGAGGCCACAGTCAATTTACAGCTAAGGAAAACTGAAGAAGGGATATTGGTTGACGCATCTGGAAGTAGAAGTGATTGGAATAGGAACATTCCACACTGTCACGTTTTGTTGAAGGTCCCATTTGTAGGAATAGGACAAGAAAAACGATGATAATATTAATTAATTAATATTAATATTTCAGAAAAACAAAAAATGTTTTGAATGTTATTAGAGGATAAACCCAGTCCCATGCATTCATTAGTGAAATAAATTTGAATCTTTTCCTGTACAAAATTGGCTTTGCGTATTTTTAAAAATTATTTTAAACTTTCAGTATGCGGCTACGTAAACAGAAATGTTGGTCCCAGACTAGATTTATATTATTTAAATTCACTTGAAAGCTTTCCCATATGAACATTGCAAAATGCTGCTCCAAATTAGTTGGTTAGTGCTCTTAAGCATTTAAGAGATACTCGCTCAGCTGGCATATGAGTTAATGCAGAGAGTGGTGTTATTGAACAGTCAGTTAGGCAGGTCAGAAGAACCAGAAGAGAACTTGAGAGCTTACTTTCCAAATATCCATTTTGGTTAATACTTACTATTTTACAATATTTATAATTCATCCCAATCCTGTTAACAACAACTCTGCAGACTATTGATTAATTGGTATCATGTATTTCTTTTCAGCGGTGTTAACATCAATACCAAAAACGTCAATAGAACTTAGATTAGGTCTTATTCGACCCCTGCCCCCCAAAATTGGACTTACAGTACTGGGTTTCATTGCATTTTTAAAGAAGAGATATAAGTAAATTGCCATGTTAGCCACGCAATATGACTAATGCTACAATTAAAACCATATTTGTACAGTACCCTGTAATTGTTCCATTTTGGGATGAGGTTATTAACATCTATTAACTCAACTTTGATGCATGATTTAATATTCTGATAGTCATATTCTTTTGAACTAAATATAAGTAAAGATATAAGTAATTTGCCATGTTAGCCACGCAATATGACTAATGCTACAATTAAAACCATATTTGTACAGTATCCTGTAATTGTTCCATTTTGGGATGAGGTTATTAACATCTATTAACTCAACTTTGATGCATGATTTAATATTCTGATAGTCATATTCTTTTGAACTAAATTCTTGCTGTGTAGAAATTGGCAATGAACAAAGAAACACCCTGTTTTAAAAGCTAAAAGGTTTATTCTTCAGCACTGAACAAATTTACATGTTCAAGGGAAAAAAATCCACACAAGAGCCCAGACAAATAGCTTTTTCTGGGTGTTCCCCACCATGGAGGAACTCCATGTAATAGGCTGCCTATTTCTATAGATAGATAGAAAGTGGTGAAAGTAAACAAAGCTTTTAAAGGTGGCCTAGCGAGGCTTTTTGTTATTAGCAATCATTATATATCCAAATGGCAAATCAATCAATTTCTCTCTTGTCCTCTTCCCTATTTCCTGTTTTTCCTTCTTTTTACTGTCCTGTTGAACTTCAGCCAAGCAGTGTTGGTAGATCGGACAATGTACGTCGCAGGGCAGCTGGGTATGGATCCCTCAGATGGGCAACTCGTTCCAGGAGGAGCAAAAGAACAAGCCCACCAGGTGAAATGTGGCCTCACTTATCCCACTAGCAAGTCTGATATTATTATTAATGAAACATTTGTTGTATGAAAAGGACATATCTATCCACAAAGTTCAAAATAGAGGGTCTGGTGTAATATTTCACTATGGAAATAGTCATCATTATTTCAGCTCAGCAGAGCTGAAATAAAACAAAGCACTAACTGTAATTTCAAAGAAAAGGCATTCTGTCAGCAAAACAATGAGCGAGTGAACCAAATCCCCCCACCCCTCTAGTGTCAAATATTTAGTAGCTTCTGCCTTCTTACTTCCATTAACAAAATCATGAACTTTTATTGGTCAACCAAAGTTTGACATACCGTAAAACCGAGTGACCTTTCTGATATTGTGGCTGGTGAAGGGGCATTTATGCCGGCTGACTTCAGCATAACAGATAAAGGAAAGAAGCCCAAGTTCCATATCCTGGTTTTTTTATGGCCAAACCTTCCAGGGGCAGGAGAGTATTAATATATCTTTCCTAAAGCTTTTGAGACATTAAATGGTAAAAACCATATGGTGTTTGTGTACATGTTGGCTGCCACAATAGACTGTTAGATTAAAAGATGTACATATAAAATGCATCCAGGAGCACACGGAGCAAATGAGTTGAGTATGCAAGAGACAGATCCAGTTAATCCTATGGAACCATTGCAGACCTGAACACCTGCCCTTTTCCATACTATTTCTGTATTTCAAATTGTGTTTCCTTCAGGACTGACACTGCAAATTGCCCTGTGAATGTAATCCTTAGAGAGCAGTCCAGCATGAGGAAAAAAATACCCTGCTATGTAATTTCCATTTGTTGCACACTTACTTTCCTATTTTGAGAAAGTTGATTTCAATGAACTAAGTAAATCTCTCTTTGCACTGGGAACTCAGTCATTTAATATTTTCTTAGTATTTTTTCATTATCATAGGCTGTTTTTCCATGTGTTTCATGATGGCTTACTATGGTGTTTGCATATGATTGCATTGTACCGTCTTCTGAGTTCAAGGGATGACGTGGGCATGTTCAGATAAATCCAACTGTGTTCTCATTAGGCCCTCCAAAACATTGGGGAGATTCTGAAAGCTGCCGGCTGTGACTACCACAATGGTAAGTTTACACTCAAGTAAATTAGTGAACTTGTCTGTACATTTATAGAGGGGGGAAAGTGTGCTTTCTGCCTAATAAGAAAGAATAGCTATTAGTTGATTGTTGTGGATAACTGCTGCAGTGGAACCCTAGCTGTTCCTCCAGTTAATTTATTGTTTATTTATTTATTGTGTTAAAGCATTGTTTTATTAGGATGGTTTTATTTAAAATTTTTTAAAAATCTCATGAACAATTCTGGACTTCCATGAGGAAAAGTTGTATAGAAATAATGTAATATATATACATACATACATACATACATACATACATATATATATAGTGTCACTTCTTGGAACAGTGGGTTAATGTTGCAAGTTTTCTGTTTGATAACACTATTTTGATAATCTTTCCCCTCCAAATTTAGTGATTTTATGGTTTTGGAGGCTGTTAGTACACCTTTTCTTTTTGAAGGGTAATCTCTGTTTTTCATATGACAAGCTGAATTAATGTTCATAATACCTGTAAATCAATCCTTTGGCATCTACTTTTAGGACTAGGTCTTATTATTTAAGCTGCACAGAAGAAAATCCATTGGTTAATAGACAGGTGCCAAGACCGCAAGGTATTTTTACTCTTTAAAGAACTTGCATATTGGCTGATTATTTTCTGCTACTGAAATCTCATATTTCTGTTAGCAGTTCCAGCTCTATATGGGATGTAAGTAGTACGTAGTACATGGGATTTAGGAACTGAATTTATGAAAAAGAACAGAGGTTCCATTAAAAAAAGGAATGGTAGTGGGCTGGGATGCATGAGACAGGAGCTGCTGGGATGAATAAATTTAGGGTGACTGGGATGGAAACTGGTACTGGATGTCACAGGAACCGTTTAAAGCCCGTTTCATCAAAACAAAACAGAAAATCTGATTTGGTGCAAGCTCTGGATTGTGAATTAAATTCCCAAATCTGCTGAGCCTGGATCCTAGCAGACTCTTAGGTTTTAATTGTTGGAAAAGATTTTAAGGATAATAAATCACAAGAGACTCAACAAGGTTTTGTGTGCTTTTTAGAGAATAGAAGGTATGTCCATACGCAGGCCACTTCTCCTGTTCTTAAGAAAGAACAAAGTTGTGCAATTTTTTTCTGGGTCAAGAGTCACATTTGGCCTTTGGATGGTAGGTTTAAGGTTGCACTCCAAAAAGTAATGGTTGAGGCCAGGATAAAACCTAAATTTCACTTCATTAACACTGAAAGGTAATTAAAATGTGTTTCTATGAACACTTTTCAATCAAGTATCATTGTCCCCTGCTGACAGATGGTGATGATGATGATATTTTTATCCCGCCTTTTTATGTATAACTCAAGGCGGCAAACATACCTAACACTCCTGCCTCCTATTTTCCCCACAGTAACAAACCTGTGAGGTGGACTGGGCTGTGAGAGAGGGACTGGCTCAAAGTCACCCAAGTGGCTTTCATGCCTAAGGGAGACCTAGAACACACTGTCTCCTGGTTTCTAGGCCAGCACCTTAACCACTGCTCTGAATTGACTCTTAGTTTAATTAAAAGCTACTAATTGGTAACAACTTCTGGAAGTCTCTGGGGGCCAAATCCAAGGTTTGGGGAGAATGTGTGCAGCCTTGGGGCCACAGATTGTACATCTCTACTGTAGAGTTACTGTTCACAATCTGTTGCCCTCCAGAGATAAGGCATGTAAGATTTAATAAGGATCTAGGCATCTTGATCCACATCCATGCAGGCTGAAGGATTATAGGAGCTGAAGTCCAACACATTTAGAGACCACAAAAAGACCCTGTCAAATCCATCCCAAATGGGGTGGCCTGTTCATAAAAAAGACACACAGTTCCAAGTCACTTGCTACACACTCCTATTCAGGTTTGCTCAGAAGAAAGTCCCACTTACTCTGAAGTGAATATGCATGAAGGTTCAGTCTTAGTTTTATTAATTTGTCAAATGTTTATAGCTGGGTGATTTGAAGCATAATTAAAACAGGGTTTCCTCACTTTTAGTGGTAAAGACTACCGTACTGATGACTGACATGAAGGATTTTAATGACATTAACGAAGTCTACAAGCAATGTAAGTATGGCTGGTGGCTGCATATTAATTCAATTTCTTTACTAGATTTTGTATTCAGACGAAGATAAATCCAAAGATGTCCTTATGCTCCTGCCAGCATTTTGCAACCAGGAGCTTATGTTTACATTTCATAGAACAAAGTTACAGAGTTATAAATGGAAGCTTGTTATTATATATTGATTTAGCTCATTGGACTGTACTGTATTCAGTTCAGTTTATATCGCTGGTGTGAAATATTCTGACCTTCTCTATAACATCGCTGTGGAAAGGATTATCTCTATGAGAAACACTCCAGTTACATTACGTGACCATAAGCCATGGAGCATTAAACTACTGAAAATCAAATTGTGTGAGTTCTCTTGTGCCTAGTTCCATCTTGGACTGTGATACTTAGAGTAAAATCTTGTAGGAATTGTAGGAGGAGATCCATGTATAGTAGCAAAAAAATCAGGAGTCTAGTAGCACCTTTTCTGACTAACCAATTTGATTCAAGGGCATCAGCTTTAGTAAGCTGCATCTTGCTTCATCAGATGCAATTGCCAAAGGTGCCACCAGACTCTTGGTTTAGTGGAAAATCCATATCACTGCTTTGAAGGTACATTTTTTCCAGCAACTGTGAGGATTTAGAATATATTTCTACACCTCACAGTTCTTAGTTAACAATCTTTGGCTATAAAAATATTATTTGGCTATATATTGAACTGGAGAAGTTTATGAATTATATTATCTCAAAGTACAAAGCAGCACCAGAACTTGACTTGAGACTGTAAAGGAATATTTGCATTGTGTAATCTGTTAAAAAACATGTAAATACTTTGATTTGGCTATAGCTAGAAAATGTTTTATATGGGGCTAACGCTCTGTTGCTTGCATCTAAAAATCCTCGTGGTTTGTAAGACCTCACTTGGCATTATTCATACCTTGCAAACACATTTGCCTAGGAACATGCTTTCTTTTGAAAAAATGGGGATTTAAATTCTTAGATTGCTGATTTATCTACTTGCATTCTACAGGGACCTATGTAGAATCAGTGGGCTTTTTCTTTGCCTAACTTTATAACTTGCTGTTTAGTATAGTTCAAGTAAATACAATCCGCTACTTGAGTGGTCAGTTGATTAATTGGAGATATCTGTCTATTCCATGTAGTCTTCAAGTGCAACTTTCCAGCTCGCGCAGCTTACCAGGTTGTGGCTCTTCCAAAGGTAAGTATCGGTTCTTATTTCTATAAAAATTGGTAATTTAATGTTTTGCAGATTAGAAAAAAATGCAAACACTTTTTTTGCAGTTTTGTTATGTTCTTAAACATAACTTAGAAGTTCAGAGACTGGCCACTTCTATTATCAGTGCAATCAGTGCAATCTTGTCTGTGTTTACTCTGAAATAGCTTGCTGTTTTTTCTGCATCCTCTCGCTTGAATTAAGGGAGTTTCTCTAATTTGCACAAAACACAATATTTTCTGCTACCGCAACACTGCCATTGGATAACTCCTGGATTTTCACTACAAAGAGAGGATTAAATCCATCTAAAGGGATGCAAACTTGAGAGGAGAGGGGCAAGAGAGAAAGAAATGGGGAGGAAACCAGATCAGTGCACTCAGTCAGGTTGGTGCACTATACCCTCTGCTGTTTAACATTTACATGAAGCTGTGGGCAGAAGTCATAAGGGGCTCCAAGGTGCATCTATCAATACACTATCGATATACTGATGATATTCAGCTTTATCTTGCTACCCCAGACCTGGCTGGAAATGCTAAATTTATATCCCAGGGCCTGGAGTCTGGATGGGACAAAACAAGTTAAAGGCCAACCCAAGTAAGATGAAGTTGCTGTTGTTCGCCATCCTTTGTGGGCTCCAGGGTTTTCTAAGGTGGTGGCACTGCCCCTTAGGAAGCAGACCTGTGACCTAGGCTCATAGTTCTGCTGGATGTGTAGGATGGCCAGGAGGACCGTCACCTAATTCCAGCTGGTATGTCGGCTGTGTACATGACTGGACCTACCGTGACTCGTGTCCTTACCCTACCTGATTGGACTTCTGTAAATAAAGTCATGTGGCTACCTTTGAAGACCATACAGAAACTGCATGTGTATTGAACATGATTGCACAGATTTTGCAGACAGGTGCAGTTTGAAATGTTAGTTTTGACTATGAAATCCTATATGGCTTGGTACCAAGATACCCTCAGAATTCTTGCTCCAGCTGGTGTCAGTCTCAGATGAGTCTTCTAGGAGAAACTGGTAGTGATGCCCCATTTTCATGAAGTGAGGGGCTTGAGGCCAGGAGATGTTGCTTTTTGGTGATGGCATGGCCTCTCCCGGAAGGGAAATTGATCCTTTAGTAATAGCCTTCCAGAAACTGATGCAAACCAAGCTTTTCTGGAGGGCCTGTGGAGAGTAATTGTCACCAGTTTTGGTTTATTATTTAATTTGGTTTGCATATAACGGTGGCTTTGTGAGGTGAGATCGATTACTTTAGGGTTTACTGTGGATTTTTTTTAATGTTATGTGTTTTCTATCCTTGTAACCTGCTGAAGAATTGGGGTTAAATACATTAAACCAGGGTCGATATTGACCCCCAAGGGTCGATGGGTCTATCTAAGTGGTCAATGTTATTATTATTATTCATAGTACTATTGGTTAAAGTAGTATTTATTAAATTATTTTCATATAATAAATGTTTGGGGGTTGATGAAAAATCTAAAACTTCATGAAGGGGTCAATGTGCTGCAGAGTTTGGGGGCTCCTGCATTAATCAAACCAACCCTGCCCTGATTTTTATATGTTGTATTTCTTTCTTCCAGGGTGCCTGTGTGGAGATTGAAGCCATTGCCGTTTTGGGGCCCCTTCAAGATGCCTCAGCAGCTAAAATCTAACAGCTCTGTGTTTTCTTTTGTCACGGTCATTCTCGCTACCTGGATGATTCAGTTCTGCTACTGATTCTCTCAAAATAATGCTCATTCCAAAACTGTGAATCTGACTCTTTTTGGTAGATTCTAGCATTTAGGTGTATTTGGGTGGGCAAATTGACTCACAGGCACCATTGTACCATTAAGGCTGTCGGTTTATTCAGGGTATAGAAGTGTTGCTCAACCTCAACAACTTTAAGATGTGTGCTGGCTGGGGAATTCTGGGAGTTTATACATCTTAAAAGTCACTGAGGTTGAGAAACACTGGGGTATAGTATGAATGAAGGTCATTACAAGACTGAATACTGCAAGCTACTTAAAAGCGTATTTTGAGAGAAAAAGCCAATAGAACTGCTTCAGATAAACTTGACATAGATAATTTTAGAGGGTAGATTCTATAAAATTCAGGAGTCAAAATAAACTTCTAGCTGTGCACTACATTAAGCAGAATTGTATACTTTAAAACATTAGAAGAAAAACCCATGAAAAATAAATCAAATTGCTTTAACACATATCAGTGTTGATAACATCAGTTTTGGCTTCTTTTGAGAAAATTAGTCATTAAACTCGGCAGTTCACATTTTGCCTGATTAACTAGATAGGCTAATGTTAAAAGCTGCAACAAATTTTGTAATGAAAGACATGATTATGTACTTTGTGTACTGTTTATCCAACTAATTTTTCCTACAACCAATTGGCTTTTGGGGAGAAATGCTTAATAATAAAACAATCACATGACAACATCACATTTGAATTTTTTTCTCTGATTGTTATAAAAGTGTATTTGGGCTTTCCAAGTAGACCTTCTAATAGTCAAGTTTAGGGATGTGCTCAATTAGGAAGATTCAGTTTGGATCCTAATTCAGTACAGGGGAAAACAGCCTGACTGTCCGGATTGGAATCTCAGTCCAAAAATGTTCAGACTTTTTTCCCTCCACTTTTTGATGATAGCTGATGACAAATTGCTATAATTATTTCTGTGATGGATAGTTCTTGATGGATGTTTTCACAAATAACCTTTTGAGTGAACCAAATTCAGAAAAATAGGTATTTCAATTAGAGCAATAGTGTTATGCTAGGCACCTCTAATTTGTTTTTCAAAATGCTCAATGATTTCTTGCAATATTAGGATAAAATTTTTAGACAGTGACACTCTGTAGGGGAACAAGTTTGCCAACTTTCATGTGACTAGAATCTGGGATTGATATTATGCAACTTTTCCCACGATTGTATTGCATCTACCTCATAGCTGTTGATATGCAAGCAAGAGTATGTTGGCTTGCAAGATGGGATCCAAATTTAGAGATTCTAGCTTGCGTAGAATAGCATGAGCATACTTGAGAGAGAACTGGGCTTTGGCTGTACTTGGGACGTACTGGCCAAAATGTCAGAAAACAGTAGTATTAACTAGTACTGTCCTTACATACGGTATAGATATGAGTAAGGCTGGCAACTTAGTCTATATTGTTCTTTATATTATAAAAAACATTGAAAGCCTGGATTGATCAAAGCTATGATGGGGAGCAGCAATCAATATCAATGGCCCCATGCGATGATGGCAGTGTTTGTCTAAATTTAGCTGATTTAGCTGTATTTCATGTTTTAATTTCATGCCTCTAATTTCTCTGATTTACTTTTATGTGCTTTGCTTAACATAGCTTATCCTGACAGGGAATAGTATGATAGGTATGTATGTAAAGGATGGTTTTTTCAGGGAGGGGTTGTCTTTGAGTCAGTCCTGACTACTGGCGACTGCCTGGACAATTGATGCAGGGTTTTTTGCAACATTTTCAGAAGTGGTTTGCCATTGCCCTCTTTCTAGGACTGAGAGAGAGTGGTTGGCTCACAGTTACTTAACTTGCTTTGACCCTAAGGCAGAACTAGAATTTGCAGTCTCTCCGTTTCTGGCTTGGTGTCTTTAATCACTATATCAAACTGGCTGTCATGTAAAGAAATACAGGTAGTCCTCACTTAACAACTACAATTGGGACAGACAACTCCATTGCTGAGCAATGTCATTAAGTGAAACATCACGTGACCATGCCAGACTTATGATGTCAGTTCTGCTATGGGTCTTAAGCAAATCACCCATGGTTGTTAAGCATGATATCACACGACCACGACTTGTCAATTATTGCTGGCTTCTCAACTGACTGTTTGTTGGAAGCCGGCTGTGAAACTCGCAAATGGTGATCACATGACTGCAGGATGCTGTGACTGTTGTAAATGTGTGCTGGTTGCCAAGCACCCAAATGCTGATCACGTGATTGCGGGGATGCTGCGATGGTCATAAGCTCGAGGACCGGTTCTAAAGCTACTTTTTCAGTGCTGTTGTAAGTTTGAATGGTTGCTAAACAGGGCGGTAGTTAACCCAGGACTACCTGTAGATCTGGCATAAAAGGATGCAGAGAGGATTTGTATGTAGACAAGCCTGGGGAATTCTTGTTCCTGAATACTAGAAATCCTGTTCAAAACATACAGGTAAGATGAACAGCATAAGAATCAAATGATATCACTGCAGAAGGCTACTACTGGCCATCCACCCAGAGGAACTGCAACACCCAAAGGATGCTCATAAATTGTTCTGCATCATTCAGGAGGGAAGTATTGAGTGATGTCCCTCAGGATTCTGTCTTTGGCCTGGTGCTGTTCAGCATCTTTTTTTAAAGACCTGCAAGATGGAATGGAAGGGATGCCGATCAAATTTGCAAATGCTATAAAGTTAAGGGGACTGACTTTATGGATAAAGTCACTATTCAAAAGGCTTGAATACTGGGCCAGATCCAACAGAATGATTAACCACGACAAGTGACCTGCACCTGGGTAGGAAAGATCAGATGAATAGGTACAGGGTTGGACAGAACTGATCGGGTGGGAATGCACGTGAGATGCGTCTAGAAATACCATGGCCCACTAGCTGAACATGAGGAAATAGTGATACGGCAGCTAAAAAAATACAGTCTTGGTTGCATTAACAAAAGCACTGTACCCAGATCTTTTCTTTTTCCACACAGACAGCATGATAATGACCAACTGACTGAGACTAAAACTGAATATTAGGAAGCATTTCCTAATAGAGCTGTTAAGCAGAACACTGATGGACTCTAACTGGAAGTTTTCAAATGGGGGCTGGATGGCAACCTATTTGGGATGCTGGCTGGGGGAATTCTGGGAGTTGAAGTCCACACATCTTAAGGCTGCTGAGGTTGAGAAACACTAGTCTATCAGCTCCAAAACCTTTCTATTTTCCTAAGCTGCACCAACTATGTAGTAATATATTTTCTACCATACCCATAGAAGGGTTACAGCCCCCATATTTGGACAATATTACCACATTCCACAAATATATTATTTATTTCAAAGTTTAAGGTTACATTTGAGACTTCTGAGGAGGCATAAGACCAGCCACATTACACATATAGCAGCAAAGAATAAATTTGTTTTTGATAATGAGTGAAGCACAGCTCTGTTCAAGTTTATTGGTTGCATAGTTTAGAGAAGAATATTGTAATCAATCATTCATTTTCAGCCTGACATTTCTCTCAACTGTTCAGCTGTGAGATCTGTACTGCATTAAGTCTCATTCTTTAAAACAAAGGCTTATAATATTCATTTTTTGTTTTACTATCACAGAAAAGATCTATAAAATAGAATGTGCATATATTTGAAGAGGAAAATACTTAAAATGTGTTCCATCAATGCATAATCATTGGAAACTGAAACCAGTCATTCATTTTGTTGTAATTTTTACTTTCTTAATTTATAATTAAAATCCTAGCCATATTTAAATTTCTTTTAAAGAAATTATTTTTTTTTTAAAGTGTTACCATTATCATTGTGATGTAATCAAATATATCTTGTGCTTGTCGGTTATTATTAGATGCAAGGTAATTGTTTTTTTCATATGCTTTATCTCCTCCAATTTTTAAGTGTCATTAATCCACACTAGTTTTCATCTAAGTGCTTTGCGGATCACAGTCACTATTTCCATTACTTTCAGGAAAAGGTAATTTTGTATTTCCTTCCCTATACCATATAAAGAAATAAGGTCAAACTTTAATGCTATAAATCAGCCTAACCCCATCTGGTCCCCTTCCAGATGGGGATTACAATTCTTACATGTTTACAAGAAACTTCACCCAAGAGATGTGCTAATGTAATTAAATAATCCATGGCTGCAAAAACTCCACTGGAATTTAGTTATTCTCACTCTATTTTAGACCATGTACAGTACATTCTTAGATCTAAGATTACCTGTACTCACTTTTACAATTTATATTATTTGTGCTATATTATCCTTCATATTTTCTAACTGAAGTAAGTAAAGGTGATCTGTAACTCATAGTACAATTGAAATGATAGCAGAAGGCACTTTCTGGCAGATGTGATGGTTTAACATTGCAGTTCCTCAATGGTGCCTTGGCAACTTGACTTCCCCATTAAAATTCCTTCAAATGTTTTTCCCTTAGTACTCAGTAGTTGTGATAAGTCCATACAAGCTTTTATAAAAACTAGATTTTTGTCAAACAGGAATATAAACATTAACTGAGCAACTAAGAATGAGGTCCAGCCAGAAGCCATAAAATCTAGCTGTGAAGTCCAGCCAGAAGCCATGGGTCATTCTTCTTCATTAGCTGCTTCTGTAATATAATGGTAGAATTTAAAAAGTGATAAAGGTCTTAGACAAATATAATCTTTGAAGTAAAGGCATATGTAGGTACCATGAAAATTTGCTAGTGCTTTTTATGTCAGAAAAATGCCAACAATGGAATAAGCTTTAAAAAAAGATAAATTTCAGATTGGAAATGGAGATCCTTTGTTAACCAGAGAAAACTGAATAATCTAGAGATCCAGTTAGATCAAGGATGGATAATTTGCAGCACTCCAATTTTTTCTGAAAGAGAGCCAGTTTGATGTAATGGTTAAGGCAACATGCTAGAAATCAGGATACTGTGAGTTCTAGTCCTGCCTTAGACACAAAACTGGCTGGGTGACCTTGGGCCAGTCATTCTCTCTAAGCCCTAGGAAGCAGGCAATGGCAAACCATTTTGGAAATCTTGCCAAGAAAATGGCAGGGATTTGTCCAGGCAGTTGCCAAGAGTCAACACTGATTTGGAGTCACCCAAAATTAAAAAAACTTTTCTGAACTACAGCTCCCAGCACCTCTACTCAGCATGATCAAAGACCAGTTCCTACCTTGGAGGACTATATGTTCTCACCAGGTAAAGGAACTCACTCCCTGCACATCACCAAGACAGAAGATAATTTGAAGGGCTTAACAATCAGCACAAGTGGAAACAACCCAGTTTGTAGTTCATAAAAAAGAAATTTGAAATAAAAACTAATGTATAAAGAAAAAAAACATATACAGCATTACTCTGAGCTCAGTCAATAAAACTTGTCCTATAAAAACTGTGAAATCTTTCAGGTTCTCTCTTGTAAGAGCAGAAATGTGAGTACTCAAAAAAGAATATTTTTCCTAAAACACAAAACAGAAAGATTATGAAGAGATGCTGCTTGCCTTAGATTTTAGTACATATTTCAATTTGTAACAAAAATTAGTATTTTTAAATGCTTTATAATGCTAAACTAATTAACAGAGAACCAACTGGTGTAATATATTAAAGTCATTTAATATCTGTAAAGAATGTTAAAAATTAAACTGCCAAGTTTGAAATAAAAAATGGCTTTTTCCATTCTTCAAAGCGTCCACACATTTTACATCTCTAATTAAGAGTAAACTTTTTTACATCTTATAGAGAAAATGCATGATTAGAAATCTTTTTAAAGAAAAAGTAAAAAGAGTGAGGGGAACATTAACCTTTTTTTTCTTGATGGTAATTTTGAAAGATTGAAAAGACAACTCCCTAAAGAGCGACAGAAAAGCAAATACAGTCTTCTGCCACTATTTATTCCAACATAATGGTTAGGGTTATACAACACACTAAGTAACAAACCACAGCTTATAAACAATGAATAAGAACATACCAAGACAAACCATGTTAGGAACTCTAGGCCAATATTTCAAGACTAAAAGCCATTTATTCTGAGATGGTCTAATGCATCACTAATGCCTAACCTTTAATAACAAATACTACTTTCCAGTATCCCAGCACTGTGGTAGCATGTAGCCAACCCTGGAAGATCTCAAAAAGCTAAGCAGGGTAAGACCTAGTTAGTACTTTGATGGGAGACAAAAAATACCTTGGCAGTAAATTAGACTGGGAAGGAAAAAAAAATGTGGAAGAAGTCAGTGGTACACTACTTCCATATTATTGTCAAGGAAACTACATGGATGTGTCCATGAAATCATCAGGTGTCAAGCTTCACCTGATGAGGGCTTTTTTCCCCCTAAATACTCTGCCGTCAGGAACAATGAAAATACATTGAAGGACAGACCTATTTGCTTTTCTTCTCATTTTTTTTAATTTGTTGCCTTTATTTGTTTTGATTTCCAGGTATTCAGGTGAGTGAGGATGGGAAATCCCAAAGCTATGGCAATAATCCAAACTTTACTTAAACAAGTTTGGCAAATAGTAACTATAGAATTAAGAGTGTTTAATTAAGCATCTCATTTTCCAAGAACTTCCAGCCTATTATTGTTAACTAGCTGGTTTACATCAGAAGATTTAAGGCCAAGCTAGATGCTTTCACTTTTAAAAGAGGGATCCGACTGACTGGGTGAGGGCACAGGAATTAAATGTTAAATCTTCCAACTTGCAGCTTGCTTTGATGCAGCCAGTCCCCTGCATCATTATTTCTTTATCATGGTGCAGAAAGTTATGATAAAAGAATTTTGGAGAATAATCTTTGGAGGAGAGTGGCAAGGAGAAGGATTATAGGGAAAAAATGAATGGTACAAGTATAGGAATGTGGAAACCAGGAAGTTCTAACAAATCAAAGTTAAACATGAACCAGCAGTGTGTTGCAGCTGATAAAAAGGCAAATACTATGTTAACAGGAGCATAAAGCCTAGATCATAGGATTTAACTGTTGCATTTACTCTGTCCTACTCAGACCCCATTTGGAATTCTCTGTCCAGTTCTGGACACCACAGTTCAAAAAAGACAGTGACATCTTGGAGTGTGTTCAGAGAAGGGTTACAAAGATGGTGAGGAGTCTTGAAACCAAGCTTTTTGAGGAACAGTTAAAAGATCTGGGAATGTTTAGCCTACAGAAGAGATGACTGAGGAGAAATAATGACAGCAGTCTTCAAATAAAGAGCTGTCACACAGAAGAGGTAGTGGACTTCTACTCTATATACTCTACTCAGAGGGCAGGACCAGAACCAGTGAGTTAAAACTACAAGGAAGGAGGTTCAGGCCAGATATGAGGAAGAAGTTGCTGAATGTACGAGCTGTCAGTCAGTGGAACAGGCTGTCACATAAAGTGGTGAGTTCTTTGCTGGAGGTCTTCAAATAGGGCAGATAGACATCTTTCAGGGATTCTAGTACATTGGACATTGGACTATATGAATTTTGAAGTTCTTCCAACTTTGATTCATCCTATACCCCTAGTTCTGTTTTAAATACGCATATCCATCATGTCTAGTGAAATACTTACTCAAAGAAATCCCAAGCAGATGCACATATCAATTGGCAGGCTGCTATCTGAATATCTGCTGTATTTAAATAAGCAAGAACACACAAGAATACCAATTCAGCATTTTGCGTTCTTAATATATTACATTTTTATGTTCTCCATCAACATACCTATCTCTGTGGCCATTGTAGGTTCTCCAGTTTCTTCTTTTGTTTCCGAGGCCCCATGTATTATCTCATGGAGCGTCTCAGTTTCCATCTTTTCTCCTGTCTCAAAAGAAAAGTTACTGGTTTTAGTTACTAGTACAGTAACTACAGAGATCAAGGCAAGGAACACTGAAAAGAGCACTGAGTGTCTCAACATTTTATGGATGTCACTTTGTCAGGCACAGATTTTCTTTAAATATGAAAAACAAAGTGCAAGACATACCTAGTTTCTGCCAGCTGAGATATAGGCACTTGTTGTTTCTTAAAAATTCAGTCATTAAATGCTCTTTATTTATCATTGCAACTATTCTTATCCTTTATGTTAGCTTGTCTGTGGCTGATTCTTTTGAAAAAATAATCGGTAAAACTATTTAGAAGTCAAATTACTAAAGCTATATTAAACCACTTTGATCTATTGGCATTTCAAGTCAAAACATATAGATCCATATAGATGGAATTCCCATTCCCCAATATTTATCTATTTTGTTAAAGTAATCCAATAAAAAAACCTATAGATCCTGTTTCCAGCAGGACACATTTTTCATAGATCTTGTCACCGTATTGGTACATTATAAGAAAGTATCTCTGTGGGCCATAGTTATCCTAAAAAATAGTTTTTCATGTCTTATGTAAAAATGCAGGATGCATTACTTTCTCTTTTCCATTATCTTCTCAAAACACATTTTTCTAGTCATTGCTAAGGACTGAAAAGGTTGTACCCTATATCAGTGCAATATGGTACTTTGCCAATAAAGTGAGTCCAGAAGCCTGAACTTATATGATTCATATAAGCACCAGAATAATTTGATCTGATCTGAAACAAGATATCAGCATTAGCAGTGAGCAGATCCATCCCCAGATCAAAGTGGAGATGATTTTGTCCCATTTGCATTATGTTATATTATTAGAGCTTTCCCACCCAAAGCCACTATCTAATTACCACCTTATCTAGTAAGAGTTATTGGAAGGAGAAGCAAACAGGATTGGTACTAGGAAATAAATAACACCTGGTAGCACTGGGGTCATTCAATCTGGAACAGCCCTTATAGACGTTTTTATTACTTTTCCAGGATAAACTATTTTTATGACTTTTAAATGCTAGACATAGCTCAAATCCCTAAGCAAAAGTTTCTGCTCCCAGGTATTTGCATGTAAAAAAATTGATTGAGCTCAGAAGAAACGGCATATATGACAGAACCTGGCCCCTTGAAACTGTAAGAGCACATTTGTTACCCTCCGTTAGTTGTTCCTCTTCGTCCATAAGCAGTTCCTTCACAATTTCCATTACAAGACACTGGTTTTCCTCTGCTACAGGCTCAGGTGTGCCACTTCCTGAGGATTCAACAGGTTCTGGCTTCTTATTCTGGACAGATTCTGAAGGTGAAGAACCAGCAGCTTCTGAGGCAGCTTGAGGGTTGCTAACCAACCCTGTTGGCTCCACAGCCTGAGGCCCACCAGCTTCAAGGAGGTCTAGAGATAAGGACTGACTTCTGTCGAATTTCTCTTCTGGTACCATTAGCTGAGGCTCTGTGCCCTCAGGATCTACTCTGTGACAGGTAGAAAGGGCACATTTTGTTATTCCCTGAATCAAAGCATCAGGCTCCTCTTTAGGGAGATCCTCATTTGATTTTTTCCGAGAAGATCCAAGCTCCACCTCCTCCATTGTTTCAAGTTTGGTTTGGTCAGGTACTGTGTCATTTTTATCTGTGATAGGCAAGCTGTCATCTGATTTTACAATGTTGATCAAGTGTGTGTTTTAAAGAAGAAAGAAAGAGAAACAGAAATGAATATTTGTGGCCACTGTTAATCACGAAGTTATCTTTTTATGAACTTTTTGCATTTTATTTCCTTCTGAATTTGCTATTTATTCATCCCTTCCATATGCTTTATTATAACTTAATAAAACTGTTATTCTTTATGGTACCATAAGTTGCTTTGCTACAAGAATAAATTACTGGGAAATAATATGGACAGAACTGTATGTATTTTAAATATAGCCACAGTGCTTACATATAGGTGAAGGAGCTAAGGCCAGAAAATATCCAGTTGCCCTCTTTCTATGTTCAGAAAGATGCTGAAACTGTTCCAGAGATCATTCTCTAACAAAATTGGGCCATCTGTGCTTTTATGTTTTAGTTGTTTTATCTTTGACTTCATTGTTATTTCGTTTTTATGCCTACTATGGATGTTTATAGTTGTTTTTCTTTCTATCATGCTAACCACCAGGAGTCGTGTGACTGTAGTGGGATACAATGGAAGAACCCTAAGTTTCCCACAGTATACACACATATACAAAATCAAAAAAAAAAAAAATCCTTGAAGGGGAGGAGCAAAAAAGCAACCTAAAGCAGCATTTTAATAGATACAAACTATTATCTTTTGGGGGTAAAAGTCCAAATAGTAAAAGGAACAGAATGGAGCATCTTAAGAGAAGAGATGTTTAACTGGCTGGAATACTGAAAGCTGTTCAAAAGCACTTCATAGCCCAACATTTTATTGCGGGTCCCATGAGAACATTTTACACTGACAATTCAGGTTTATTTTCTGAAGTATTTATAAATTATATCATCTTGAATAAATATAGTTGCTACTTCAAAGTCTCCCTGAGCTATACATACCTTGAAATAATAAGGTAAAGTCCCAGAAAATTCCTTATCACCCCATGACATACCCTTTCTTACATTTTTATTGTCCTGATCACAACTATCATCTGAAAATCAAGAGAAAACCTTATTCAGGAACACACCAAGTTGTCATAAGACCTACAACAAGAATTTCCTGGCTAGCTGTCTCACATTCCAGTATAAACAATTACATCTTATCTGGACTTAATTTCAGTTTCTGTATTTTTATCCAGTCTTTAAACCGAGTCCAAATTAGCTGAGCCAGTTAGCATAACCCCACGTACTCAGGCAAATTATCCTGGAAATTTCAGAAAGATGTTAAATGGGATAGAAAGATGGAACAAAATCTTATGGAACACTGCAATATAGTTTTCAACGAGACAAAGATTAATTTCTCAGCATCAACATCTTCAGCAATAATTCTGAAGTCTATTTATGTGAAATATGAACTACATCCATTCATAGAATCTCCCACGACTTCCAACATCTACAAGAAGCTTCAGAGCCCATGGCTATTAACTATATTGGTATTAAAAGCCACAGTAAAGACCTATATGTCTTGCAGCAAAGATTAGCTATTGAGAACCACCAGGCTCTAATAATGGGTACCTAGCAGAAAGTAATTCTGGGGAACACATTTATACAACTGTACTCAAGGATAGCCACCATTCTGAGATCAGCATTAAAAGCTGGACAAGTTAGCAGACTTTGCTTCATATTTCAATGCTGCTTTTCTGACAGTACAGTTGTAAAAATATGGTTAGACCTAACAGTGTATGTTGCATGTAACACTGGTCTTTCATGTGCTATATTATCAAAGCATATCAGATGGCTTAAGAGGTAATTTAGAAGAGTTAGAATATAAATTTTAAAAAACTTAACTAAAATTGTCACATAGAATCATAGAATTTTGGAGTTGGAAGGGACCACATGGATCATCTAGTCCAACCCCCTGCAATATGCAGGAAACCAATTAAACCATCCCCGAGAGGTGACTGTCCAGCCTCTTCTTAAAAACCTCCAGAGATGGAGAACTCACAACCTCCGTAGGTAGACTAGCAGTCATATAGTTCTTCAAAAACAGAAATTAGACAGCTGAATTAAGACTTTACAAAAGTAGAGAACATGGATCTTAAAGCACAACCCTAAATTTAGTCAGAAGTAAGGTTTACCATATTTAGTGAGAATTTGTCACATCAAAGTGAGCACAATCCAAACAATTTGTATCATCAATATTTTCTTAAATCTAAGCATAATTTGTGTGCAACTACATGAATTTATTTTGAAGAAAGCATATCTTCCATAGCTATTTTTAAAGTTGATATATAATACTGATTAGTTTCAGTACAATTCATCTTAGAATTCGAGCAGTCCAGTTCAACAACTGTTTTTCTTGATTTGGTAAAAAAAATGCTGAAAATAACCATTAGGACAAACCAACTTCCCAAGAGACCCATAAGTCATTATTATTAGTTACAAATAAGGCTAATAATCCTGTGCTCAATTTTGTAAACAGCATCATTCAACAAAGAGGATTTATTCCCCAGGATCTACTGCATGTTTTTAGAATGGAACTTTATGACTAGGTCAAGCCATAATGAACGATTAAGTGGTTTTCCTCTTTTGATTTCCTCCATGAGCCACAGAGAATGGACAACAGTGAGCACAGGGGCAAGACCAGAGCAAAGCTTAACCTTTGTAGTTGGAGGCTGGAAATTACCTATCATCCGATGCGGGAATGGGGTACAGAAAGGGGGAGTAAACTAGGACAGCCAACTACAGAAGAGGGCATGATCTGGTCCTGGAGAGGAAGCAACGAAGGCAGCTAAGCAGCTGTTCAGATGCAGATGTGAAAAAAAGCTGCATTTCCTAAAATTGCTATTCCTCCTCCGCGATGATTTAGCCCGCCTAACAGCCAGGCTTCTCCAGCGTTGAATCTCTTACGGCCCTTTCCCCACATTCTGCTTCTTTAAGGGGTAGCTCTTGCGAGGGCGCCTCCTCCACTTTTGCGCACGTTCAAAGCCGCGGAGCGAAGGCGCAAGAAGGCGCCACTCACCGCACTGGGGCACTCCGTTGGCATCCGGGGGTTTAGGAGTTTGCCGGCCGTAGTCCTTGACTTTGGTCTGAGCGCTGCTCGAGCACCCCATGGCGCGGCTAGGACCAGCTCCGCGCTCAACGGCGCACAGGTTCCAGAGGGCGCCAGGCACCCAGGTGAGTCTTCTCGGCTGCGGCTGCAGGCGAGACCCCGGCGACTTCCCTCTCTGCTTCCGGCTAAAAGGGAATACGCACAGGTGGTTCCTCCTCGGACACGTAAAAAGCCCAACCAAACCACACGCCTCCCTCCGCGCCGCGCCGCGCCGCGCCTGCCTGCCTGCCGGCCGAGGACCTTCCCTCTTGTACGCTCGCGCGGGAGAGTGTTTATCGCTCCAGCTCGGTTGCCATAAGAACGGCTCAGTGAGGGGTCGTTTCCAGCGAGTCTCGTTTCAGACTTTTGGCATGCCCCGTCCTGGTGCGGGGCGCAGGCGCGTCTGTTGCGGGCCAGAGACTGCGGGCCAGAGACTGGCTGGGCAGCGGCAGAGCGAGCGAGTTAATGGCAGCCCCGCGCGCCGCTTCTGCCAGATGCCCCGAACGCAGCGCAGACGGTCTGGGGCGTTTCACCAAGCGGTCCCCCTCCAGCTCGCCGTCAAGGCGGGCTGAGTTACTGTGATCCCAGGGATGCCCCGACCCCAAACCCCTTCTGACGCGACAGTGCTCGTTTTCAGGAACTATTCGCTGCCCTTTCATCATGCCTCAAATAGCCTGAAGCAGCTACCGCGTCAGGGAGCTAAATGCAGCCATAGCCATAACCAACTAGAGTCCCGCCAGGTAGGTGGGCCTGTATTTCCTCAGCCAGGAAGGGCACGTGTAGGTCCCGAAGTGCCAGGCGTCTCTCTTGGTGTGGCTGCCACGGTGGCGAATGCAATTCAGCAAACACCGCCTCCGAGTATTTGGGGCTGGCCTGCTGGTGGGCGCTGCAACCCTTAACTAGCAAACAGGGACAAGGAGGGAACCCCTAAAATTTGTGTATGGCAAGGCCAACCCTAGCTTTTATTGTTGTTTTTCATGCATTTGGTTGAATTTTTTTGCCTGCCATAGTGCTTTGGTGATGGGACTGTGCATCTTAGCTTTGTGTGCGTGGGTGTTGTGTGCACGTGGTGTGATGCCATTTAGCCCTGACCTAGACAATAGTCCTATTGCATTAAGCAGGTGTACATTTATTTTGCTGTTTGTGACTTGGTGTGCAGTGCTCAGATATGGTAACCATTATGATTTATTTTTGGAAAACTAGTTTATTTCCTGGTAAAAGAAAAGCAAAATAAATATTGTAGGTTCTTCAATTACCTTAAAGAGCTGTTGCTTCAGGTGGTCCAGCTTTTGTATTAGATTAGAAAACATTCACATGCAATACAAACATTACTGAATACTGTACAAAGTACATGACTCTTTCAGATGTAGTCATACACATAAAATGTAACAAGTTATCTAAATGTCTAGCTGTTGGATATCTGTTGGATTCTACAAGCAGACTGGTATAATTCATTATGCTTCTACTGTAGGAACTAAACAATAATTTTTGAGAATGGGAGGATATATATCATCAAATTCAGCTCAGCTGTAGCTGTTCTAGAGTAAGGCCACTTAAAGGTTTTGGAGTGTAAGGTACAGTCGTGTGAAAAAGAAAGTTCACCCTCTTTGAGTTCTATGGTTTTACATATCAGGACATAGTAAAAATCTTCTGGTCCTTAGCAGTTCTCAAAAATAGCTAAATACAACCTCAGATGGACAATACATGACATATTACGCCATGTCATCATTTATTTTACAAAAATAAAGCCAAAATGGAGAAGCCATGTGTGAAAAACTACACCTTATGATTCAACAGCTTGTAGAACCACCTTTAGCAGCAATAACTTGAAGAAATAGTTTTCTGTATGACTTTATCAGTCTCTCACATCATTGTGGAGGAATTCTGGCCGGCTCTTCTTTACAACATTGCTTCAGTTCATTGAGGTCTGTGGGCATTTGTTTATGTGCTTATGCACAGCTCTCTTGAGATCCCACCACAGCATTTCAATTGGGTTGAGGTCTGGACTTTGACTGGGCCATTGCAACACCTTGATTCTTTTTAAGCCATTCTGTTGTAGATTTGCTGGTGTGCTTGGATCATTGTCCTGTTACATGACCCAATGTCAGCCAAGCTTTAGCTGTTGGACAGATGGCCTCACATTTCAATCTGTTCTTGGATTTTGGACTTCCTGTCTGGCCGCTCCCAGAGGGTTAGATTAGGTAATTATATCTCCTCAGCTCTTATTCTCAACACTGGCTCACCACAGGGCTGCGTGTTGAGTCCCTTACTTTACACTCTTTATACATATGACTGTACCCCCACTCACTTCAGCAATGTTATCATTAAATTTGCAGATGATACAACAGTGGTGGGGCTTATCTCCAAAGGAGATGAGTCTGCCTACCGGGATGAGGTGGACCGGCTGCTTTCGTGGTGCGGAGACAATAATTTGGCCCTTAATATCAATAAGGCCAAGGAGCTTATAGTGGACTATAGAAGAAATAGATTAGATGTCCAGCCCCTGGTTATCAATGGAGACCAAGTGGAGGGAGTATATTTGACATCTAAGAATGCTGGTTTATTTCAGAATAATTATGTTCCAGTCTGGACAGATATTAAAAAAGACTTAGACCGATGGGAAAAGTTACAATTGTCATTATTAGGAAGAATATCGGTGATTAAAATGAATATTTTGCGGCGAATCTTATATCTTTTCCAGACAATTCCAATATTGACTTCAGAAGCACCCTTTAAACAATGGCAACACGATATTTCTAAGTTTATATGGCAAGGGAAAAAACCAAGAATAAAATATAAAGTTTTGCAAGATGTGAAAGAAAGAGGTGGTTTGGGTCTTCCTGATTTGAAACTGTACCATGTAGCTTGCTGTTTAGTATGGCTTAAAGAATGGATTACCTTGAGAAATGAAAAACTATTAAATTTGGAAGGTTATAATTTGAGATTTGGATGGCACAGATATTTGTGGTATGATAAAGTCAAAGTTAATGTGGACTTTAAAAACCACTATATTAGAAGATCGTTATTAAAAGTTTGGACTAAATGTAGACCACTTTTATGCCCTAAGATGCCGATGTGGACCTCTATACAAGAAGCATTTTATAGAACTGAAACAAGAGATAAAAATAAATGGATGAGATATAAAGACTTATTAGAAAAAGAACAAGGAGAATATAAAATCGAATCAAAAGAGCAATTGGTTTTAGAAGGACATACTTTTCAATGGCTTTCTTATATGCAATATAAAGAAAAATTCAAAATTGATAAAAAAATTTGGAATTGAACAGAATAAATCGGAATTTGAAATTCAACTATGTGAAACAGATGAGCACTTAATAGCAAAAATGTATAAATTATTGTTGAGAGAAGAAATGGTTGAAGAACAAGTTAAAGAATGCATGATTAAATGGGCAAAAAATATTGGACATAATATACATACGCAGCAATGGGAAAATATGTGGTCTAAAGGACTAAAATTTACTTTATGTTATAATTTGAAAGAAAACTTTTATAAAATGTTGTATCGACGGTATATGACACCCCAAAGATTATCAAAGATGTACGGAACAATTTCCAACGTTTGTTGGAAATGTAACCAAAAAGAAGGGTCGTTTTACCATATGTGGTGGACATGTAAAATTGCAAAGAAATTTTGGACTCAAATACAAACTTTGATGCAGAGCATACTACAGATACAGGTTCCATTTAAACCAGAAATATTCCTGTTGGGGATAATGGACTTTCAAATCGAAAAGCATCTTATCAGAATTACTCAATACATGATTACCGCAGCAAGACTTTTGTATGCACAATTTTGGAAAACCCAGACACTACCAACAATACAAGAATGGTTGCTAAAACTGATGGGAATGGCAGAAAACGATAAACTGACTTGTTTATTAAAAGAAAACTCAAATAATTATTACCTCAAAGAATGGAAACCATTGATGGACTATTTGCAAAATGCAGGTGGGGCGAAGCTTACATGGGGATTTGAAGATTAGATTATAAATGTAATGGGACATGTTTTGACAAAGAATTATTACTACTTAATACATTAAAAACTAGCACTTATGACATTCTTATTATTCTTAAAACCAGAGATAGATTGGAAGCTATCTATTTTTCATGTCTTTCTTCTTTTTCTTTATCTCACGTTTTCTTTTCCTTTTCCTTATAATTTGTATTTTTCATTTTCTTTTTCATTTCTAACTTTTAACTTTCTAATTTTAAAATTTCAATAAAATATTATTTAAAAAAAATGGAGACCGAGTGGAGCGGGTGGCCAGTTGTAAGTTTCTGGATGTTACCATAAAGGAGGACCTGACCTGGGGCACTCATATTGCAGCATTGGTTAAGAGGGCCCAGCAGAGATTATATTACCTGAAACTTCTCAGGAAACAACAGCTGAATGGAAAACTGCTGGTGACCTTCTACCGCTGTACTATAGAGAGCATTTTAACCTACTGCACCTGTGTATGGTTTGCTAACTGCACAGTGGCAGATAGGAAAGCGCTCCAGAGGGTTACCACCACTGCCCAGAGGATCATTGGTTGCCCTCTCCCCTCTTTGGAAGAACTTTATAGTTCCCGCTGCCTTAAGAAAGCTCAAAACATTCTTAAGGATCCATCCCACCCGGGATATTCTTTTTTTGAACTATTACCATCTGGCAGACGGTACAGGATAATAAAAACAAGGACAAATAGGCTGAAGAATAGCTTTTATCTCAGAGCTGTAACTATACTGAACTCTACTGTATAGTGCACTATTAATGTAGCATTAATGCAATGGTGAATGGAATGTGAAGGTTGTGTTTTATGTGTTCTATGGTTTTTATATTTCTAAAGGTGCACTGGGGTGGCATTTAATTTCATTGTACGAGAAGTACAATGACAATAAAGATTACAAATACAAATAGAATACTTTGGTATACAGAGGAGTTCATGGTCAACTCAATGACTGCAAGGTGTCCAGGTCCTGTGGCTGCAAAACAAGCCCAAATCATCACCCCTCCACCACCATGCTTGACGGTTGGTATGAGATGTTTGTGCTGATATGCTGTGTTTGGTTTTTGCCAAACGTGGTGCTGTGCATTATGGTCAAACATTTCCTCTTTGGTCTCGTCTGTCCAAAGGACAGTGTTCCAGAAGTCTTGTGACTTGTTCAGATGCAACTTTGCAAACCTAAGCCATGCTGCCGTGTTCTTTATAGAGAGAAGAGGCTTTCTCCTGGCAACCCTTCCAAACAAACCATACTTGTTCAGGCTTTTTCTAATTGTACTACCAAGAACTTTAACATTTAACATGCTAACTGAGGCCTGTTGAGTCTGAGATATAACTCTTGGATTTTTTGCAATTTCTCTGAGCATTGCACAGTCTGACCTTGGGGTAAATGTGTTGGGATGTCCACTCCTGGGAAGATTGGCAACTGTCTTGAATGTTTTCCACTTGTGAATAATCTTCCTCACTGTAGAATGATGGACTTTAAATTGTTTGGAAATGGCCTTATAACCCTTCCCAGTTTGATGGGCAGCAACAATGGCTTCTCTAAGATCATTGCTGTTGTCTTTACTCTTTGGCATTGTGCTAACACACACCTCAATGCTCAAGACCAGCAAACTCCTCAAACTTCGGCTTTTATAGAGGTAGTCACACTTGCTGATGATCAATTGATCAAGGGCATTTGATTAGCAGCACCTGGCTGCTACTTAGCCTCTTCATACCTGTGGAAGCAGTAAGGGTGTACTTAGTTTTTCACACATGCTCCTCCATTTTGGCTTTATTTTTGTAAAATAAATGATGACATGGTGTAATATCATGTTCATCTGAGGTTGTATTTACCTACTTTTGAGAACTGCTAAGGGCCAGATGATTTTTTTAAAGTCCTGATACATAAAACCACAGAACTCAAAGAGGGTGTACTTTCTTTTTCACACAACTTTATATTGAAACAGCACAGATTGGAACTCAGAAACCTCTCATGTTCCTTGCTGAATTCTATTCTGATTGCAGTTTGTTCACCAACAGCCTGAGGTTCAGTAATGTAGGGTGGGTGTGCAATCTAAAAGAGGTGCTCACCCCTTATTAACTTGGTCGTCGTTGATTGAATTAGTCCAGGTTAGATTCCCCTAGAACAGTGTTTCTCGAAATGTGGTCTGAGGATCCCTGGCGGTCCCCCAAGACCTCCTTGGGTCCGTGAAATCAAAATTATTTGCCAGCCTGTGTTAAAAAATAATACAATATTAAAATCCCATCAAACAATTGTGAGAAGAGGTAGTTGCAGCAAATGTATCAATTTAAATTTTTAATATGGTAAATATCAATAAATGTAATTCATAGAAGCAAAAGCTCTTTTGGGGTTTCCCATAATTTTTAAGAGTGGGAAGGGATCTTGAGAGAAAAAAAGTTTAAGAAACACTGCCCTAGAACATATTAGATAACTTGTGATTCAGTGTACAAGTAGGTCGTGATTAATGCGAGTTTGAATAGTGCGATATTTGATTGAGTGCAAATTATAAATTGATACCAGGTCACATTTAATGCAAGCCAAAATTTATTTATTTATATATTTATTTATTAAATGTATATGCTGCCCATCTCCCCCAGAGGATGACTTTGGGTGGCTCACAATTAAAATCAAACATCAAAAACAGTAAAAAATATAAATATCCACATTAAGTTAGCTAAAAAAAATACTATATAAAAGACTATATACATAAAAAGACTATAAAATTCAGTTAATGCGAGGTTATCACGTGTGCAGTTGAGGCTAGTGCATGCTAGTTGCTGTTGGGGTTCTAGATGCTAATCATTGTGTGTGCAAAATGGAGAACGGGAAGTTCCATTCAAGGAAAGCTCAGAAATGAAGAGGCCTTGTACAGAAATGTACAAAGTGTACAGGAGATAGCAGGTACATTTTGGATATGGGTTTATCTTCCAGCGTGTTCTTTGTTTAGCTGATTTATTTTAAATATTTATGAGATCCATCCAGAAGATATCATGGCAGGTTATACTCCATTAGAAAGTAATAATAAACAAACCATGTAAAAAAGCTGAGGGGTAGTCTAGGTAGCAATCTTGCTACCACTTCCTCATTACCAACTATTCTTGTAGTCTTTTACTGTTGTGTTTCGTTAATAAACATATAAAAATTTAAGTTTAAAAATTTTCATTGCCTATTTCTGTCACACTGGAACCAGTTATCTTATCTTCCATAGAAATATCACTTTGAATAGTATAAATTTGAATAATGCAACCATTTCATGTGATTCTTTATCAGCACTAATCGAGACCTACATATATTGTGAAAATATAGCCATAGCTAAATGAATAAAATTGTGTCTGCTTTTGCAACCATGAATGGGGAAGAACTTTCCATATGTGATATTATGCTAGTGTAAAAAAAAGTCCTAAACAAACATTTGCTCCAAATCCAGAGGGGGAAATGCAATTTTTACTATCTGTGGATTTCTACAAATTCTTAACATAATCATTCTGCTTATATATTTTTTCCATGTGGATATAACATATATAGAGCATCCGTATGTCACCATGTTTAAATAATGTGCTGCAGTAATGCATTTTTTCTTCAGTACTTTGTTATATACTATTGGCATCTTATTTTAGGGACAAAAAAAATCTGGTTCGTGCTGGTTGGTCCATCTTGTACAGTACTGCTGTTTTCATGGTCCCTTTTTCAAAAACTGAATCCAGTGTTATCAAGATCAACGGCCTACTCTACAATCAAAATGAAGAATGGATGTTTACAAGGGTGAAGGCTGGCATATCAGAACATCTTAAAAGTGTTTCCCACCAAAATTTTTGCCACCTGGCAAGGAGGTCTATGAAAGAGTGGCAGTCCCCAGGGAGGCTGCAGAGCACCAGCCATTTTACCTCCTTTCTTGCCGTTCTGCCGCTACCAGCAGCCTGCATTGCATCTGCGTGCCTTGGATATTTTTAGCACCTAGTCTGGAGACCTCTGCAAGGATGGATGGATGTTTGGCTCAGTCCTAGAACATGTGGTGGGACAGTCCCTGTAGGTTTTACAGTCCCTGCTGGGGTTGGCCTTGGGGGTTACTCCTTTGAGGAGTCTCAGGGAAACGGCTTTCTCTCTTTTGCCAGGGAGCTGTATGGATATTACTAGGGATAGCTGGGCCATTCCTGGCTGACAGCACGGGATTGGTTACAGGTCATTTTATAATCCATCCCTGGGTGAGAGTTGACGGGAGAGATAAATGCAGCTGGGGCAAAAGCCAGACAGCATTATGTATATGACCTGCAAGTATACATGTGGACTGTGGATAAATAGGCTGGGTTTAGCAGTTCAGTTGGGGTACATATGGATTGGCTGTTAGTGTATAAATAAGATTTGCATCTGGTTTCCCATGTTATTTAACAACTATATGTAGCCACTGGGAAAGATTATTTGCAGGTTTGAAGCTACAGTAGAGTCTCGTTTAACCAACCTTCACTTATCCGACATTCCGTCTTATCCGATGCCCCTAAAAAAAACACAACACGCATAAATCGGCAACGAGAAAAGTGTGCCACTTGTTTGTGAGCGTGAGTGCACTCTTTCTTGTTGCTCCTGATGGTCCAGCGCCGCAACGCAAAAATCGATTGCTACAGGTGCAGCGGATCGGGTTTTTTTTTTTTTTTACCGCACTCAATCGTTACTGTGTGTTATCCGACATTTTTGCTTATCCGACGTTCTGCCAGCCCGTTTATGTTGGATAAGTGAGACTCTACTGTAGTTGTTATTGATATGCTTGAGATGTCAGAGTTTTAACCAACCCTGGGGGTGGCTGGTGCCCTGATGATGCTCCTCAAGCCTAATACTTTCTAGCTACCATCAATTCTTGGAAGATATTTATTTAGGACCAATGGTTATATTGCATTTTTAATTAATATTTATCTTTTCTGTAAACTGCCCAGAGTCACTTTCTAATGAGATGGGTGGTGGCAAATTTGATATGTAAATAAATAATAAAATAAACACTTCTTTCCTACAGGCTCTGGGTTAGATGTCACCAAGGCCTCTGCCTCCAGAAAATAAGGGACTGGATGTGGAAGAATAAATTGAAACTCAGTGCAGATAAGACAAGTTGTTACTGATTGCAAGGGTTGGACTTCAGTATTCAAGATAAATGCCTGTTCTGGATGGGATGCATTCCTCCTTAAAGATCAGATTTGCAGTTGGTGGGTGATTTTGGATCTGTCTTTCTTTCGCCAAAGGCGATGTTTTTTTTTTATAGTTATAAAGATTCAGAAGCAATGAAGACACAAGTGGAGAGAAGTTAAATTATCTTTATTAATAAGCGGGCATTAATACATTACCAAGCAAGCAGCTTCCTTCAATCTGTTGTCGGGAGCCCCAGTAACGACAATGAAGAGACCCCAATATAGCCAGCATGCAGCACCTTCCTGGATTAGGTCTGCATCGAAGCCCACAAGATCAGGACTCCGAGGCTTTTTATCCTTAACTTAGAGGATCACTACGTGCAGCTAAGGATGGCATGATAATTAATTACACCTGTTGTTTGCACTTCTTATTAAATTTTATATTCCTCCAAAAGATAAGCTAAAACCTAAAGCGGGTGGACAGCAGCCAACTTTATCGTTCCTGGTATACTCCCCAAATTCCAAGGTTGTACCTTCCTTAGCTAGTAACCATTCGTGCAAAACATCATTCAGCTAAATAAATTTAACTCTTTATAAAGCTTTATAGCTACTATGGCTCAGGAGACCCCAAGAGCAGAAGGGACAAGTGTGGCACACCAGTCCTATCTCCTCGATGTACAAAAGTCTTCTGATAGTTTTCCTCTACATTCCACCCCTTGGTGTGCACAATTTTCTCTTCAACTCCTATTACTTGTCCTCTGCTTCATTTCACCAAATAAGAGTTTGTACTTTAATATACAATTGCTTAACTTTAATATAGAGTATACATATCAATATAAGTAATATTATAACAATTATAAAGAAAATAACTACAGGATGCCAGGCTGAGTTTAACACATTTTTCATAGTAGGGCTCCAACCTGAAAAGATATCCCACCAATGGTGAGTTGTAATAGCTTCTATTTCTTGTGTGATTCTTACTAACTCAGCGTGTTCATGATCTACTTTAAACATCATGCCCTTATCATTTTTAGATAAATATTTTAATTTAGTTTGAATTTGTGCACTTTCCCCTCTTAATCTTCCTTCTCTGGGATGGTTCCACACATACGTATTTTGAACAGTCTCATTTGTTCTCCATTTTTGTTCAGACATATATTGAAATGTAACATTCCATTTAATGGACCAAGTTAATGTAAAATTTAATTGATTCCAAGGAACTGAAAAATACAATTTCTGCCCAGATATCATCCAACTGCCTACCCCTGTAACATTCATACATTTGCCTTGAATGTCTGGAAGCCATTGTTTTTGCGATAAGACTTGCTGTTCACATAAGGAGAGGGTGTTCACATTGCCTCTTCTAGGTATCACTGGTAGTATGGATTTGGATATTGAAGTCATTTCTTGATCAGACAAGCCAGCTTGTGTCCAAACAAATATCAAAAACGTGGACCATAATACTTTCATATTCAGTCTAAATATATGCAAAGAAATAACATAAAAATATAAAAATTATATTTGTATCATATCTTTTAGCAATATCTTTGTCTGTGGATCCAAATCCTTTATCCCCTCTACTTGTTAATTTACCAGGACCTGTTACCTCTTGAATAATGGGTATGTTCAATTTTTCACAAATCAATTGAGCAATCTGTTGACCAATGGGTAGGGTTATTTCCTCTGTACTTACATTATGCAACAGCACTTTTATTTCACCCTGATAATCAGAATCTATTACCCCTCCTAGCACCTGTATACCTTTAAGGGCTAAGCTAGATTGTGGGGCAATTCGCCCATAAGTACCACAGGGAACAGTTACCCCTATGCCAAGAGGTACAGTGACCCGCCCTCCAGCAGTTATCACCACCTCTTCTGGCATTACAAGGTCTGCCCCTGCACTCTCTGGTGTTGCCTGGAGAGGCAGTATTCCATATGAGTGAGTTTTCCACACCTTAAGGTGTTTTACAGGTGCTGGTGGCACTAATCCCACCATACGTTGTAGAGGTGTTTGGCTCCCTCCCAAAGGGCGACTGTTTAACTCAAACTCAGCCTGGTCTAAAACTACCCCCCACCCCTTTAAGGTGTGATTGGGGGTCAGTTGTTTTAACTTCCATCCACATGTCCAATATAAACTGATTTGTGAGAGTAATTGATTGATTTGTTTCCAAAGTTCCTGTCCCCATAAGGGAGGATTATGTATACAAAACGCATCCTGCTTCCACTTGGGAAACCATATTGTCAACCCTTTATACACTGCCCAAGAGTCAGTATATATATAGATCGCTGTTCTACTGCATGTTCAATTACCATCATTTTCTTTTTGTATATCTTCCAACTGCCCTATTAACACTACTACTTGCCCTATTGGAGAGCCTTGAGCTGGTCCTAACAATGCCAGCAAAGCACCACGCATATATGAGGGAGCACCCTTCATTAGGCGGGCTGTCATACCAGCAGTGAGGGGCTGGCTATCTGGTCCCTGAAATCCTCCTTGATATATTCCAGCCTGCATAGCCATTCCCTTTAATTGCTCTATTGCTTCCTCAGTAGTTCTCCATGAGGGCATTTGCTGTTCCCAGTCCATGGCAGCTGGATACCTGGTCTGTACTGCCAGTATGCACCAGTCTAACAAAGACCCCACTGCCCCTGCAGTTGGGTTTCTAAGATACTGATTAATCAAAGTATCCTTTGATAATACTCCTAATTTCAACAATTCTTCTGCTGTCATGTAAATACTGTTGGTGCCTCGATTCCACAATCTCACCAACCACTGACTTAGTTTTTCCCTTGACCTTTGTGCTGTATTTCTAGTAATATCTGGTAACTCTTGCTGAGTAAAATCTCGCACTGTTCTAGTGGTCTGAGTTGCACCTGGATTTCCAGGTGGCCTCTTAGACTTATTAGTAATTAATGGTCTTACTTCAACCATCTGCTCGTTTTTTTCAGCATCCTCCCCCTCTGACCAACTACGTTCATCAGAATCCCACATATCTCCATCCCAGGTCTCTGGGTCCCAATCGCGAGACAGAATGAGAGTTCTGACTTTATGAGGGTTTGGTATACACCCTCTTCTTGCCTGCTTCTGATGTTTAAGCTTAGCAAACCGAACTGCCATTGTAGTAGCTCGCTCTTCTGCTAAATCCCCTCTTCCTTGAGCGCCTTCTAGTGCTTCCCTCAAGAGAGCTTGTTGCTCCCTTAAGGCAATTATGGCATCAGTTTGCTGCTGAACTTCCTTCTGAGTGGCTTCTAATCGTTCCCACAAAATACAGAGCACAGTGAGAAGAACCCATCCTAGCCCTATCACTGCCTTCTGCCCCCCTTCCTCCCCAACCCCCAATATCTTCAAACACTTAAGCACAGCATTAGGGGTGGGACCTCCAAATTCTGCCATCTCAGATTCCCATGACATCAGCAGGGTCAGCCGATTCAATACTTGAGCCACTGGTGCCCAGGCACTTGTGCTAGACCAACCAGGGATGCGACTCTGGCCAACATTAACATCTTGCTCGGCAGACTTCTTCCCCCACAAGGGCATTGCTACTGAATCCTGTTCCTGACGCCAATTCTTTCACCAAAAGCAATGCTTTTTTTTTAATCGTTATAAAGATTCAGAAGCAATGAAGACACAAGTGGAGAGAAGTTAAATTATCTTTATTAATAAGCGGGCATTAATACATTACCAAGCAAGCAGCTTCCTTCAATCCGTTGTCGGGAGCCCCAGTAACAACAACGAAGAGACCCCAATATAGCCAGCATGCAGCACCTTCCTGGATTAGGTCTGCATCGAAGCCCACAAGATCAGGACTCCGAGGCTTTTTATCCTTAACTTAGAGGATCACTACATGCAGCTAAGGGTGGCATGATAATTAATTACACCTGTTGTTTGCACGTCTTATGGAATTTTATATTCCTCCAAAAGATAAGCTAAAACCTAAAGCAGGTGGACAGCAGCCAACTTTATCGTTCCTGGTATACTCCCCAAATTCCAAGGTTGTACCTTCCTTAGCTAGTAACCATTCATGCAAAACATCATTCAGCTAAATAAATTTAGCTCTTTATAAAGCTTTATAGCTACTATGGCCCAGGAGACCCCAAGAGCAGAAGAGATAATTGTGGCACACCAGTCCTGTCTCCTCGATATACAAAAGTCTTCCGATAGTTTTCCTCTACAGTCTTTGATGCTGGACAGCCTCATAATATCAGTGGCAAGGAGGATAATTTATCAGCTTCAGCTATTAAACTAACTACAATCTAAACTAACTGCAATCCAGTCTGGAGGAGAGAAACCTGGCTTCAGTGGCTTATGCAATGATAACTTTAATGCTGGATTATTATACAGTAGTGTGCTCCTTGTGGGACAGCAACAGCCCTTGAAGACTGTTCAGAAATTGCATCTGGCCCAGAATGAGACAGCATGGGTGGTGAGTGGTGCTTCCTGAAGGCCCCAGTTAACTTCCTATGTTGCCAGTTGAGTCTGAAGCCTATTTCAAGTTGCTCATAAGAGGGTATACAATTTTTCATGGCTTAGAGCCAGACTACTTACAAAACCACCCAATGTACAGTCCACCCTGCACCCTTAGATCAATGGAACACATTTTTGCTGGTCCTTCCCTTGGAGATATCTAACATCAGCTGTTCATTCTGCTTGATCCATTTTATAGGTCATATTGTGGAACAAACTGGCGTAGGAGTTGGAACAAGTCCCTTCCTCATTAGAGTTTAGGAAGTGGCTTGAAACATATTTGTTTATCCAGGCCTTTTAATTGTTTTAATTGTCTAACTTTTCAAAACAATTTAAATTGTTTGAAATTGTCAGGTTCAGCCCAAGGAACTCCAGGAGACCATGCAGATTCAATCAAGCAGGGTTTATCAGCTGCAACCTTAATACAGAAAATCTTCCCGGACTGGAAATAGTTCCCAGGGTCAACCAGTAAATACTGCTTGCATTCCTCAGGGAGGTGCCAGCCTCATCCTCTTATCTCTCTCCCGTGGCTCAGGAGACGAACGAATATTTTTCACTCCTTGACTCTGGCCTCCATCTTCCCATATCCCCACAGAAATATATGTATTGTTTTAGTTTAATAATGTTTTAAGATCTGCTTTAGCTGTATTTCTATAAGCTACCATGAGCTGTTAAAGGAGTGTAGCATCAATGTACTCTAAATAAAAGTACATATGTATTTAAGTTGTGTTATCCATCTATTGGCTGGATTTTATTTATTTATTTGATTTGTATCCCACCTTAATTTTTTTTACAACTCAAGGCGGTGTACATAATGCTCCTTCCTCCTATTTTCCCCCCACAATCCTTTGAGGTGGGTTGGGCTGAGAGAGAGTGAGTGGCCCAAAGTCACCCAGCTGGTTTTCCGTACCTAAGGGAGAACTGGAACTCACAGTCTCCTAGTTTCGAGTCCAGCACCTTAACTACTACACCAAATTTTGTATGTATGTTTTGGGATATGCTCCTAGGTTTTGTCTACATTCCTGCAGTCTTCGTTTTCCCAGATTTTAAAAAAAAATCTGTGATTGATGATGGACTGACAAAAATGTCATAGTTGATTCAGCAGATTCCAACCTTCCAAAATTCTCATTGTGCTGGACTTGGAACAGTGAGGTCTACTCGGTTTCTAGACACTAGATGAATAGGACAGTACATGCATCAGAGGTAATTGAATGAACATGTTTACACTTCCTTTATACTTGATAATTTATCATAAACCTCAGTCTGCCACTTTTAATCCCATAGGAAGAAAATTAATTAGTGTGGTTGCCGAAATGGAATTCTGATGAAGCCCTGTGGTTTATTTGATGAGGGAAATGCATGAAAGAAATGTCCGTCTGCTAATTTTACGCAGTATTTAGCAGATTCAGAATATGGTATTAGGATGACAGTGTTCACAGTGGTAAAGTACTAAACTGAGCTGAAAGGTACCAGTAGCAAGGTAAGTTATACATCAAATGAACAGATAATACAGCTAACTTAAATGGCCCTTTTGGTTCTACCAACAGGATGCTAGTCCATTTGCAACCTAATAGACTTCAATGGGTCTTACAGGCTTAAGAAAAATAGCTTGATAGCCTTATCCTCTCAGTGCAGATGCAACTGTCTTAATAGAATGAAGATATTTTGTTGCCTGAAATAAAAAAAATAAGTTTCTGCCTCTTCCATAAATAAAGGTTGACTGGATTGGCTGTCAAACTTTACTGTCAGGTTTTTTTTTTTTAGATTTTTTTTTTATCCCACCTTTATTATTTTTATAAATAACTCAAGGCAGCAAACATACCTAATACTCCTTCCTCCTCCTCCTATTTTCCCCAAACAACAACCCTGTGAGGTGAGTTGGGCTGAGAAAGTGACTGGCCCAAAGTCAGCTTTCACGCCTAAGGCAGGACTAGAACTCAGAGTCTCCTGGTTTCTAGCCTGGTACTGTAACCACTACACCAAACTGGCTCTAGTGGTTTTTTTTCAAGAGAATGTGTGGGTTTTTTTACGTGGGTTTTTTCTTTTTTTCTTTTTCAATAATATTTTTATTAGTTTTACGTAATTAAAAGCTAATACAGAATTCAAAAAGATATACAAACAAAAAAGAAGAGAGCAAGAGAAAGAAAAAAAAGAGAAAAAGACATAAAAAGTGACCTCCCCCTCCCTCCAAACAAGTATAAGCATTTACAGTAACTTAGCACCTTCTGTAATATTACAGGAAAAAACACCCTCTTCCCATTTCTCATCACTAAACAACAACCAAATTATGGAAAGATTCATCCATCAGTCTTACTCAGCAAAAGCATTAACAGCACCAGTAGTAATAACCTAGATGTTTTAAGCTTAGACAAATAAATCTATTTTGCATTTTGACTTACAACATTCTCTAATAAGTAAAACATTTATCCCCACAGGTATAACGAGTATCAGTAATAGTAACATATATATTTTAAACTAAATTCAATAGGTCCCTTCTACATTCTTATCCATAACTTTCTCTTACAAGTAGGAGGTAAAAGATTTATCTCCATATGAAAAAAACTTTACATTGTCTTGCAATCCTAGTTTAAAAAAAAAAGATTCCAATAACAACAACCCCAAATCAAAATTTATACAATTTAACCCTGGTCAAATGTCCACTTTGAAATCCTTTTTCTTCTTATAAGAGGCTTAATCTTCAGTCGCTTCTTCAAATAAAGTCCCACATAGTGATTTCTTATCATTTTTTCCCTGTCTTTTTTCAGTAGCAACTTCAGAGATTTAGTGCTTCCCTTCTGTGGATCCAAAATAAGATAACTCTCCAAGTCACTCTTCTGATTTATAATCAGGATAGCCCATTAATTGTTAAAACATCAGCCAGCATAGTTTGTATATCCATTACAAATTCTTTCTCATGTCACTCTTGTAGTCAAACATTTTAAGTCTTCTTTCTCCCAGGACAGAAGGAAATTCTTTCCGTGTACAGCAACTTGCCTTTCAGAAGGTTTTTAATTTCCAAGTAAATTGCTAATAAGTAAATTCTGATTTAATTAAAAGAGGAAGTGAAAGCAAATCTAGTGTCTCTTTAGAGGCTCCGAACTGTGGCTTGGGCTCGATGTTTCCTGTGACTCCCAGAGCACTCATTCCACTGGAGATTGCTAAATTGCGATTTCTTCACAGGGAGCCTCTGTAAGGAGTACTTTTGGGTGACCCAGTCATCTTCTTTGTCTGGAGGTGGTTCTGAAGAGCCAGACTTTTCGCCAACTCCTCTTAACTGCTGCAGTCATCGGCTCTGTGAAAATGGAGCCATCTTTGATCTGCTGTTACTCTCCTGGAAGTCCTCAAGTGTTTTTTTTTCAAGAGAATATCCACCACAGTACTGGATGTATTAGCCTGTTCTAGAAGGACCAGGACAGGCTGTGTCATATACAATTGGAGGAGCCATTCAGACCGAGTCCAACCTGCCATCTCTGTGCAGGAATCGAAGTGAAGTACCCTTTACTTGCTCCTGGTTAGCATTTTGCCATTTTCATTGAGCAGTTCTCTTTATTTTGAATAGATACATTATATTAGTTTTAGTTCTTTTAATCCCAGTGTGGTCCTTGAATCTTTATATTAATTCTGTTCCTCTTAAACGAATTGTATTATTCAGTTACTACTTCCAGTCATGGGAGTTATCAGTCAGGTCTCTGACATACCAATAAATATTTGTCTACCTATATTAAGAATTGAACACCAGCTAGACGGATGCACTTAATCAGCACTTGGCTGATCTCAAAAAGCTAACTTACGTCTACAAATACTCTGCATATAAATATTTATGGTCCACTGCTTATTTCCTAAAACAAAATGTATAGCCAAAAAATCTTATAAGAAAGAAATTCACTCTTAATCCAGGTTGGATTGGAAAACAGCAGAATGTGGTTAGCATTTATGCTCAAAGGTGCTTCTTTATTTTCCTTTATAGTGGGACATGACAGATTTTACAGTCCAAAATGTCAGGAAGATATCAATTATTCATCCCTGTTTTACAATCAAAATAAGCCCTAGGACCAAAGCTTGATGAGTCTGACTCATATACGTTTTCACTATTTCATAGAGAATTATATTATTTTTCAACTGCAATGGCTCTTACAAAAATTCAGCTATTACAATAATCTCTTCAATCTGGCTCATCAACTTTCCCCATTATGTTTCCATTCTTCTACTTCCATCAACCTTGTAAACATTCTTTTTTTTAACCCCATCCCATTACCCTCTCAAATAAGTCAGTTTGTGACTACATTGATAAAACCATGCAGTTTTTTAGGCAACAGCATGACACTGATTTGCCACTGCCTTTTTCTAGGATATCTTTTGATTGTTCAGTCTAGCCTGGAGACATGATGTTTCCCGATTGTCTCCATAACCAAGCTGGTCCTGCTGTGCTTCCAAGGCTAAAGGTGACTAGGTGGTGCCACCTGCTGAGACAAAAGCCCATGTGCTTCTACTCAAGACTGTATGGCATTGCAATTTTTGTTTGAAAATATTCAGGATTCCAAATATTATTGGAAGTACAGTATTTCAGGCAAAGCAAAAGGCATTTATTAAGGGGGCAGTCAAGTCTTTATGTAGGGGTACACAAATGATATATACATTTGATATATGTGATGTGTCAGAAAGCAACAAATCAAACCATAAAAGACAATGAAGTGCAATAAAGGCTTTGTTTTGTTAGGCTTGAGAAAAGATAGATACCCTTAAAATAAGTGGCATCTCCTCCTTTTCCACCCAGGTATGTTTCTTTAACACTTGCAACTTTAATGAAGGACTTCAGAATACAGCCCTGTTATTTGACTGATGGTCCCTGAAAGGGCTAGTTTTTGGACATCAAAGGAAATGGCTTTGGCTCAAAGGAAGAACATGGGTTCCTAAATTTTAAAAGGAGGCATGGATGCTACGCTAAAATGCTAATATCACCTTCGTTCGAAATGCTAATAAAGCCTAAAATTTTACGGAGGAGTTTTGTACAGCCAAGCCGACATTTTCCGATTATGCATTTCTTACTTTCCCCAATCACCTTGACTACGAGATCCTAAAAGGCTGATTGAGCTACGCACAGCACAGAGGCAAGAAAGGAGGTGAAGTTCGCTCCTGTTCTGTGAAAGGCCACCAAGCTGCACCCAAGTGGGAGCGTTATTTTAGTGTTCAGTCTCTAAAAGGGACCATGACTTTTTTCCTCCCTGGTTGACGGTCTACACCAATCTTTCTCAACCTCGGCAAATTTAAGATGTGTGGACTTCAACTGGCCGGGGAATTCTGGGAGTTGAAGTCCACACATCTTAAAGTTGTCAAGGTTGAGAAACACTGGTGTAAACCGTCAACCGGGGGGGAAAAAGTCGCACTGTAGGCCGGAACAGAGCCTGTACGATCCACAAACCTACGAAAAGATTTCCAGCGTTTATCACGCCCTCCGGTCGCGCGGCGATTGCGCGCGCACCCTCAATGCCAGCCGGAAAGCCGCGGGAGTTTTCGGACGGGGAGGGGTTAGGTGACTGCTCTCGCGAGAGTCGCTGTCTGAGGCGCCGACCCGCGTGGTTGGGCGCGTTGCCGCGGAGGAATTCCTTCTTTTCCTCGTTGCCCGGCCATCTTGGAGGCGCTCCTCTGGTGAGTGGGCCTCTGCCTTTGGAGGAGGGGGGCGGCTTTGGGCACGGTGCGCGAGGGGCGGGTGGTTAACGGCTGCGCTCGGTCGCAGTGTTGACTCTCTTTCTTTTGCGCAGGCAACGGCAGAGCCGACGTGAGCCGGCAAGATGGTGGCCGCCAAGAAGACGGTGAGTGAGCGAGCCAACCAGTCAGCCCGCCGACCTAACGATAAAGGGGGTAGCTGGGGCTTCTGGGTCCAACTCCGAGGGCAGAGCGAGAGCTTAGTGGGGGGAATAGGAATCCCAAATACTGCGGAAGGCCTCTGTTTGTGCCTCGCTCTCGACGACAGATTTCAGGTCAAATGGGGTGGAGCGTTGCTCATGGTAACGTGAAGAGAGCCACTGATGGCACCTCGGGAATGGCGAGGGGCCTTGTGCAGCCTCCTTGAAGGCGCAGCCATTTCGGGGCTTTCCTGCCCTAGTTAGTGTTTCCGTGCTGGCTATCATATGAGATAGCAGAGGTAGATGCTGTGAGATATAGATGCATGTAAGAGTCTGTAGATCTCTTGGGTGATGGCGATAGGCTTTGCGTGATGCCGGCTCCGTCTGAATGTGCTCTATATGCGCACGTGCGGACAGGAATTGCATGGGAGATAGAGGAATTGCTGCAGCTGTGAGAAATATATGTGGCTAGGGTTTTGCTATAGCCTCCCTTTAGCTGTTTAAATATTACTGAAGCAGGGTTGCTAACAGTCTGCATAATAATGTAAAGATAAAATATACATTACAATGTCTTAAATATATAGTAACCCATAAATCTTAACTAGTGTAGGTATGTCGTGGCAAGCATGCTTTATAAAAAATCAGTCCATCTGAAAGTGACATGTTTTTGAATAAATGTATTCAGTCTACAGGCACATTTAAAGAATGTTTAGTTTTTGAAAGCATATTAGTATGAAAAGAAGCACCACTATTTGGATTTAACACTACTGGTTAAGTAATTTGTTTTATGATTTATCTTTTTAAGTTACATGCTGTGGTTTGGGTAGATGATTGAACAAGAACTGTTAATGGAATTATAAGCACAATTAGCTTTTGCTCTCAAATCACTTAGTTTTTAAGACTGGAAGATAAAATTGTGTTCTAATAATTCTTGACTGAGTTTTTGAGAGAAAATTTAAAGAACCTTAATTGTGTTTTAATTGGGATTCTTTTTAGATATTTTTGCTGTATTGTACCACGTAATAAAAACTTACAAACTGTTAATGCTAAATAAAATGTGACATTTTGTGATGGGGTCAGTGTATAGAGCCAGGTATCCAGGGAGGAAGTAGATAAGACATTCAAATGTATTATGCATTATAAGATGCAGAAAAAAATCTGTACATCCGCTTTTTTTTTTTTACAGAAAAAGTCTCTAGAGTCCATAAACTCTAGGCTTCAGCTGGTTATGAAAAGTGGTAAATACGTACTTGGATACAAACAGACTCTGAAAATGATTCGGCAGGGCAAAGCCAAGTTGGTCATCCTAGCCAATAACTGTCCTGCTTTGAGGTAAGCTTGCACTTTCTGAACCGCAACCTTATTAAAGGGTCAAATAAAATGGCTATTTTGTTACAGTATTGATAAAAGGGCCTGACCATCAAATGCAAAAGATACACTTGGCATGTAGCTCTTTTTTGGCTCCTGTATTTAGCTTTTCAAATACATTAGACAACCAGAGGCTGAATATTTATTTTGGGGGGAAATTTAATTTAGATTCCAGCAATGAGAGAAGGTTAGACTTGATCCCTTCCAACCCTGTAATTTTGTGATCTTGTAGGTTACTAACTTGATTTTTAAAAAAAATGTAGAAAGACATTTGTGTCATAAGGTGATGTGAAGTTAAAAGTTCTCAATGGGTATTCTAGAAGAACAGTATGACACTTCTAGAGGTTGATCTGTTCACTGGAAATATATTGGAGTGTTAGAATTGATAAAGAGTGTGTTCTGCATGTGCATAGCAATTATGCTATGGCACATACAATTTATAAAGCCTTTATGAGACCTTGTTTTGCAAAATTGCCTGTATAATTCTCCTATACCCTTCTACTAGATAGATGGAATATTGGCAGAACCAGTTATCATGGTTTTCCACTAATAGCTGAGAGAAACAGTTTACTCCTCAAATCCATGTTCTAACCTATATTGCAGGTTAACAGGGTTAATCTAACCTTAGTAATCCATTAGTCCCATAAAAAACTAATGCAGAATAAATTAAGACTGAATGAAATAGATGTATTGTGTTTTTATTTTGTTTGCTGTCCAGAGTTCCTTCTGATAAATGGGTGGCTATATAAGTTTGTTTAATAAATAAATAAATAAAATTAATAAAAATTAGTTGTTAATGTCCCAACAGATTCAGTAGAAGTAAAATGTGACTTAATCTGAAACAAAGCCAAATAATTTAAGTACTGTGTATTTGTGTTAATTTAGAAAATCAGAAATTGAGTACTATGCTATGTTGGCCAAAACTGGTGTGCATCACTACAGTGGCAACAACATTGAACTGGGAACAGCTTGTGGGAAGTACTACAGAGTATGTACACTTGCTATAATTGACCCAGGTATGTATGTTGTATTTAGTATCTTGGTGTCTGGATACAGCTGATTTTTTTTTTTTTAATTTGATTTGCCTCTATCCTGGTCTACTCGCTAGGCTTCTCTAGCAGTTTTACTGAACTGAGAACTCTGTGCTTCAACATGCTAATAAAAAATGAATAGTGTTTTCTAGAGCAAAAATCATATAGTCTTATTCATATGTGTGATTTAAGAACTATCAAGTAACATCATGCTGTGATGGTGGACTTGTTTTGTAAAGTATCAGTGCACCTGTCAGGCAATTGATAAAATAAATAATTGTACATATTTATATATACATATAAGGTAATACATTCAGGCTAAAGTTATAAACTTGTTAAAGGTGTTAATTTTTTTTTAGTTTTTTACTTTTAACTGGTAAAGAACAATGATATTTCATCTCTCTCAATTTCAAAATGATTAAATTTAAATATAATTTAACTAACAGAATCAAGGACTGATATGGCTAGGTTTTGTTAAATGCTTTAAACTTGGTATTTGCTCTTCTAAAAGATTCAAACTGCCAACATTTTCTTAGATTATTGCTATCTCACTTTTCCTTCTATATGAATGGTTTTAAAAGATAGTGTTAAATAAAGCAATCATAGTAATGACAATTCATTGAATAAATACAAAAATTAAAGCTAAGTCCATTTTTAAAAATATAAAAGCAAAATAATAGGCAATCTTAAAGATAATGGCCTCATAGTAGTAGTTATACCTGGCATCTCTTCAATTGTTTCCTAAAAAAAGAGAGCCTGGGGCAAGTGAAAACTATCTTCACTCTAGGGAGATAGTTCCATAATGGGCACTTTCATTGAGAAAGCTCAACCTCTGGCTGTTGCACTATGAGCCATTGGTGGGAACACCATTAGGATCTCCCCTGCTGATCTTAATTCATTACTTAGATGGTATTGGGGAGATGACTGTTTACTACTTAATATTTAATAAACTAATGTCAACATGTTAAAATGTAATAAGCACAATAACGCTTTATATCCTCGTTAGAATAACCTTGGTCCTGATCAGAAGAAAATCTTTTTGTCAGGAGGACATTGAAATTGATACCTAGCCTGTAGGTCCAGTACAACAAATAACTAGAATTAAGTATCTGGTAACTAATAAAGTTCATTCTTTGCCTGAATGTTCTTGAAGTACATTGGAAAGTAATTTGTAAGAGGCTAATGATTTAAACCATATGTATTGGACATGAGAAGTCAGTTTATCTTGATGCAAAGATAAATGCGAATATTCTCGCTGTTCTGGATTTGTTAGTAATCAGGACAGGCTAGACATTCGCTATATTACCACTATGCATTGTGTCCCCAGAGCTAGCTTGTCTCCCTAGTTCTGGTTTTTAACTGCAAGTAACATTCACCTATTGTACTTTGTAGTATGATCTAACATTGGGAATAATGTCTTCACATAAGGTTATCAAGACGATTTTTGTAATACAGCATACATGACAAAGTGATTGTGAAATTTTGATACTGAAATATGATTTTTCCCCAACAGGTGACTCTGACATCATTAGAAGCATGCCAGAACAAACCAGCGAGAAGTAAAATTAATAGACAAATTTTGTGTAATAAAACTGGCTATAAATCTACTGTTGGTATGAGTTTTCATAAGTCAGACGCAACAAGTTGTATGCAAAGATTGATGGAGAAAATAAATAGTAAAGGTACAGGTCAAAATGAAAGAAAATAAACTAATTGGGAATTAAAGACCCAGTGGGATTAAAGAATATAGCCACATGTTGGCTATGCTGATCAAGTACTGTATTTATCTGAAAGGGAGAGGTGACAGAAGAAAAATATATAAACACAAACTGTTCTGCAGTGCCCAGCTTCCCCACCAAACTTGGACCACCTCCTCCATAAATGTGCATGTACATATGTACACATATTAAGGTTGTGCAGAACATTTGAAAACCAGCAGTGGGTTTTAAAGGAATGGTTAATTTTGTGATTGGAAACAACCTAGAGTCACTTTAGTTGTATAAATGCAGAAAGGAAGGAACAACCATCTTCTAATTAGGGCTGTGCACATTCCAAACTGAATGTGGAAAAAGGGATTCTGAGCATGCTGGGAGACCTGCATGTAGAAGCTGCTATTGCTGCAAAATAGGAAAAAAAATGCTAGGCTGGAGATAGGTAAAAGGAAAGGATAAATGTGCTAGGAAGAGGAAAAAAGGGAACAAAACTGGGGATGAAGTGAGAGAAAAGAGAAGTCCCGTAAGTATTGTAGAAAGAATTCAGCAAGAAGCTGCCCGTCTGAGCAACGGCAAGACTTCAAAGAGTAATTCATCCTTTGCAGCAGCCTTTAGTCATTTGAATCTCATGCTGATTCTTTTATCAGCGAGGGAGACTTTTCTTTATTTGGGGGACTCCCCCCCCCCCACGTTAACAGTAAATTAGGGATATGGTTAATCAAATTCAGCCTTCTATTTAGAAACAGAAAAGCCAAACAGAATAGCTTAGGTTTTACAAAGCAAAACAATAGATGGTGGAAGAGGATATAAGATTGGATATAATTTATTTTTGGCATAATTCAGAGCTGAGGCACTTGTTAATTTGTTCTGAAGTAGTAATAATGCAAATGTTAATTCTGGAATGAATGAATTTTCCCTTGTGATGGCTATCCATTCCTTCAATTATCCAATGGTCAACATTGTTAGAATACTTGTGTGATATATCTGTTTGAGGATATTTTTTAAAAAGCTAAGGCATTTAAAATTTTGAAATATGTCATTCTAGCAATAAAATTAAATTTTATACATTGTATGTGTTTCCCAAAACATCATCCCAAATATAAATACCTAATGGTTAACATGAATGTAGAGAGTGTGCCCTAAATATGCTGGTTACTTTCCCCCAATTTCCCTATCATCAATTACTTATGGAGATAAGTGCTGGCTGTAGGAAGGGTTTAAGCGCAGAGAAATAATAATTTGCTATTAATACAGATATTAACATTGTTACATGAGAAACGTAGGAAAACCATTGTAACACTTGATTGAATCTAGTCTCTATTAGAACCAAGACTAAACAATATTTGGCCTTCCAGGCTTCTAAATATTAAAAATTGTCTTTTTATACCACTATTTTATTATTTTACATAGCTTCTCAATTGAAAACAGTTTTATAAACAGTTTGTAATTTTATCTGTACTGTAGTCAATGCAAAAATACAACATTACATGGTACTCTAAATTACTGGAGTCATAAATTCTCCTTTTGTGTGGGAGACATACATACCTACATAGCTTTGATACATTCTCTTGTGTATAAATATCCAACAAACATTGCTGCTAAGGACATTTTATTAGTATCTTAATCGATTTTCCAAGGCTTCCATTCTTTTTGACATTTCTTCTAGTAATTACAAGTTAAGGAAAACAACTTCAGACTGGTTCAGTATTTAATACTGAGAACATCTACACCTATAATGAACAGGCTTGGGAAATCTAGTTACTTTTAAAACTAAACCCCTGATATCCCATCTATCAGAGCTTGCTGTACATCTAGAATTGTATTTCCAGAAGATCCAGTATTCAATAGTTCTTGGACACTTTCTTCATTTCAGCAGTGGTAGGGTGGTGTAATTTTGTTGCTGCTATTGATAAACAGCTGGAGTTAGAAATCCTTGCTGGGCTACTGAAGATCAAGAAATGGTACAGTAGAACTTAAATTTTCTTCTGACCACAGTGCTATTCAAATAATTCTGTTGTAAACTAATCCAACTGTTTAACCATTATTAGTGGAGATTACATATGAAAGTGCATTGTCACCTGCATCAGTAGTAATATCCTGTTTGTGGATTTCTGAAAGGCATCAAGTGAAACAGAATAAACTAGTCTGATTTAGCAGGAGTGCCCTTATGTTCATTTATGAATATGGATATTTGGGTGCTTCTGGGTATGATAGTCCATAAGTGATTTCCCTTATACATATGGGTGTTCTTAATTGCACTATGCTGCATATATATAATATTCAAGCTTGTGAATGAATGCTAAAGAATTATTTCATCATGTCAGCCATTGTAATAGCTCTTGTGAACGCTACTTCTTTAGATGCCCATTTCTGTGTTGGTAGTTAAACAGCTGTAGTTGTATTTAGAAAATAACCAGAACTGGCTTAGGTTGAAGCTTCTCTCTTTATGAACATGAGATCTTCACTGTGAAAAAGAATCTTGCAGGCTTCTTTTGGAACAAGCATTTAGGCTAGCAATTTTTGCTAATGCCCCTTTCCTCTTCGCTGTTGCCAGCTCTCTTCCCATTTGGTTCTGAAAGAGCCACCAAGACTCAGGAATAGCTTTCTCTGGGGTGGGAGGATTGGTGAAAATAGCTGGCTCAGCATTTTCTCAAGTCAGGCAAAAAATGCAAACCATTTATATAATGGTACCACAATTGGACCATTTAGACAACAAATTAGCCCTTAAAAACATGGGTATACCAGCCACCTCATCTGCCTTTTGAAGAATTTTTATGATAATCAGGAAGCAACAGCTAAAATGGAATATGGAGCAACTAAATGCTTCTAAATTGGGAAAGGAGCGTGCCATGGTTGTACGCTGTTGCCTTATTTATTTAATTTAAATTAACTGCATATATGCTGGACATGGAAAATGCTGGGCCAGGAATAAAAGTTGAAATTAAAATTGCTGGAAGAAACAACTTCAGATATGTTATCAGTTTGATGGCAGGAAGCAAGTAAATTGGTATCCTTTTGGGTCAGCTCAGGGAGGTGAGGGTGAGTGGCACCGTTTTGTGCTGGTTCGCTTCCTTCCTCCAGGGCCGGTCCCAATTGGTGTTGATAGGGGGCGAGAGGTCCAGCCTGTGGCCCCTCCTTTGTGGGGTGCCGCAGGGTTCAGTACTTTCCCCGCTTTTTAACATCTACATGAAACCGCTGGGTGAGACCATCCACCACCATGGGATGAGGCATCATCAATATGCAGATGATACCCAATTATACATCTCCAGCTCAGGTGATTTGATGATGCTGCGACTACCCTTTCATAGTGCCTGGTGGCTGTGGGGTCCTGGATGGGGAACAGGCTTCAGCTGAACCCTGGTAAAATGGAGTGACTGTGGGTTGGGGGCTCCTCTGAATCCAGGAGTTTACCATCTTTGGTTCTTGAGGGGTTGCACTACCCCAGACAGAGCCAGTGCATAATCTGAGGGTCCTCCTGGACTCACAACTACTGCTCAAGGAGCAGGTGGCAATCGTGGCCAGGAGGGCCTTTGCCCAACTACATGTTGTATGCCAGTTACGCCCTTTCCTAGATCAGGAGGCCCTCCAGTCAGTCACTTATGCCCTAGTGATCTGGGATGGAAGGCATGAGTGAGGAGGATCCTAGAATGGAGCTTCAAGGTTACAGGGAGGGGGAGAGACATTCCAGGCATCTCCTCAGCCCCCAGCTGGAGCGTGTGAAAGTGAAGAGGAGACTGGCCCCTCCCTAGGGGATTCAGGGTTATAGTTGCTGTCGTTGGGGGCTTAGAGTTAGTCTGGCGAGATTCTGTCTATTAGGTGTAAGCTAATAAAGTAACTGAGCTGTTCCTGGACTGTCTCGCTGTGGTTCTTCAGCTGAACCTGACAACATCTCCCACACAGACTATTGCAATGCACTCTACATGGAGCTACCCTTGAAGAATATCCAGAAGCTATAGCTGGTTCAAAATGTAGCCATGTGGGCGATTTTGGGTGCCCCAAAGATGGCACGTTACACCTTTGCTGCAGGAGCTGCATTGGGTGCCAGTTTGCTTCTGGGTCCAATTGAAGGTGTTGGTTACCACCTTTAAAGCCCTATACACCAGGACCGGGTTACCTGAGGGACTGTCTCACCCCCCATTATATTGACCTGTTTCACCCAGTCAAGCAGAAAGGGTATGCTGCAGACCCTGTCTGAAAGAATGTTGACTGGTGAGGCCAGAAGGAGAGACTTCTCTGCTGTGGCCCCCGGCCTCACCCAGAGGTGAGGCAGGCCCCTACTCTCTCAACCTTCCAGAAAGGGGTTAAGACCTGGCTCTGCCAACTCGCATGGGGCGAGAAAAGGGGCAACCAACCCTGGGAGTGGCTAGCACCTTGAAGATGCTCCTGTATGTCAATATCCTTTTTACCAGTAACACCTTGGAGGATATTATTTATGTATGAATGTGGTTTTTATTGTGTTTTAATTAATATTTATTTTTGTTTTACTGTAAACTGACCAGTCACTTCCTAGTGAGATGGGCAGTGACCAAATTTTAAATAAATAAATAAATAAGCAAGCAAGCAAGCTTACTGTAGGTGAAAAAATGCAAAACCTCATCATGCAGTATTTTTTTTTTAAATATTATGTGAACAGGCAATGCCAATGCAATGCAAATGCAAATAGGCAGAGAAGAAGCCAAAATGGTAACAGACTTAGTCTTCCGATGCTCACATATTCAAAAGGATGGTGACCATAGGCATAAAATAGACATTTACTACTTGGGAGGAAGACTAGCAGATCTAGATCAAATATAAAACGGATGCCATACTGACATCAACAATCTGTATTATTATATATCAAGGCTCTTTTTTTCCCAGTTGTATCATAACTTTGAAAGCCTGGGCTTTCATTCAGAAAGGATGGACAAAATGCCTTTGAATTGTGGTCTCTGGAGAAAATTGTTGAGAATATCTTGGACCACAAGAAAAATAAAAATTCTATCCTAGATGAAGTAAAACTAAATTGCTCATTGGAAGCACAAATATCAAAGCTGGAGGTTAAGTATTTTGGATACGTAATGTTAGGGCCAGGGCTGTCTTTAAGTAGGTGCTGGCCTAAGGCACCAAAGCTTAGTAGGTGTCAATACCACCCCTCCTTCCAAATCAATCTAAAAATACAAATCTTCGCATTGGTGGGAGGTGGTGCCATCAATCAATGTGGCCTAAGGATACCATATACCCTCGAGCCCACACTGATTAGTGCAAAAGTCTTTGAGAAGATCCTAATGCTTGGAAGAATCAAAGGCAACTGAAACAGTGGTCAACAGAAAACACAATCATGATGTAAGAATGAGCTTATTTAAAGAAATAATCATTGAGAATCTTAACAAAACGATGCCCATCAGGTCACAAAGTGGATTAACTGAACGACCCCCATTATATAAACTGCCATTCTGTATTTTGAAACTGCAGCTAGAGGGGGCTCGTGCTTCATCATCACTAATACTCTTAACAAGTGTATTTGTTACAGAGTACTAGCAGGCCAAATACTTACGCTACTGCCATTCAAGAAAATCAAGGCAGCAAAACCAATCCTGAGATTTAGCATTACTCATCATCATAATTCCCCCTGTGAGCTGAAATGCCAATGGACTGGAACAAGAACAGAATGCTGAGAAAAAGAGTAGTGCATGTTTATATAAATCTGAAGTTTGCCAGAGAGCAGAATTAAAAGTACCAGATCTGGGCTGCAAAAATCCAGTGAGTTGCAAAGAAATAAGTAAAACTCTTTGCTGCCATCTAGTGGTCATCTGGACTCTAGCAACCAAGATCTGCAAGTAGTTTTCAAATAACTAAGTAAAAAGTACTATATTATGGCTTGGTACCAGGTTACTCTCAAGACCACATCTCTCCACAGGAATTGGCCTGACCAGTTTGATCATGCCAGGAGAAGTAGTTGGTGGCTCTATTTTTGGGAAGTCGGGACCAAGGTGTTTTTCCATCATTAGCCCAGCCCTCTAGAACAGCCTTTTGTGAGAAAGCACATTTGGCCTCAATTCTAGTCACCTTCCAGGACCTTCTTAAAACAGAGCTTTTCTGAATAGCATTTCAAGGCTAAACCTCCATGCTTTCTCTAAAGTAGGTTTGTTTACTTTCAATTCTTGGTTTATATTTAAATTGCTGCTGTTATGAGACTTTTTTTTTTTTTTTGTGCCTTCAAGTCAGTGTTGATGCCTGGCATGCCTGAATAAGTCACTGCAGTTTTCTTGGCAAGGTTTTTCGGAAGTGGTTTGCCATTGCCTTTTTCCTGTGGCTGAGAGAGTGACTGGCCCGAGGTCATCCAGCTGGCTTTGTGCCTAAGGTGGGACTAGAACTCATGGTCTCCTGGTTTCTAGCCTGGTGCCTTAACCAGTAGACCAAACTTGTTCTCTGTGAGTTGCCTAGAGTGTCTATACGATTGTGACAGGTATTAATGTCTATTAATATGGATGGACGGATGGATGGATGGAGAGATAGATATAGATAAAACTATTTTATTACATAGAGGCTAGACAGTCGCTAGGAGTCAACACTGATTTGAAGGCACATACAATTACATTGCATATAATTAGTAGCTGGCAAGAAAACATCCACTAATTAATCTCCTTTCCATAGAATGGGACTGGTGCTTAGGGACAAAGCATGTTTGGACAAATGACTAGACCAGCACTTTAAAACTGGTTGTGGAATTTTAAACTATCAGCTGATAATTGGGTTCCTTTTGGACACAGGATTAGTGCTATTCCAGCAAAAGCTATAGTCAACTGGAACGTAACTGGCAGGTGTGGGGAGAATTGCGCTATGGAGTAGTAGAGATAGCTCTTTCTCTGTTTCACCATACAGCTCCACTCCTGCTGCCATTGCTGGTCAGGTGCTATTCAGGATAATCCAGGTTTCTGAATTGAGGATCAGCTTGGAGACCTGGTGAGTACAGTAGAGCCTTCAGTTTGAAAGGACTGGTTTTTCCTATTGCACAAAACAGAATAGCCTTAAAAGACAGGGTGTAGGAACCAAAGTGGAGGTTATGTACCCACACCAACCAGTTGTGGTGTGATCATTAGGTACCAGGCTGATCCCATCCCCTATTGGTCACATGACTGTGTTACCAACATAATGGTCAATGAAGTGCATTAGGTTGTATCTAGGGCAAAATATGTGTCAAAGTAAGGTGGGAAACATGACTTTAACACCATAGTGAAGGATGATTTAAAGCTGCCTCATGGTTGAGGATTGGATGGAAGCAATGTCACAAGGACATGCAAAAAAAGAGATGACTGCATCACTGTTAAATAGAAGTGAGGAGAGGTTCTTAGTTTTTTTCAATGGGCCTTCCATTTTACCTCTAGAGCAAGACCACATACCTTAAATTTACTAGTGTAAGTTTGCCCAGTTATGATTAAAGTACATCTTACAGGTAACTTAATTCATAGGTTAAGTCCTGTTAATTTTAGAAGGTCTTAATTCCAAGTGGATGAGTACAGGGCTGCAGTCTAAATTCAATCAACTGTATTTCTCTGCAGAGAAATAGAAATATAGTTCATTTTCAAATATATTGACTTGAAAATCTAGACAAAAAATTAATAGTTATATAGAAAGGATATGTTGCTGAGTTAGTTTCCTAACTTCAGTAGTTGCAAAATTCTGGAAATCCATAAGATGTTCACATTTGCATGGGTCTTTCTTGTCATCTGAAGGACATTTGGAAAAAAATAGGTGGAGTATATTTAGTTAAATAGTAAATGAAGAAATGTATTTTCATTGCAACAACAAAATCACTATAAAATTTATTCTGTTTTCAACCCAATGAACTCATTGGAAAAATGGAATTCATAAAGTGAGTGACAGAAGAATTTTAGAAAAGTTCCTTTGTTTCTCTTTTTTTAATGGCTGAAGAAAAGCAGAGACACCAGAGATTAAAATGGGGACTGTTCCATGCAATGCATGTATTTTATTACTGACTTATGGTAACCACTATAATAAACATGCAATTGCCCAAGGTTTGGGTAAGAAGACTAATGATAAACCATGGTATCAAATTACTAAACGGAAAATTCAGTGGTTTGATAATTACAAAGAAAAGGACATATCATATGTGGGAAGCTGCTTCTACTACAACATATATCCCAAGAATCCTAGAGAATCAAAGTGGATACATAGCACAATTGTTTATATGACAGAAGATAAATTATGACAGAAGATAAATTATTATAGTTATGCTAAGTAATAGGTGATCTAAATGGAAATAAATTTTACCTGCAGGTTTTGTCCATAACTGTTTTTCTTTAAAAAGATATTTATGATGCACAGCAAAATTGGAACAGGAAAGAACATCTGTGATTGCTAAGGTAGATGTTTCAGGTTCTGCAGAGGATAACACAGTGAGATCAGAAATGAGATTACCATATTTTTCCGACTATAAGACGATACTTTTTTCTAAAATCCTTACCCTAAAAATTGAAGGGCGTCTTATTTAAGGAAGTCAGCGAGGAGAGAACCGCGCGGTGGCAAAACTGCCTATACTTTGTCTCTGGGGCTTCCTCCAATCACGAGCCTCCAATCACGAGTGAAATAGCTTGTCTCCCAAACAGACTTCCTCCAATCACGAGCCTTATGTAACTGGCGTCAGCTGATGCTGAACAAACCAATTAGAGGAAGGCTTTTGCAGAGAGAAGCTAGTTTCACTCGTGCTTGAATGGAATCAGTTATGCAAAAGAGCCTGGAAATAGAGCTGCAGAGAGTCGGTTTGGACCTCCTCCCACCGAGTGTATCAGGTCAATGTTAACTAATTACTAAATAAAAATGTGTTCTGCACTATCTTTAAAATATTGATTTCTTAATTTGGGGTTGGAAAAATGGGGGTCGTCTTGTATATGGGGGCGTCTTATTGTTGGAAAAATATGGTATATTTCCATCCAGCCTCTTCTGAAGAGGTTTCTTTGTGTGTATGTTGACTTTAATATTTCAAAATATTTCTTCCTTGTTGGTGGATATCAAAGAATATAAAGATTTGCAAGGTAATCTCTACATTAGAGATTTTAACCTGCACGGAGTACAATTAGTATGCTTGGGGTAAATATGGTCTTTGGTTGCATTTGTGTCATATTGGCCAAAATGTGGCAAAACTGCTGCTGTTCTTATTGTTATTAGGGACTATTCCATGTGGCACAGGTGTCACTAAAGCTGGTAACCTACTCTACACCTTTTGCATCTTACTAAGAAATATTATTACAATGAAAATGACCCAGTGTTAACTTTTTTCTGGAAAGGGCAGAGTGTAAAAGAATCAAATCAAATTAAAACAACATGCACACATTGATGATTTCAAACCTTCAGAAAGTAAATTCATTGAATGAAGTGCACTTGTGGTTCCATCCTGGTAATCCTTCAGATCTAGAAGAAATATTGCCAAAATGAAATAAAGTAGGATTTATTGCCAAATGCAGTCAGATCATGATAGTCAACTACAAACAAGCCAGATATTGCAATAGATTTTGTAATTTAAAAATTAAACTGACAGAATAACTTTTGAACATGAGTAAAATTAGGGCCTGAGATGACAAGGTTGGACGTCAACATCTTGGGAATCAGCAAATTAAAATGGATGGGAATGGGTGAATTTAATTCAGGTGACCATTATATCTACTACTGTGGGCAAGAAATACTTAGAAGAAATGGAGTAGCTCTCATAGTTAATAGGAGAGTGGGAAAGGCAGTAATGGGGTACAACCTCAAAAACGACAGAATGATCTCAGTGTGAATCCAAGGCAAACCATTCGACATCACAGTAATCCAAGTCTATGCCCCAACCACTGATGCCGAAGAAGCTGAAGTTGACCAGTTCTATGAAGACCTACAACACCTGCTAAAACTAGCACCAAAAAAAGATGTTCTTTTCATCATAGGGGATTTGAATGCTAAAGTAGGAAGTCAAGAAATAATCGGAATAACAGGCAAGTTTGGCCTTGGAGTACAAAATGAAGCAGGGCAAAGGCTAATAGAGTTCTGTCAAGAGAACAAGCTGGTCATAGCAAACACTCTTTTCTAACAACACAAGAGACGACTCTACACATGGACATCACCAGATGGTCATACCGAAACCAGATTGATTATATACTTTGCAGCCAAAGATGGAGAAGCTCTATACAGACAGCAAAAACAAGACCAGGAGCTGACTGTGGCTCAGATCATGAGCTTCTTAATGCAAAATTTAGGCTTAAATTGAAGAACGTAGGGAAAACCACTAGACCACTCAGGTATGACTTAGATCATATTCCTTGTGAATACACAGTGAAGGTGATGAATAGATTTAGGGGATTAGATTTGGTAGACAGAGTGCCTGAAGTACTGGCACAGAGGTTCATAACATTGTACAGGAGGCAGCAACTAAAACCATCCCAAAGAAAAAGAAATGCAAGAAAGCAAAATGGCTGTCTGATGAGGCTTTACAAATAGCTGTGGAAAGAAGGAATGCGAAAAGCAAGGGTGAAAGGGAAAGATATAAGCAACTGAATGCAGATTTCCAGAGAATAGCAAGGAGAGATAAGAAGGCCTTCTTAAATGAACAATGCAAAGAAATTGAGGAAAACAATAGAATAGGGAAGACTAGAGATTTCTTCAAGAAAATTGGAGATATCAAAGGAATGTTTAGTGCAAAGATGGGCATGATAAAGGACAAAAAAGGCAGGGACCTAACAGAAGCAGAAGAGATTAAGAAGAGGTGGCAAGAATACACAGAAGAACTATACAAGAAAGATCTTAATGTCCCTGATGTCTATGTTGGTGTGGTCACTGACCTTGAGCTGAACATCTTAGAGAGCAAAGTCAAGTGGGCCTTAGGAAGCATTACTAACAACAAAGCTAGTGGAGATGACAGTATTCCAGCTGAGTTATTTAAAATCCTAAAAGATGATGCTGTTAAAGTGCTGCACTCAATATGCCAACAAGTTTGGAAAACGCAACAGTGGCCATGGGATTGGAAAAGGTCAGTTTACGTTCCAATTCTAAAGAAGGGCAATGCCAAAGAATGCTCAAACTACCACACAATTGCGCTCATTCCACATGCAAGCAAGGTTCTGCTCAAAATCCTACAAGCTAGGCTTCAGCAGTATGTGAACCAAGAACTACCGGATGTACAAGCTGGGTTTCGAAGAGGCAGAGGAACTAGAGATCAGATTGCCAACATTCGCTGGATCATGGAGAAAGCACAAGAGTTCCAGAAAAACATCTACTTCTGCTTCATTGACTATGCAAAAGCCTTCAATTGTGTGGATCACAACAAACTGTGGCAAATTCTTAAAGAGATGGGGGTACCAGACCACCTTACCTGTCTTCTGAGAAAACTGTATGCAGGCCAAGAAGCAACAGTTAGAACCAGTCATGGAACAACCGATTGGTTCAAAATAGGGAAAGGAGTATGACAAGGCTGTATACTGTCATCCTGCTTATTTAACCTATATGCAGAGTACATCATGAGAAATGCCAGGCTGGAAGAATCACAAGCTGGAATTAAGATTGCAGGGAGAAACATCAATGACCTCAGATATGCAGACGATACCACCCTAATGGCAGAAAGTGAAGAAGAACTAAAGAGTCTCTTGATGAGGGTGAAAGAGGAGAGTGCAAAAGCTGGCTTGAAACTCAACATTAAAAAAACTAAGATCATGGCATCTGGACCCATTAATTCCTGTCAAATAGAAGGGGTAGAAATGGAAGCAGTAACAGACTTCATTTATTTGGGTTCCAAGATCACCGCAGACGGAGACTGCAGCCATGAAATTAAAAGACGCTTGCTCCTTAGGAGATCAGCACAAATGGAGCATGTGGAAAGTCCTTTTACATTAATGAATTTCCATCCTGTATTCCTTCACAAATGGCTCCAGATGTTTTTCAGCAATGTGTCATAATGCAGTGTATACGAAGGGCAGGGATTTCCTGGAGTTTTGAGCTATACATATCATGCTTTTGTTAAACTGACAGAAGTAGTAGACATTTTAATTTATGATTTTGGCCTTAGAATAAAGTTATATACTCCATAAGTGATAAATTACAGAAATATTATTCCTAATGGCCTATTGCTCATCATGTTTTACGTATATCCCAGCAATTATGCAGTTGCTTGGAACAAATGGGCAGATTTATTTATTTATTTTAATTTACTAGCTGTCCAACTCCAATGGACTCAGGCCCCAAATTTCTATTTGCGTTAGTTTTATATTGTTTTCTGGTGTGGAATATCATGTGTTGCTTACTTAGTACCTTCACAGATTCTTTTCTGCAGTTTTGCAGTGATCTCTTCCATAGCTTTGAATTCCTCAGCATAAAAAACATGTTTTTCAGCAGGAGCAGATGCAATTGTTTGTAATTCTTCCTCAATTGATTTCCCTATTCCAACAGCATATATAGTGATTCCTAAAAAAGAAACAAGTTTAATTTCGTAATACAGTTCAAGATTGAGATATAGCATTAAGGCACCATTAATTAATAGAGAAGAATTGGATTCAAAAACTTATCTTCAGTATTTAAAAAGTAACAATAATAAATGCAAGGGTTCTAATTCAGATGAAGCAAGTTATACTTAATGTTATAGAAATCAGTTGGGTATATTAATTCTGAATAACATAAGCCGCATTCTTTTCATGTATCATGATCTTTCTCTGGGTTGAAACCAAAATATAATGCCCCTCACATTTCTTGTTAAGTTGGTTATATCTAATTGGTTTTGTGTACAATATGGATTTAGTCATTGCCTATTATCATTGTTACTATGATTGCAGAATGACAATCAGGGGAGTCTCAAGTTTAAACAAATTCATTTAGACTGGCATTCTATGGACCAGTTCACTCATAAGTGTTTCAACATTTTATATTTTTATCTAGTTGTTATGGATCACTGTGTTCTCCAACTTCCTCTAAATATGTTTGGATTACAACTGCCAGAATTCCCAGTCATCATGACCAGCAAACATACTGCTTGAATTTTGAGAATGTTAGCATCTAGAAGGTACTAAGTTGGAGAAGGTTGTTCATGAGACAAATTTGGATAACATAATCTAAAACCCAATTGCTTGCAATGTATCTATCCCTCCACCCTAAAATCTTCCCTAGAAACACAGGTGCCTGATCCAATAAAAACAACAAAAGCCTATTTCCAGATTTCATGCAAGCAGACTTTCAATCATTGGACATTCCTGCTGCAGGAAGACATAATTTGTACCAATTCTCCTTTTGCTCATTTGGAACATGTAGAAGGTAGTGCTGGCATTCTGCAGGAGAATCAGCCAAGATTGCCTTCCTGTTTTCCTTCTGGGAGAGACTTCACTGCATTTCATTTTCTTCTGAAAATAAAGGAACTCTTCTATGTATAAAAGAAATGTTCTAGAGCCAACCCAAAGTCTGATTATATCTTATTTATTTTGCCACAGAGAGGCCTAAACCAGGGACCAATGATAAATCTGTTAAACAGGATTTAGCCCATGAAAAGTTAGGTCACAATAAATATCTTAGGTTTAATGATGTAATCAAATCTGATTTATCCACACAATCCAACTATGTTGGGTTATAGTATTTATAAAACAAGTATTTTTATTTCCCTTGAAAACATGCTTCTTAAAATGTTTTATTATCATTTAAGATTAGATTTATTTTTTATTTTAAACCCAATTACCATCATATTATATTTATACAAGTATTTTTTTCATCTTTAGCAGCATGCCCAACGTCGCAATCCATACCTGCCATTAAATGTTTAATATAACACTATAAGGACTCTTTTATAACAGTTGCTGTGCTTAGTTTAGCTTGCTTTAGATATTCATTATGATAAGGCATTTTACAAATCATCATATATCCTGTTGACATATGAATCTACCCCAGTTTTGTGGAACTCCTGGTTCCTATCAATATAGTTTAAAAGCCTGGAATCCAATGCCCTTTTATTTGGGAACAAATCCCATAAGACCCAATCATACAGAGCTTACTACTGAACATATATAATATATATGGACATTAAAAATCTATTTTGTGTAGTTTTGATTCAATCTTTTAAAGTTATGCCGGTTTAAAACTGCTTTGAGAGTTTTAGGAGGACTTACAACTATGTTATTCCCGTGTTATTGGTTTATACTGCTATTTTAACTTTATTGTAAAACAATTTCTTGATTGTTTATGTTGTATGTTATACTTTATATGAGTGTCTCACAAAGGCAGTGTAGAAATTAATACATTTCATCAATATATTGGGGTTTTTTGTTTAGTGATCATTCAGTTTTCAGTCAACAACAATTTGTATATTCTATATAGTTTCTGCATTATATGGAACTAGCTAACAATTGGCAATGCTGACAAATGAGTTTTGCTGCAGATGTGCAGGCCCTCATTCCCATCCTACCCGAGAACATGGCTTTGGAAACTGAAAGTTTATATTGAATCCGGGGGAGATTTCCAAACTGTCTTTAATGTCAAACAAATAGTATGCATTTCACTCTTAGAGATTGTCCAGCACCCTTCTTCTAGGATAAATTAATAAAAATCTCTAGATTAAAAACAAGGTACAGTGCATTCCGAAAGTATTCAGACCCCCTTCACTTTTTTCAATTTTGTTATGTTACAGCCTGATACTACAATCGTTCAAATTCATTTTTTTTCTCATTAATCTACACTCAGTACCCCATGACAAAGTGAAAACAGAATTTTAGAAATGCCTGTAAATTTATTAAAAAGAAAAAACTGAAATATTTATTTATTTATTTAATTTATTTGATTTGTCCCCGCCCATCTCCCCACAACGGGGGACTCTGGGTGGCTTACAACAAACTCACTTACAAAATATCACATGGTATTCAGGGTATTCCGGGTATTCAGACCCTTTACTCAGTACTTTGTGGAAGCACCTTTGGCAGCAATTACAGCCTTGAGTCTTTTTCGGTATGACGCGACAAGCTTTGCACACCTGGATTGGGGGATTTTCTGCCATTCTTCTTTGCAAATCCTCTCAAGCTCAATCAGGTTGGAAGGGAATCGTTGGTGGACAGCCATTTTCAGGTCTCTCCAGAGATGTTCAATAGGGTTCACGTCAGGGCTCTGGCTGGGCCACTCAAGGACATTCACAGAATTGTCCCTAAGCCATTCCTGTGTTGTCTTGGCTGTGTGCTTAGGATCACTGTCATGTTGGAAGGTGAACCTTTGGCCCAGTCTGAGGTCCTGAGCGCTGTGGAACAGGTTTTCATTGAGGATATCTCTGTACTTTGCTCCATTCAGCTTTCCCTCAACCCTGACCAGTCTCCCAGTCCGTGCTGCTGAAAAACACCCCCACAGCATGATGCTGCCACCACCATGCTTCACTGTTGGGATGGTATTGGGCAGGTGATGAGCAGTGCCTGGTTTCCTCCAGACATAATGTTTAGAATTGAGGCCAAACAGTTCAATCTTGGTTTCATCAGACCAGAGAATCTTGTTCCTCACAGTCTGAGAGTCCTTCAGGTGCTTTTTTGCAAACTCCAAATGGGCTTTCATGTGTTTTGCACTGAGGAGAGGCTTCCGTTTAGCCACTCTGCCATAAAGCCCAGATCAGTGGAAGGCTGCAGTGATGGTTGTCCTTCTGGAACTTTGTCCCATCTCCACACAGGGTCTCTGGAGCTCAGTCAGAGTGACCATCGGGTTCTTGGTCGCCTCTCTTACTGAAGCTCTTCTCCCCCAATTGCTCAGTTTGGCCAGGCGACCAGCTCTTGGAAGAGTCCTGGTTGTGCCAAACTTCTTCCGTTTGAGAATTATGGAGGCCACTGTGTTCTTGGGAACCTTCAGTGCAGCAGAAATTTTTTTGTAGCCTTCCCCAGATCTGTGCCTTGCAATAATCCTGTCTCTGAGCTCTGCAGGTTCCTTTGACCTCATGGCTTTTGCTCTGATACAGTATGCATTGTCAGCTGTGAGGCCTTCTATAGAGAGGTGTGTGCCTTTCCAAATCATGTCCAATTTAATTTACCACAGATGGACTCCAATCAAGGTGCAGAAACAGCTCAGCAATGATCAAGAGAAATGGGAGGCACCTGAGCTAAATTTCAAGTGTTATTGCAAAGGGTCTGAATACTTATGCCAATGTGATATTTCAGTTTTCCCTTTTTCATACATTTGCAAACATTTCTAAAATTCTGTTTTCACTTTGTCACTATGGGGTACTGAGTGTAGATTAATGAGAAAAAAAATGAATTTGAACAATTGTAGTATCAGGCTGCAACATAACAAAATTGAAAAAAGCGTAGAGGGTCTGAATACTTTCGGAATGCACTGTATATAACATAGTAATAGCAGCACTATGTTTGCAGCTTTCTTTCTTATTTCTTTTACAATTTACACTTCTAATAAATATCCATCGTACCACTTTGCTTTGCTTTAGTTGCCCATTCAGAAACATCATCTTGGGCCCGTCCATCTGTAAACAGAACAGACACTCTGGGAACATTTGCTGACAAGTGCCTGGCTCCCTCTGCTTCGGTAAAGCTTCTCTCAGTCATTTGCTTCAGCGCAAGCCCAGTCATGGATCCTTTCCCCATATATTTAATTTGTGTCACTGCTTTCTTCATATCTTTGGCTGTGTTGAATTGTTTCAGGGTAAATTCTGTGCGGACCTGACTGGAATATTGCAACAAACCAACACGTGCAGCTTTGGGAGATATGGTAAGAGAGTCCAAAATTCCCAAGACAAATTCCTTGACAATTTCAAAATTATTTTCTCCCAGACTTTTTGATCCATCTATCACAAATACCAGATCAATTGGGCCTTCAGTACATCCTGTTAAAGTAATGAAATAATGGAAGATTGTCAGCAGGACAAATAATTTATTTCTTCAACCTAAGGATTTATTATATTCTGTAAAATTCATTTTTTTATTTATTCAAGTGATTCTGCGTGGCTAACAATAAAAAAAAATCCAGCAAAAACAATAGAGAACAAATAGACAATTGGCAGCTGAGATAAAACAACAACAACTATCAATTCAAGTACCATAGAAATATTTCAATAAAACTAATTCACAGGCTCCAATAGACATTCTGATCCCCAAGCCCAGGAACACATCCATGTCTTCAAGGGCTTGCGAAAGGTCAATATGGATCTCCGCAGGGATGATGTTCCACAGGACAGGCACAGCAACAGAAAAGGTTCTCTTCCTGGGTCCTGCCAGGTGGCACTTTTTAATGGATGGGACCCATAACATGCCTTTCCTGCTGGACCTGATGGGGTAAGTAGACATGATTGGGGAGAGGTGGTCCCACAAATAAACTGGCCTCATGCCATAAACAGCTTTATAGCTAACCACCATCTTGATAACAAAAGCAATACAATAAACTATCAGAAATTAGTTAGGCTTTTATCTATATCTGAAAATGTAAAAGATTCTCTGCCGTGGCCCCGGCCCTATGGAATACTCTCCCCCAGAGGTGAGGCAGGCCCCAACCCTCTTGTCCTTCCAAAAAGTTTGCTCTGCCAACTGGCATGGGGCGCAAAAAAGGGCAACCAACCCTGAGGGTGGCTAGCACCTTGAAGATGCTCTCATATGTTAACATCTTACTGACCATCAACATCTTGGAAGATATTATTTGTGTATACATTTGGTTTTTATTCTATTTTTATTGTATTTTATATTGTTTTATTGTATTTTAATATTTATTGGTGTTTTATTGTGAACCACCCAGAGTCACTTTTTGTGAGATGGGCGGTATCTAAATTTGAAATATAAATAAATAAATAAATAAATAAATAAATAAATAAATAAATAAATAAGGAATAAGTAATGTAAGGCTATATGCAGTTAAGTTATATAAAAGTAAAAATCAAAAATATTGGTGTGGTATTTTTTTTTTTTATAACCAATAAATCTGATTGCATTCTTATCCTGAATCAACTTATAGGTTATAGAGATTACTAATGCTGATATTGTAAAGACTGGACATTTTTGTATGAATGCAATTGTATGTATGTAATTCTTGGATGCTGTGGAATCTATGTCAACTTAATTTTATACAAAGTCTATCTTGCCATTTTTCAAAAAGTTACGTGAGCCGTACTCTACAAGCAAAATGAGGCATCACTTAGGAGCACGTAGTGTTAAAGCTTTAGAGAAGAAACTGAGTAAGTAAATGGAATAAAGATCTGATTATTTACTTTTATATGTTTTCCCATTCTCTTCCAATATGAATCCCTCATGACATTTAGAGATATACAAACTGTTACTATGCATGCAAATATGTTTACAGACATGTTCAATGGAGTTACATAAAAATAGATTAAAGGTCATCAACATCAACATGTTTTTGCTAAAAAATGGCAAAACAGTTAAAACAAATTCTTGTTTTTTAATCTCTACAGTCAGAATCTAATGGAGGAAAGAAGGTCAAGATGAATTAAGAGACTTTCCTCACTTACTTAACAACAGGAAAAACATACTTAAACAACTTTTTTTTAACCATATCCTCACAATGTTGCTTTATCTGAAGCATCTGAAGTCTTCTCAACTATTCTGGTTTTAAAGTAGTATTTTCCCCTTTAAACTAACACTAGTTTTGCCATGGAAACAATTCAGTATATTTCACTAACCACTCTGTCAATGGTGCAATCAGGTGACCCCACTTTAGTGAATACTTTAGGGTGCTGCAGGTACACATCCAAACCCTAACCTTCTGGTCTCTGGGCAACTTCCACAGTCATTCTGCTTTGGGCAGTGAGAGAATCTGGCTCTTTCAAGCCAGGCTATCCTCTTATACCGGCCAGATATAGGAGCCAATTCCCAGCTTAGAGGGATGGCTTTGAAAGAGGGTTCAACCCAAGCAGCACCTAACCATTGGGGAGGGCTTATGCAATAAAGTAGCAGGGAGATATGTCTGATGCTTCATAATGCAGCCGTCCCATCACCACACCTCACCAACGGCTATTTGGGCTTCTTTTGAACAAATGGGTAGTGCAAGCTAATTAAAAACAAGAACAATAATCATGTTAACTGGTTCCAAGTTAATTGAAATTACTGTAACAATTCCAATTTCATTTTAAGAAATCACTTTCAGTTTCTGTCTTGGTCCTAGCATTTTCTTTCCTGCCTCCACCTATCTTTGGGACTACAGCTCTTAGCACATTACTCAAAGACCAAGTACAGCTTTTTTCTCCTTAAAAGTTGCACATCTCTGCACTGAACAATGGTTTAGTATTATATCTGAACATGGTCATCATTTCTTTGAGTGAGACATTTTCCAATAATAAAATAAACAAATAATAGCGATGGTGATAAATATAAATTACTTACTTTTACATGTTCTCCCATCATTCCATAATACAAATCCCTCATGGCATTTGCAGGCATATGAATCATTATTATTAACACAGACATGTTCACACCCATGGTTGATGGACTTGCAAACATCTTGATCTGGGTATAGTTAAAGAGATTTCTGATCAAAACTTTCTAAAGATATGATACATTAAAAGAATTATTTTCTGGTAAAGCTTACTTCTTAGCTGTACATGCACACTGGATTTCAAGAAAGCCAATTTCAACAAGCTTAGAGAAGTACAAGGCCCAGTACTGAGGACAGAAATTGTCCGATCAAAAAAAGCAATAGGGGGCTTGGAAATTCCTTAACAATAAGATATTGAAAGTATAACCATACATCATGTCAGTGGAAAAACATTGTGTGGAAAACATAGGAAACCACTGTGATGCAGAGGGTCAAGAAACTTTTGACCTAGGTAAGATTCAAAAGAGACAAGCAAAGGAAATGGAAGATGGGAGTAATCACCAAGGAAGCATATCAGCAAGTAGCTTATACAGTGGAACCTCGGTTCACGAATTTAATTTGTTCCGCGACTCTGGTCGCGACCCGAAATGGTCGCGACCGGAATCAAATTTTCCCAAAAGGTTCAATGTAAATACAGTTAATCCGTTCCGACCCCAAATTTGGTCGCCAACCGATTTCTGGTCACTACCCGAGTCAAATTTCCCCATAAGGTTCAATGTAAATACAGTTAATCCGTTCTGAACCATGTTTTTTTTTTTAAAAAACCGCAAAAATATGACACAAAGTACAGTATGAAGAGAGAGAAAGCAAACCTTGCTCGGGAGGGAAAATGGCCATGCTTCCTGCTTGGAGGGAGAGTCCCCTCCCTACAGGAAGTCGCGACCACGTGACACGGGAGGGAAAATGGCCGTGCTTCCTGCTTGGAGGGAGAGTCCCCTCCCTATAGGAAGTCGCAACCATGTGACACGGGAGGGAAAATGGCCGCGGATCCTGTTCGTCACCCGATCCGGCGTTTGCGACCGGAGGTAAATTTTTGCGGCCTGAGCTGGTCGTGACCCAAATTGTTCGTGAACAGATGCGTTTGTGAACCGAGGTTCCACTGTATCTGCAGAAAAGTTAAAAAGTACAAAAGGAATTTAGGCATGCAAGCGAATCTAAAATGAACAAAGGGGCCTTTTTTGGCTACATCAGTAGTAAAAAGAAGAAAAAGGAAGCAATGGAGCCACTTCTAGAAGATGGTAAAAAACAACAGGTAGTAAGGTAACAGCAAAGCTCCTCAACTCTTTGCTTTGTTTTTCTCCCCAAAGGGGAACTGTGTTCAAATAAAGCTAAGCAGAACAATTGACACAAGGAGAGAGTAAGCAGGTCAAAACCAATAATGAGATAATTAGGGAGCACCCAACTACCATTAATGAGTTTAAATCTCCTGGACCAGGCTAATTATATCTGAAGGTCCTAAAGGAGTTTGATGATGTTATCTTGGAGCCCTTTTCTGTGATCTTTGAGTAATCATGGAGGTATCTAGTGTCAGTCATCACGGAGGTATGTAGTGTCACAGAGAAAGGCAAATATTGTAGCTATCTTCACAAATGTGGAAAGAGCGGACCTCGTAACTACAGACACGTCGGCTTATTGCTGATACTGAACAAAACCTTTGATACTGAACAAATTATTAAGCAGTCATTTTGTCAGCATTTAGAAAAGATAAAGAAAAGTAATTTTTCCTCCCCATTCTGTATTGATCAGAATACACCTAAAATATTGTATTGTAATATTATGCACCTATAATATTGTATCCAGTTCCAGGCACTGCAAAGATATTAACAAACTGGAATGTATCCAGAGGTGAGCAACCAAGATGATGAAGGACCTGGAAGGAAAAAATCATGAGGAAAGGTTGGAAGCTCTGGAGTATGTTTAGCTTGGTGAAGAGAAGACTGCAAGGAGGAATGATAACAGTCTTCAAGTACCTGAAGGTTTGACATGTATAAGTTAGGAAAAACTGTTCAGAGTTAGTCTAGAAGATGGAACAGGAAAAGGTGAATTTAAATCATAAGGAAGTAGATTTTGATTGGACTTCAATCTTTTTGGCAAGAGCTGTGCAACAGTGAAACTGACTTCCTCAGGGGCATGAAACCTGGAGTGGGGCTGATTATCCATTCCTGTTTTAGCATGATGAACCCTCTTCAGGGATGTTTGCTTACTTCTGCAGGTTCTTCTATCCTTCTTTAGTATGAATCCTTCATGGCACTTGCAGACATAAGATTCACCATCACTTTCACAAAGATGCTCACATCCATGGTCCACCAACTTACAAAGATCTCTACCTGAAAACAATTGCCAATGCAATGAATTATATTGACCAAAAATACTTCAATCTTTTTGGCAAGAGCTGTGCAACAGTGAAACTGACTTCCTCAGGGGCATGAAACCTGGAGTGGGGCTGATTATCCATTCCTGTTTTAGCATGATAAACCCTCTTCAGGGATGTTTGCTTACTTCTGCAGGTTCTTCTATCCTTCTTTAGTATGAATCCTTCATGGCACTTGCAGACATAAGATTCACCATCACTTTCACAAAGATGCTCACATCCATGGTCCACCAACTTACAAAGATCTCTACCTGAAAACAATTGCCAATGCAATGAATTATATTGACCAAAAATACTTCAATCTTTTTGGCAAGAGCTGTGCAACAGTGAAACTGACTTCCTCAGGGGCATGAAACCTGGAGTGGGGCTGATTATCCATTCCTGTTTTAGCATGATAAACCCTCTTCAGGGATGTTTGCTTACTTCTGCAGGTTCTTCTATCCTTCTTTAGTATGAATCCTTCATGGCACTTGCAGACATAAGATTCACCATCACTTTCACAAAGATGCTCACATCCATGGTCCACCAACTTACAAAGATCTCTACCTGAAAACAATTGCCAATGCAATGAAATATATTGACCAAAAAAACACACCCCAAAATACTTTAAAATTAACATATATTGCTCTACTTTTCAACAGCTCCTACCTCATAATCCTTATTTCTATTCATTGCCTTATTTCACAAAAAACAAAGCAAAACAAAACAAAACCTTAGCCAAGTCAACATATACGTCTTGCCAATAAGGAACTATTTAATTTATAGGAGCTATAGTTATTTAAAACAATAACGGCAGTTTTGTTATAAATGACAGCACTGACATTCACAGCCAAGCCACTTCCATGCCAGACAGGCCCAGACGTTCTATCAACATTTAAAAGTACAGATAAATGCACTTGGTCACATTCAAAGTCAAATTACCCAAGCATTTCCCTCTTTGCTGAATTTGGGAGATTTGAGTCCTTCTGAAACAAAAGGAGAAACCATTCACCCAAGGCAGCAAATGAGTGGGATTTCACATCTCTTCAAGGCCTCAGAATCAATTGATTTAAATTTCCAAGAAAAAGAAAAATCCACATAAAGTAAGAGAAACACCTGTTTCAAGAATCCTATTTATTTTTATGAAAAAACATAAACATTTCAGCTAGGATCTGGTGTTAGACCTTTTTGCTATGTGATATTAGTTAACCTTTATTGTCTCTCGTCGTATCTATGTTCAAGGTCAGGAATTCTGTGTATTTCAGGTAATCTTTTATGTATATCCCCAAGTTCTGCATGAGGGTATTTAATTTCTTTCAAATCTCTTATGATCTATAATCATTCCTTACTGTCTTTTCTTTTATGGAGTCCATGGGATAGTAAACAAGCAGTCTTTAGAGGACCAGTACCATTTTGAGGTCTAACTGGAACATTGCATGTGCTTTTAGAACTTTCTTTTCCACAGACTGCATTTCTAAAAATACATTTTTTTTTATCAAGTTTGATTTTCATCAAGTGTGATGAAATTGGTCTATCTCCCAAGGAAAATGGAAGAGCTGGAACTTCTAGTCACTTATCTTTACAGTAAATGCCAAGATGTTGCATTAAACATATCCTCCCTCCCTCACACCAGTATGTCAATATGAGAGCTTTTTTTCTCACACACTGGGGACAGGGAGAGGATGCCAAATGAGGCATCCCCAAAAGATATTATAGCTGGCAGCAGTGGTGATCATCAAGCAGCTTCAAAGTACAAAGTAGGAGGTGGGGCAGGGACGAATATTCTCAGTGGTATTCTGGGAGAGCAGGTTTGAAACTTTCAGCCTTTCAGCTTGCACGTTCAGCCATCTACAAGTTTATTAATTTGTTTTGTACAATACACATTTAAGGACTAAAAGATACAGAAACAATTCAACTAAAATCAAGCTTACGTTTGCAGGTTTTCCCATCACCATGAAGCACATATCCTTCAGTGCACTGGCAGATGTAAGATGTTCCAGTATTCACACACAAATGTTCACAGTCATGGTCATTCAGCAAACAATAGTCCACTCCTGAGGACAAGTTTAAGCATTATTAATTTATTTATATAAGTACATGCTCTATAATGTGCTTGTTAAAAATTTGCTCTGTTCACACAGAACATGCTTAATTGTCCCCATATGTTATGTGAACACTAATCCAGACAACTGATCCAGTTAACTGACTCTGATATTTGTTTGTTGGAGCCACAAAGTGCCCTGCGTTTGTTTGGGGCTAAAATACATATGTGAACTATTAAACTCTTTTTAGAGGTTTAATTATCTTTGTTTGGGGCTAAAATACATGATCTGTGAACTACTAAACTCTTTTTGGAGGTTTAATTATCTTTTCCTGGTTCGAAGGCCGAGACAAATTCCTAGAGAAGCCAAAAGAAAACAAGTCTTCTCTAGCAACCCTGTTTCCTTTTTAAATTTAAATTTAATTTTACACAGTGCCAAAACCAGGGGTGGGTGGAAAAGGGGCAAGCAGTGGGTTAGCTCCCCCATATCTCTATGCACAGTGGCAGTAATCCACTGCCACCATGGATTCTTTTTCTTTTAAACTACTCCAGTGATTGGAGGCAAGATATGGGAGTGCCTGTCCTAATGTTAGGTGAACACGGCCAGTGATGGACTGGGTCCCTACCCCCATGAGGCTCATAAACTGAAAAAAGATATAAATAAAATAGCAAAGAGAAAAAAAACTGAAGGCAAGATAAATAAGGATTGAAAAATATTTTAAATCTTTAAAATCTTTTGATTTATACTTTACTATACAAAATATACTATATTATATATCACTGCCAAGTTGAGGGCAGACAGAGGTCACTTATAGACACTTCTCTACTATCAGCATATCTGGTATTCTCCATTTATAGTACAATTAGCTTTAAGAAATCTTTAACAGCGAAATGGATTGTTTCAATAATCAATTGTTTGATGAATCCATGAAACCGTGGTGTCTTAAAAAAACCTAAAACATTTCTCAATGAGTAGTATGCATGTGGAGTCTTTGGTGCTCTCTGAGCTTGGTTGTTTGCTTTTTGTTTGCTTGCAGACTTTTCATTACCCAACCAGGTAACATCATCCATGCTGGTGAGTGTGGGGCTTGCTCCCTGTTTTTATATAGTAGCTTGCCCTGCCAGTGTAGGTGGGGGTGTGGTTTTCTCCTTGGTAGTTCCTTGATTAGGGTATTGTTTTCTGCTTGATTGTTTGTCTGGTGTTAATCCCTGCTTATCTGGCTGTTGGCTGCTGGGGAGGATGTGTTCCGGTCTTTTTGTTTCCTTCTTAGGTTTTTTTATTGTCCCTTTTAAATGGTGTATAAATGTGGATTATCTCTATGTGTCTATTGATGCTGATTTGTCTGAATGCCAAGCTTCCAGGAATTCCCTAGCATTTTTAGATTTAGCTCTGCATATTTAATATGCATTTAATATGCATATCACTTGAGGTACACACAATTTCCACAAGTGGCTGCACTTCCTGACATCTGTAATTCTTGCAGTAATTTAAAAGAAAATGATAATAGTTCTTTTCTTTGTTTTCAAATACAGTGGTACCTCGGGTTACGAACTTAATCCGTTCCGTGACTCTGATCACAACTCGAGTTGGTCGCAACGCGAGGTAAATTTTCCCATAAGGTTCAATGTAAATACGGTTAATCCGCCCTCCAAATTTGGTCGCACCACGAGGCAAATTTCCCCATAAGGTTCAATGTAAATACGGCTAATCCGCCCTCCGAATTTGGTCGCACCATGAGGCAAATTTCCCCATAAGGTTCAATGTAAATACATACGGTTAAACAGTTGCCAAGCCTGCTCGCATTTTCTTTGGAGCCATGCTGACAAGCACACCAAAAACCTTCCAAACACCACAAAACACACCACAAGCCTCACCAAACGTCTCCTTGCTACCGTGATCTCGCCCACAGGAAGCCGCAACCGCGTGGCAGCAGGGCAAATGGCCACAGATCTGGTTCGTAGCTCGAGGCGGAGTTCGCATGTTGAGGTAAATTTTTGGGGCCGGAGCTGGTCGTTTCTCGAAAAATTCGTAAGGAGGGGCGTTCATAACCTGAGGTACCACTGTATACCCTTCCTCTTTTTTACTTCCATTTCCCTTACTGTTTTAAAGTAAACCTTCTCTTTTACTCTTCTTTCTATGAAACCTGAATTTACTGCTGTGTTTTCAGCACATTCTTTCATTGACTATTTAATCCCATCACTGCCAATTTACTCTAAATTCTACTTGAAAAAAGCTTTCCCAGAAATTATGCAAAACAGTCTAAGCCCCATTTTGTTTTTCTGTTTAATTCTATAGAACATCTCAGGCAAGAGACTTACGTGAACAAGTTTTCAGATCCTCATTAATGATGAATCCTTCAGAGCACTGGCAAATGTAGGATTCTCTGGTATTCAGACAGAGCTGTTCACACCCATGATTGAACTCAGCACAGTGGTCTATTCCTGAATTGTTGTGTGTTAAACAGCAAAAGAGAAAATACTGGAATTTTCAAACAATAAAAAATCCGAATACTAAAACTTCAGAAACAGAATCTTTCACCCATTAGAGATTACACCTCTTTGTCCTTTATATTTGCCTCCATTAAAAAAAAAAATCTGAAATCTATCCTCATATAACAACCAAAATAACATGCAGAGTTCTTCCATGCAGCCTCTTTTGCTGCTGCAGTACCAGCTCTGTACTGGTACATTCACACGAGGCCAGTAAGTTACATGATTTGAACCAGTGAATTTCTGGCTCCATTCCACATTTTGAAATCTGACTGAAGCTAAACCTTTTATTTGCAATGTTGCAGCTAGGCAGTCTGTCCTGACCCACCCATCCAGTGAGCTATTTCTCAGTTTATGCTAGAGCCTACCGAGGTTAGGAAAAGGATAATTGTGTGGTTTGAAAAAGGTGGCAAACATACTAAGTGGGCATCAGGAGGACAAAATTGCTGCCCAAGGAAACAGACAAAAACTGCAGAAACATCAACAGTGGTTGGGAAGTTCCACCCCTCCCTTGTGATTCCATGAATACAGTAATGGCAATTTGATTACTTTGGACTGAGCTGAACATGTCCATGCAGAGGCTGCTGTCCTTATCGCCTCTGTCAAACACCTGACTGCAATAGTGCTCACTTTGCCCTGAAGAGCATAAAGGTTCAGCATCTTTCAGTCTGTAAGGATGTCTTTCCCTGTCACTATTTCTACAGTCTACAATGATAATTACAGCTACTGAGGAACACACCTAGCTGCTACACGTGGCTGTCCTTGAAAACCGTCTAGAAACTGCAATTGGTCCAAAATGCAGCAGTGTGGATAGTTATAGATGTACAGACAATCCCCGGGTTAAGAACATCCTATGTACGGACAACTTATATTTATGAACAGGCTGCCTATTACTAAAAAGACGGACAGCATTCTTCCTCAAACTGCTGAAGCTGTGCATTTTTAATATACAGCCTGTTTTCAGCGGTTCATGAAAACATTGCTCAGCTTCAGCGATTCGTCAGCTCAAAGAAGGAAAACGCCATCTGCCATTTTTAGTAATAGGCAGCCCGTTCATAAGTATGAGTTACATACAAATTTGAGTTAAAGACAGAGTTAGAACAGATCTCATTCTTAACCTGGGGGACTGTCTGTACTACAGTAATCACATGTAACATCATTACTTCATGAGCTGCACATGCTCTCAACTGGCTTCTGGGTACAATTCAAGATACTGATTATTACCTACAAAGCACAACAAGGCACAGGACCAGGTTATTTGCACAATGGCTTGTCTCCAGTTTTTTCTACCTATCCCACATGGTTTCACAAGGTGGGTGCACTCCATTGATGTGACATAGGAACACACCTTTTCTGTTGTGGCACCTCTTCTTTGAAATGATCCCTCTCCCCCTTCTCCCTCCCCCCCAAGATTCAGATGGCTCTGACCATGTTGGCCTTCAGGAAAGCTTTAAAAACTTGGCTTTGGATCAAGACAATAGATGAGCTATGTTCTAGGAGGTGGATTGTATGGTTGGTGAGCTCCAGTTGTATGTTGCTGATATGCTGGTTTATGGCAGGGGTTCTCAAAGTACCGCGGGCCGGATATGGCCCACCAGGGTCATTTATCTAACCTGCCCGCCTGATTGGCCGCCGCTGCTGTCTGTCAGAAGCGGAAGTGTCGGGGCTGTGTCGGGAGCTGCAGGCAATGCACGAGGAGGGAGATCGCAGAGCTGGACTATTCTACATGACAGGTATGCCTGGTCCGGCGGCTCTCCTCCTCTCCTCATACTCCGCGAGAGGGATCCTCTGTGCATACTAATACATTTATGTTGGTTAAAATTGTTATTTTAATTAATTTAAATTACAATTTAATTTAAATTACAAATTAAATAACAAAATTTAATTTGTATTGTTTTTTTCCTGTTTTTTTTTTGTACTACAAATAAATAAAATATGTGTAGTGTGCATAGGAATTTGTTCATGTTTTTTTCAAACTATAGTCCGGCCCCCCAACATTCTAAGGGACCGTGAACTGGCCCCCCGTTTAAAAAGTTTGAGGACCCCTGATTTATGGATTTCATTTTTTGTTGATTTTGTATGGTTTTTATTTTCAATATTGTGGGGAGGGTGGGTATTTGATGTATGCCTCCTGAAGTTGTGACTATGCAAGCTGGGCAGCTATATACATTTACTCAATAAGTAAATTATCCAACAAGAGTCAATTAGATTGCAGCAGGGTAGAAATGGAATGAACAAAAATGTGGAATGGCTCTTGAAACATTTGAAAAGTTAGTACAGTGGAACCTCGGTTCACGAACGCATCTGTTCATGAACAATTCAGGTCACGACCAGCTCAGGCCGCAAAAATTTACCTCCAGTCGCAAATGCCGGATCGGGTGACGAACAGGATCCGCGGCCATTTTCCCTCCCGTGTCACATGGTCGCGACTTCCTGTAGGGAGGGGACTCTCCCTCCAAGCAGGAGGCGTGGCCATTTTCCCTCCCGTGTCACGTGGTCATGACTTCCTGTAGGGAGGGGACTCTCCCTCCAAGCAGGAAGCGTGGCCATTTTCCCTCCCGTGTCACGTGGTCGCGACTTCCTGTAGGGAGGGGACTCTCCCTCCAAGCAGGAAGCGTGACCATTTTCCCTCCCGTGTCACGTGGTCGCGACTTCCTGTAGGGAGGGGACTCTCCCTCCAAGCAGGAAGCACGGCCATTTTCCCTCCCGAGCAAGGTTAGCTTTCTCTCTTTTCATACTGTACTTTGTGTCATATTTTTGCGGTTTTTTTAAAAAAAAACATGGTTCATAACGGATTAACCGTATTTACATTGAACCTTATGGGGAAATTTGACTCGAGTCGTGACCAGAAATCGGTTGGCGACCAAATTTGGGGTCGGAATGGATTAACTGTATTTACATTGAACCTTATGGGAAAATTTGATTCCGGTCGTGACCATTTCGGGTCGCGACCAGAGTCGCGGAACGAATTAAATTCGTGAACCGAGGTTCCACTGTACTATATTATTTTTTTAAGGGCTCAATTGATGTTGGTTATAGTAGTTACTGTAAGCATAGGGGTGCCTGATCCTGAGCAAGACCATCACACGCAGAGGGAGGTAACTTAAACATTACCTCCCAGCCATTTATCTGCATGGGCAGTTCAAAAAGGTGGGGAAAAATGCCACAACTTTCCTCATTCTTCTTGTTGAATAGGCACAGCACTTAAAGTGTTGGACTAGGACTGGGGAGAACCAAATGCAAGTCTCCCTTCAGCCACGGAAAGCTATTGGATAATTTAGGTAAGTCATTTTCTCTCAGGACAACCTACTCCATAGGGATATTTTTTGTTAAGAGATGGGAATGCTGTGTACAATGTGGGGACACAATGGGATTATGAATGCAAAGTTAGCTACACTCTAGAATTTGCAATAGTCAGACATATTTGCTGCAGCAGAACTAAATCACATAAACAGAACTGTTTGGTTTACACAGAGAGATTCTTTAGAGACAGGAAAACTATGTATCACCAGAATTAAGTATAAAATGAGATTATAGATCGCTATGTCATGCAAAGCAAAACATCTAACTTAATAATGCAGCCTTATTTGCCAGATGCTGCAGTGTGAGCTTGGCTTCAGCTTCCCAAAACTGAGTTTTCTCATTAAGAAGCCCAAATTCATAATATTTAAATCACCCCCCCAAAAAAGGTTTACAACAGAGAGATAGTAAAGTACATTAACAGATCAAAGGAAAGAGAATTTAATTTTTCTATAATGTGTTACATATATAATAGTAATATAATACATTTCTAATAGGTTTAAAAAGCTCTGTAAAATATGGAACTGTTTTAGTATAAAAAAATCCTCCCTGTTATTTTAATATTTCTTCCGTTTAATAATTTAATAATTTATAGCAAGATGTTTAGGAACTTCCAAAATTAACTAAATGTTCACATGCAATGCAGGCTGAAGACTTTGTTCACCATCCTTAGTTCCAACTGGGTCATTCTCCCCCTTTCCATGAGTTCATTCATCACAAACTGAGGAACACGCAAAGATATTTATACCAAAAAAAAAAAAAAAAAGCGAGGGAAATAGTTTAAATTGAGTTTGCTACAAAATAGTTTTTATACTTACTCTCCCACAGGTAGTAGTACGTGTCACAAATGAAAAAGTCTTCTCACCAGTAATTTATAGAATTGCAAACATGAATCAAGAGAGCTTTTATTCATCAGAGATATCCCAAAAAAGTAAATGGAGAGGCCCAGAAATAACAAATGAAAAAGTTGTATACATTCTCACTATTTTGGCTACCATCTATACCTCAAAAATAAAGACCAAGTACCCAAGCAATAATTTGTTCTTCTTTCTAGGGCTTTGTAGCAAATCTGTTATTTATGGGATAAGCAAACTTATTTAAGTCATTTGGTAAGTTTGATAACATTTTAAAAGCACAACATTGTTATAGTCAAGATATCCCTAGGGGACACCTGTTTATATAAAAATTCATTCTGATACAACAATTCGCTCCTTCAGATAATCCAACATACTCACTTCTGCAAGTTTTGCGATCACGGTTCAGTATGTATCCAGTTTGGCATTTGCACATATATGATTCTTCAGTGCTAACACATTCATGTTGGCAGCCATGTTTTCCCAAACTACAGATATTTATTCCTATGGAAAGAGAAAACTAATAAACATGTCAAGTAAGAATGCTGAAAAATTGTTAAAATACTGATAATTAGCACATATAGCTATTAAAAACCTCACCTTTCATTATGTTCCCAGAAAGCAAAAGCAAAATGAAAGATTACCTGAGGCTCTTGAAGGCAGTTGTGTTTGTGCAAGGAGCATCAAGAGGACTAGAGTTTCCAAAACTTTGGGGTCTGATACCCAAATGTTTCTGTGTACTTCTAATCTGGCATTTAAACTGAGTTTTTTTTACTGATGTTAGCAGGCCTGGCACTGTACAATAAACTTGAGTAGTTGCAGAGACTCACTGCTAGTGATAAGGCCTGTTGGGATGATGACACCCCTTCTTTGGGCCCTTAGTGGCCAAAGCTGCAGATGTAATTTCAATTGTCCCAGTGCCTTGGCTTAGGAAGTTCATTATTCTAATCTACATTGGATAAAACTGTATTGAATCTGACACAAAAATAGGATAGCGGTTACCTTGTTTTAATTTACTTATAAGGCATTAGAACAGTGGAATTTCTAGGCACTGTATTTTGGAAAAATTAAGATAGATGATGAAAATGTCTGGGTATAAAATATTAGGTGGATTACATGCTTCTGGTGTCTATGCAACACTGAAACCAACTTTTAACTTAGGATGCTCTTATATGGTAGAGCAAGGGCAGACTTTTTTTTCTATTGAGAGCACTTTCTCAGGAGTAACCTGTCTCAAGCAGCATTTGAATGGTGAGCAGGTCTATAGCAAATAATAGGTGGGACTCAGTCTTTCTAAGCCCTTTTTATTTATTTATTTATATTTCAAATTTAAATAACGCCCATCTCATGAAGAAGTTTTCCTCACACTCCTGCTTTTATCTCTTTTGTTCCCTTTTCAGGACTTAATTCTCTCCCTCTAAAAAGCAGGTTGGCAGGAAATGAATAGTTAATTCTTCTCAGACGTTTATGAGGTTTCAATTGCTTATGAAATTAGGCTGAGGGCCACATACAGTCCTAAGGCCCCAGTTCCCACCACTCTGTTAGTGTTTTCAATTTACTTAAATATAAGTCTGTGATTTCTGGTGATCTGCTTAATTAACATGGTGTTGCATCAGTTTCCTATTTAAAAAAAATATAAAATCTGTTCTAATCATCCAAGCCTTGGCTATTGCACATTTTTTTTTTTTTTGAAAAATGTTTAGGTTTGGCCTTGGATAGAACTCCAAGGGAAATGGAAATTGTTCCCTAGGAAGACTTTTTACGCACACATTGTACTTTAATTGGCACATAGTCATACAGCTTTTGACAAAATAAAAAGTATATAAACATGTACTTGAATGAATAAACAGTTATCTTTGTACACAGGAATGACTGAACTGAGCATTATAAGGAAATGTAGGAAGCAGTCAATTTCATAGGCATATTCTAAAGTTATAATCGAAAAAAGAATAGTTTAATAGAAAATAAGTTGTAACAGTGATGTGGATAAATAAAAGCAGATGAACTTACTATACACTTTAGGACAACATACTTTTGCAAGTTCTCTTATCTGGATTAAGAGTAAATCCTTGCTTGCATTGGCAAAAATAGGATTCATCTGTATTGACACATTCCTGCTGACAGCCATGATTTTGCAAAGCACAATAGTCTGGTCCTGAAGATTTGAGAAGAAATTCTTAAAAGAACAGTAGTCGAAAATACAAATATACAGAATGGAATGAATATTAGTGCTTCAGTTTTAGTGAGCACTTTTTCTCTCTGAAGATTTGTTTGAAAGCAGAGCATTTTCTTCATATAAATACTACACGAAATTTACAGGCATTCCTAGAAACACAGGAAGGGTTTCTTTCCCTCCCTCTCTGCTCATCCTCCAATGGTGGCAGAAAGGTGCCTCACTAATAATTTTTAAGGAGTGTCTGACTCAAATGCTGACTCTTCAGCATTTCATGATGTAATGATCACAATGGAAAAGTAGGGTGTAGATAGAGGGTTATGGATTTACTGCGTGTCTCCTCATTGTCCATCACTCTGTCTGCTCTTGGTCTAAGAGACCTTGGGTCACTTCCTTCTGCCTTTTCTTCATGACATACACTCTTTGATTCTCCTCCTGATAGGATGTTGCTAGCTGGTGCTAGGTTTTATCTATCCCAATAATGTATTTTCTGTAATTAAATCTCCTTTCTGTTATATTTATAAATGTTTAATCTTTGCTCAGGTTAAATTCTCACTCTTAGGTACATGCACACACATATGCTTCAACCTCCAAAACTAAAATGGCGGTTTTCCTCTTTTCCTGACACAGGTTTTGCTGTATGTACAATCTACAATATCTCAATGACAAGTCTGGAGGTTAAATGGTCTGGGGTAGGGATCTCCCCAGGTCTTATTAGTTGTGTAGGTCTGCTATGAGCATGCCCTTGTCCATCTAGTTGCTGGCACTGACCTCCGCAGACACAAAAGAGTCTGCTCAATCCAGGATCTGGTTTCTCTCACTACCCAAACCAGACTCCTGGATTGAGCAGACTCTTTTGTTTTGACATGGGAATATCAGTGCCCTGGAAGATAGCCTTTTATACATGTATGTATGTATGTATGTATGCATGCATGATTCTCCTGTCCTCTTGACGAGCATTGCCCTCTACGTCTATTTTGAACACCTGACACTTTTCTTGTGGCTAAATCAACTGAGAATTAGAAATCACTCTGCAAAAGGTATTTTATAGGAACTGGCCCCTGAGATTTCTTCCACCAAAGATGTTATGAAATTAATTTCTGCATGCAAAGGGAATACTGAGTTAGGCCCTTGCGTTGTACGCAAGGTTACATATAACATTTGAAATATTAAAGAACAGAACTGAGATGTGGATAACTTACGTTTGCAAGTCTTTTTATCTGGATTTAGAATGAACCCCTTATGGCACTGACAATAGTAAGAGTCTTCAGTATTAATACACTCATGTTGACAACCTTGGTTATTCAAAGCACAGTAGTCCACAACTGAAGCACAAAGCAAGACCAAATTTAAGACAAGTGACTCTGATGCAGAACTTTAAAACTGAATGTATATAATATTGATAGTACCTAGTTCTTCACTTACTAACAGACCAGCTGAGTTCCAAATAAATTTTAGTGGCACAATAAAAAAGCATAGCTTATTTGTAGATGGCCTTTCTGTCCATATACTTATATTATTGTCATTATTAAGCGTTGAAACACTGTGTTCCGCAACATGCTCAAGTAATCATCTTATTCCCCCACCAGTACATGCAACTCTTCAACCAAGACTACAGTCTTACCACATTCTACCAATCTATTATGGATTGTTATAAGCCAGATGCTGTAACTACAATAACACTAAGCATATGTTTGAGGTCCATACAACAGACTATTACTTCCGTTAAACAGATACATGCAACAAGAAAGATGGGGCCATAGGTAAGCTCACTACTGAAAGTCTGTAACTGCATATATTGTGTGGTCTGAACTCTGACTTAAAGTAATCTTACTGAAATTAATAGAACTTCAGTTACTCTTCTTAAAAAATCAGAATGTAACACTGTAGCCAAAATAAATAGTGAAAGTTAAGTATTAAAGTTCCCCACATCATTTCACAGAACAATGTACAGTAAATACCGGACAATATTTGGAAGCTGGCTCTAATGATAAGTGATTCAGTTACAATTACTCTACTAACTTATCATTCAGCATATCATGCCTAACATGGAGCTGTCAGCAAAAATGGCATTCTTGAGTCAAGTTTTTCTACAATATGTAGAAACACATAGCATGTTTTATGATACTATCCCACCGTGTGTATGCAGCTCAGCTCTTCAGACCATAAACCAGTTTGCATGTCCAAACTTATATACCACTTCTGCCCTCAGTTAACTCAAGAACATTGCCCTAAAAATGTTATTTTGTTAATTAAGGAAGTGGCACATGCCTTGAATTTGAAAGAACACTAAGACCAAAACTAACTAGCTGTTTGCTAGCCAGGAACCAGATGTATGAGCAGCCACGTTTAAGTCATGTTAACCTAGGTTATAACTAAAAAAGTATTTCACCTTCAATGCTTTTCACCAATTCTTTCCCTCAAAAATATCTTAACTGTGTGCCATAAGTAAGATGTAGTGGAGTTAGTGGAATAGGGAAGGATTCCTAAAAATCTTTAAAATGTCAATTTCAGATCTGGAAACTAGCTATTTCTGGAAACTGTAGCTATATCTGGAAAAAATATTTTGGCCCTCTGTGCTACCATGTCTATGATGATTTAGCAGTTCACACTAATTTACTTACATTATTACAGTAGAGCTAAGAAGCTCAAAGGGGCATATATACTATTTTCCCTCCATTGTATTCTTATAACTATCTAGGGAAGTAAATTATCAACTAGGCTTAGTGTTAGACAGTAAACTTTGCAGCAAACAGGGATATGAATCTGGATCTTTCTCAGCTATGCTGGTTCTTACTGTTTTTTTCTGCAAGTAGAAATAGTTAGTTATAGTCCCTGAATATAACCAAAATACAAGGATTTATTTACAAGGGAAGATAATAAAAAGAGCAAATATTTATGAAAGAATATGTGAAAGGTGTACATCATTACTCAGAAAAATTACATATGGTTATATATAACTCCTGGGGTTCTATTTCATAAAATTTCTACTTAATAAAATAAACTGTTAATCTTATCAAATTCCCCAATATAAACCTAGCTAAAAAGAACTCCTATTTTTCTAAATTGTTTGGATTTCTCCATGGATTTTGGATAAATGAACAGTATTAATTTTTATGATGCTAATACCAGTTTTCACAGAACTATTCTAAACAATGGATAAACAGATTCACAAAGTAGCTTTCCTAGAAGATTATTTGAACCTTTCAAAAGATAATGTTTTCCTTTTTATCCATCAAAATAGTACATCCTGTTTTATACAAACCTTAGGGAATCAATCCTTCCTGCCATTACAACTTAACTCCTAAATCTTGGTGCATTTCTTACTGTACTCCTAAATTACATTACTGTACTTTTAATTTAAATTAAATGTTTACTTGAATTAATGCATTTTCCCCTTAATACCACAACTATAACTCTGCCATAGTCTAGACAACCTTGGAAAAGCAGACTAAAATATATTTCATCAGGCAAGCATACTGTAATATTCTTTTGCATAATAGGAGTTTGTACTCGCGGTGACTTAAAGCAAGTGATTTGAACAGAGAACATTTAAGCTTTTCATCTAGTTATCTGCGTAAAAGACATTCCTGTATCCAGACAGAAAAAATGTGGATTATTTACTGGAAATTAAGATAATAAATCAGCTTTCCCTTAAATAACATACATTTGCAATTGTCCCATGAGATGTAATATTAACACAAATCTATTATAATCATCCCCACATTTTAGGAGATGATTCATTGATTAGTTTTAGTAATAAACCCCACTCAATAGGAAAGCATATATCACAGAAATTATTTTGAAATAAAAACAATAAGTTGTCTCTTCTCTAATTTGTAAGGCATTTTTTAATAATTCATATTGTACAAATTTATTTAATGGAAAATGTATCACTATCTCTGTCTCCAAACCATCAATAACAGCAATATAGGGGTATAAACATAAAAACAAATGTATAAAGTACTAAAAAGAACATTTTGACAAAGGGTGATCAATATTTAACCACCTTAATAATATTGCTTCTGCTTCTTTTTTTTAAAGTCTAGAATTATAGAGTTGGCCATTGAGGCCATCAAGCCCAGCACATGGCCCAGTGAAGAGATCCAAACTAAAGCATCCCCAATAAATGACTCTCCAGATTCTGTATGGACACATCCAGAAGATGGGAGCCCTGAGTAAGCACTATTGAATCAGCCTTACTTTCAGATTTTTTTCCAAATATTCAACAGAGTTGCCATCCTATAATGTAAGACCATTATTGCAGGTTCTGCACTCTGGGATGATGGAGAATAGGGCTTGACCTTCTGTGTTAAGAACCTTTCAGGTACTTGGAAGATACTGCCATGACCCCACAAATTATATTTTCTCACAGTCAAACTCTTCCCAACCCCTATTTCTGCAAAAGCCTGCGATGATCCTAGCCAAAGCTGCTGTGGGAATGACCAGAGCCGATGTGCATTCCCTTCTTCCAGCCAACGAAGAAGTCCAGAAATTGGTCTCTTAGTGAAGGAAAACAACAGCCAATCTGGCTGAGAAAAGTGCCATAAGGAAGCTACCATTTATCTTCACAGCTGAAGGGGAGATACCCATGGAGCTATTCCCACAGGGTGGAAAGTGGCCCTTCCCCTAATCCCACAGAGCTCAAGGAGATCAAATCATAAAAAGGAAATGTTGTGATTTGTTTCTGAATAGCTGGGGTGGCAGAAAATTGTTTCAACTGCCCATCTGGGATGCTAGCATGGGATTCAGAGGCATAGCTTCACTGTGGGAATGGCACAAAAGGCCTTGCGTGGAAGAGCCATATTTTTCTCTAGTTTACCAGCCCCTTTGCCTTTCTTTGTTTCAGTTTGCTTGAATCATTAAAGCATGGTGCTTAAAATTGGACATAATACTTAAGGCAAGATCCCACCAACAATTACTTTCTGAGATTTGGAAACTCTATTTCTGTTAATGCAACTGAGGGGATCCTTTTCAGAAACACTACAGGCCAGCAACAAACAGACTGTTTTTTTTAATCATCCCTGTGTTTCCATGGAAGCTTTTATTATATAAAAATTAACAAACTTATTTTCTACCTTACCATTTATTACTAAGCCTATGCTATCTTATACTATACCTATACTAACATCTATGCCTACACCTATGTATATTTCTTATTCCTAAACAGTCTATTTTTCTTTGTTGCTTGAACTTACACCAAAGTCTTTAGCCACCTTCAAGTTGGCTTCTGTTGTTGTCAGCTATTGTTCTAAACTGCTGCTGAAACACCTGGTAGTTTCTCAGCCTGTGCTGGCTGGCTGTAGCTTCTCAGCATCGCTGCTGGAGTGGTGAAGCTGCTGGACTTTGCTTCTCCTTTTAGTTTGTCTGCTACTGGTTTGGTGAAGTACAAGCCTGCTCCTCCTATACCACCAGTTGCCTGTTGATCTGATAGCCACTCCACTCCCTTGGCTATTCATCCTTCCTTTCTGCTCTACCACACCACACAAATCCCACCTCCAAGTGCCCACACACACACTCCAGTACTCTCAGGATTTTCTTCTTATAATTGGAAACTAGGTGTGGTGCAATGCTCTTTAGGCTGCCTTAAAGTCCCAGGAGAGAAAACAAAGGGAAGGAAGAGCTCATGCTGGCCACTGCAAGGCTTTCCTTCCACGGCAGTCTGAAAGTATTTTTGCCTTTTTAACAGCCACATCACACTGTTGACTCATACTGAGCTTGTGAAGAATGACAAACCCAAATGACAAGTGTTCATTTTATTTGTTTTCTAAATGAGAAACTTTGGGCTTGTTTCTACTAAATTGTATTCTGTTATTTTCAGAATGCCCTTTTCTCTAACAAGATAATTTTAAATCTGTTTTCAGTATATTAGCTACCTTGCTTGCGTTCTGTCTGTCATACAAAAATCTGATAAGCATTCTTTCCATGTCTTTATCCAAGTAATGAAAATGTTAAAGAATATTAGACCCATGACTAAACTCAGTGACAGCTTTTTCAATACTTCTTTCCAGTTTAATTAGGAATTGTCATTGAAGTCACCATGAGCCTGTGGGGGTGGTAGTGGTGGTGGTGTTATCCTTACTGTATCTTCCAGGGATAACACAGAGATGTTTAGCAACACTGAATATTCTAGACATCTGAAATTAGCTACGTCTGATCTAGAGTGTTTTATATAGTATATGAAAGCACTATAGAAAAGAAGCATTGTACATAAATGGGGGGAAAAAAACCCTCTTTCCCTCTCAACTTATCCAGCTTTATGGCTTTCACACAATTATTTGTAAAATATAAACTGTATTCAGTGCCACTATCTGAACTCATTTTTGAAACCATCTGTGCAGTATTAAAACAGTTTTCTATACAGCAATTATTACTGATTCTAGACAAGAATAGTTATTCAAAAATTATCAGAAAAATAGGGTTTTCCCTTAAAAGGAAGAATAGATAAAAAGATAATTAGAACACAGACAGAAATCCTATGCAGTGTCTTGCTTCATACCTGATCAAATTAAGGTTGCCAACTCCTGCTGAAATAATTCCTGGAGGTTTTTCCCTCCCTAATAAATGTGTGCATATATCATATTGTATGTGCATATATGCACGTGTGTATTATATTGCCAAAAATCACACTCCTCAAGTGAGCAGGGCTGGGGCAAAAATATATTCACTGAATAAGTACAGAAACGCACAAGTATACATGAACATATCCATTTCCCTCTCTCCTTCTAGCAGCTCTCTTTCCAGAAGCAGCAGAAAAGAAGAAAAAACAATATCGAAATGAGAAAAAAGGAAGACATAGATACACTGGGAAGGACAGGGAAGACAAAACTGAGCATAGAGGATGCGAGGGAAGAAGTAGGGTTTACGTATCTCTAATTCCTATTTCAGTTTCCTATTTTGATTCCCACTGACATCTCTTCCAATCCTGCCATTCGTATAAAATATTCACGGTAAAAGTTAAACAGACATGGGGAAAACATGCATCCTTGTCTCATTCTTTTTCTTATGCTGAACCATGCCATTCCATTCTAAGCTACTCTGAAACTGAGGAAATATCCAAATAAACGTCTTATATAATACAGAGAACCTACAATTGCAAAGCAAGAAGTCAACAATCTCACCAGAAACCTCTGAATGCAACAAACAATTAAAATGATACAGCATTATACTGGGGCAATAACAGAAATCAGCAGGTACTTTAATTTATGAATTAGTGCAATAGAAAACAAATACATACTGAAACAATTCTTCCCATCTTCTTCAAGTTCATAGCCATCGTAACATTGGCAGACATAGGATCCAGGTGTATTCACACATATGTGCTCACATTCATGCTTTTCAATCTCACATAGATCCTGGACTGGAAAAAATTTAAAAATGGTAAAATGGGATTGCATTTCTGCAATAAATTGGTGGTTGTTTGCATTCTGTTTTGGCATTCAGATGGACATTAAAGTTTAGGAAAGTATAATTAAATAAAAGAATGAGAAATATATGGAAATAAATCTTTCAGCTTCTGGATTAAATTAGAACTGGCAACATTATTTTATTCAAGAAATGAACCACTGGACATAAAACGTGTTTTTGTATGTTTTGTTATATAAAATCCTTTTATTGTCTGTTGGCATACCCTATTTCAAGAATTTCTCTCCATGTGCAGCAAATGTTATAATCAGATAATCAGCTGGTTTAAAGCCAAACTCTTTGCATAAGTTTTTGCTCCACAGCAAGAAGTTGGAGATGTCATTATTTATATCTAGAATAATATTGTATAGTTTATTATGAACACTGATCCCAAAATGCATTCACATGACAGTGCTCTGGATTTCATTTTCAACTGCTCACTGACAAAGACAGTGTCACTGTAGCATAATAATTGTTTTTGTCTTCCTCCTATGCAGGAATTCCTGATTAGTTAAGTTAATATAGGGCTGGTTCTTCAAATGTAGAAAGCCTGAAAACAATTTCATTACAAGATTGCATACCACCATTGCACTTCAGTCAACAGAGGCACAGTACTATAAACAAATACAAACATGCACGTGCGCACACACACGCACACAATGCAATTGTAAAGATTAAGCAGAGGCATTGAAGAAAATCATGTGTAACAAAACAAGCTTGCCTAAACATGAAGGTTGCCATTGCCTTGGAGTGAAATACCACAAGGGAGGAAGCTGGGAGGAAAAGAGTTCCAAAATATAGATGTTGCCACAAAGTGGGATTGGGATTATTTTTTAAATGGAATGGCAAAACCAAGATTATTTAAAATCCTGAATACTCATGATAAAACAAAGCAAAAATGTAAAATGCTCATCTTAAAGCAAAGATGAATAAAAATTAAATAAAATTCTAATTAACTGCAAAGCCATCTTTAATAATTAATCTTCAGTCTAGGAAAGGATAAGCGTTGGCACACTACTGATGGAAGAAACTGCAACACTGTACTGTCAATATTTAGCATACTTTTCTTTATATAATTTCATTTATTTACTACTTTATCTTATACAAGTCTACTACACAGGAAGACCTATTGAGTTTGTTTGGATTTCATCCTAGGCAACTGGATTGCAGTCTCAGATTTCAGTATGAGTATAGTTTAAATTGGATCCAAGAACTGTGAGAGGAAAGAAAACAGCTGTACTGTAGTGCTGTTTTACAAATGCATGTATAGTTTACATAATGATATAATCACCTTTTTGTGAGTACTCATTCTTCTGAGTATGAAAAACACACTTGAATATGAAGATCATACTTTTATTTAATTACTCTTTTCTTGCATGCAGTTTTAGCAATCACTGTAAGATAGCCCCTTTGTTTCATGCTAGTCTGGTGATGGGGTTCCATGTGATTACAAGGTAACAGGATGAACCCTATTCCAATATCATGTAGATCTTAAGTCCCATTATCCATATGCTGAATATGAATATCTATAACAGAGAGGCCTGATCACACAGGTATCACTAAATGGGACCCTGAGTGTTCTAGGTTCCAACTCTCATGGAAGTTTATGTACCCATTTCAAGGGGAGCTGAAGTATTGAAAATTGCAATCCTCAAACCATTTACACAAGAATCCTGGAATAGACTTCACATACAATAACATGGACATTAATGGAATTTGTGTGTGTGTGTGTGTGTGTGTGTGTGTGTGTGTGTGGCTACATAGAGTTAGCTACATAGATATAATGTTTAATAATCATTACCAGATACTTTTGTCACTGACTTCAATGTTATGTGGATTTAACATAATGCTTTAAATATATTATTATTGGATGATATGAGGACTGAAAGCATAGCATAGAAAAGAACTAAAAACCAGTGCCAGCATTTAGTTAAATACATCTGGTTTATGTTGACAATTCATTATCTGAAAATATAAACAAAACTGATCCAACTCTAGAAACTGGAAGGTATGAGAAAAAAATCTTGCCCTTATATGCTTTTGAGCATTTAAAAGGAAAAGCAAAGCCAAAAACCCACTATTTTTGAACTGTATGTTTTGGACTATGCAGATTATCTTGTATTTTGTGTTAGCTACCCTGGAAGGATGGTATATTATATTTTAATGAATAACAAACATAAACAAGGCAACACAATCATTGGATCTCCATAAATGTAAACCTAATAAGCTGTTTCATCATCAGAGTTTTGGTTGTTTATATGCTGCCCAAGCTATGATTTGTTTTAACTAAGGTTTATGACTAGGCTCCTTGTATAATGTGTTGTCAACCATGATTAAAAAATCCTAATGACTGGATCTGTCCAAAATACTAAGTAACAACAAACCGTATGTTGACCTACAGTCTGGGTTTATACAACATTGTAAGCTAAACTGTAATGTGCTTTACCACGTGCAACGCAAGTTACACAATACTGTAGGTACAGTCTACTTTTTAGATAGGCACTGCTAACTACCATATTGTCTAGAAAGAGCCAATCAGACAATATATTCAGTGTTGTTTTGTTTCTTATTACTAGCAGCAATGATAGATATTATATGAAACATTATTTCAAAATACATTTGGAATTTAGAGTCTAAAATCAAAGTTTTTCTTTAAATTCTGATTACTTTGAGGAAAATAACAAACGCTGAAAGAAACAAGAAAGTTGGGGAAAAAGAGGAAAGGAACTATGAAAAAGAACTTAATTCAAGACTTTTATAGCATAAGACTTGCACAATGCTCTAGAATTCACACAAAAAACACTGATTTTAGAGTCAACTCTCTAATGCATATTGCAGCAACCTGCAAGGCAGCTAGCTAGCCTTACTGTCAAGCAGTCAGTGATGTGGAGCAAGGAAAAAGACATGAGATATGTTTTATTAGAAATTACGGAAAGGAAAGTTTGATGGTTATTTCAATTGTATGCCTGTATTTTCTGCAATGTGTAATTCTGTCCTGTGAACATTTGTTAATTTGACTTTCAGCTGTTAGTGCACACAACAAATCTATACATCTATTACAATTTCTAAGGCAAGTTATGAGAAACAAGATCCTCACCCACAAAAATACCTCTGTATCAGTAGACAACCTGTGACTCTTCCACTGTTGCTGAATGTGACTCCCAGCAGCCCCAACCAACATAGACAATGGTGAAGAATATAGCTGTTTAGCAATCTTTGGAAGGCCACTGATTGCCCAGCTTTGCATATTCATCTGTGTTAAATATTTTGTCACAGTAGACATAATATTTTTCATATTGATCAATATTACTCCATAAATAATTAACATCACAAAACTGACAAGGAGAGAAATGAAGCTTTCTATTCTCACCCATTAATTTTGCTCAAAATCACAGATGGAATTGTAAGCATAGTCACTGGAAAGAGGGGAAAAATGTGCATGAATATTGGGTTTATGAACTGGTTTACAGTGTGTGCGTATTATATGTGACTAGATATATTTGCACACCTCTAATCTGCAGTTGATGCAGTCCTTGGACCAAAAAGTTGTACATCCCCACCATAAAGTGTATTTATAAGATGTGAGCTATGAAAGAGATAAGATATGAAACTCACTGCTACAGCTTCTCCAATCTGAGTTCAGAATATATCCCTGTTTACATTTACATACATAAGAGCCAGGAGTGTTGATGCAGAAATGGTCACAACCATGCTCGGTTATACTACACATATGCTGGACTGGGGAAAAAAAAGCAATACATAAGTTAGCACAAGAATGTGACTAAAAACCCAGTTAATGATATTAAAACTGATATATAAAAACACAAGAATACCCCCCCACAAGTATCAACAGAAAATAAAATATGTATATTAAAGTGATGGAACATCCATCAAAACTGATTTTACACTTTGTTAATGGATGATGTAAGATTTATAAATCTATAAACTTTAGGCATATAAATACCAATCACATGAGTGGCAATGGTAACTAAGAACTAAGCTACATTTTCAGGAAGAGTGAAGGATTTATTTATTATAAATGTATTTCCAGATTCCATTCACCAAATATATTTTTTAAATATTAAGCATCCATTTATAGTTTTCATTCCGTTCATGTTGACATTTTTCTCTTGCACTATTTTCTTTACAATCCTTTTTCTAATTTTTTTCACCAAATGACCTTATCTTTTTCTGATGCTTTTTGCAATTTTATCCTAAGCAAGTGGGCAGTTTCTACATTGTCACGTACTCACCCCCATTTGTGTTTTAAAAGGCCTTAATCCTGTTATATTTGCAGTCACAAATTTGGGGGTGCATATGTAGAAGCTTGCTGAGGCTGCCTTAGGATGCCAGACCTGGATTAATGTACTGTTTATGTCACCTTGGTAAATAGCATCAGTAAGGGCAATGGCTTTGTTTCCATCTTTTCTCAAGCAGTACCAGTTTCTTAAATGTAACATACTTTGCTTTTTTAGTTCAAATAATAACTCTTTTTTTCAACAGTTGCTATGTTGTACTGTGCTTAGTTAAAAGCGCAGGAAAAGGAAATGATTACTACTACTTTTCCTTCCATCCTGTTATTTTCAAACACAAAATCATACTGTGTTAAAGTTCAACAGAGCTTTTTAACATATGCACATGAACATGTTATGTTGACTGAATTCAGTGAATACATGTTTAACCAGGTAAGTGAAAAGCTTAGTGGCTGCACTTGCATGACATGTTATGTTTGATTAGGTTCAACTTTAGCTGACTTTTTAAGATAGTGTGTGTTGTACAAACTCTGATAGTTTAGTATATTTAGGATTCAATGTATTGTGTGAATCTAGAAAATGACTTAATGAAGTAGTCAAGTTAGGACTATTGTGTCAACACAACTGCGACTAGTTCTGCATTGCTGATGAAGATAACAAGACCATCAGGATAACTTCTGCCATCTATAAAATTTTTGGCATTGTGACTCCATGATGTTTCCTATTCTCAAATTTCACTTTCAGGAGATTTCTGGCAGTTTCACATGGAACCATCAAAATCTAGACCAGACTTCTCCCAGGTTGAGTATTGTTTATGCTGGGTGAAAATAATAGTAGCAGTAGTCAAAACATTTGTAGAGATCAAGATTGAGAAAGCTGGCATTATAACTTCAATTAGTGATAATAATTCCATTATTTTTATATACAATTATTCTTATACAAATCAGCTCTCCTTAGTGTGGCCCCTGCAGATATCTTGTGTCTTCAACTATCAGAATCCCCAGCCAGCATGGTTAATGGAATTCTGGGAATTAGAGTCCCAACACATCTGGAGGGCACCAGTTGGGACAGGTTATTCTCCCATCAAGCAAGAATATCACCTATTTTGAAGTTGCTGCATTGGTTACCAAAATACTTTTGGGCCCAATTCAAAGTGCTAGTTATTATAATACTTAGCCTGGGAGAAGGCTGGTCTAGATTTTGATGGTTCCATGTGAAACTACCAGAAATCTCCTGAAAGTGGAATTTCAGAATAGGAAACACCATGCAGTCACAATGCCTAAAATTGTATAGATGGCAGAATTTATCCTAACAGTCTTGTTATCTTCATCACAAGTAAACTGCCTCCAAAATAAAAGTATTTTATGGCATGGCACTAGGAATGTACCAGGCAACACATTGCCAAAACTGAATCTGCCTATCTGGGCATTTAGACGTGTACTTCAGATCTTCCCTCCTTGAAGTTCATGGATTGTGGGCCAGCTGATAGGCCTTCACAGTGGTGGCCCCTATTTTATGGATCATACTCCCCACCAGAGGTACAAATGGCCTACTCTACAAGTATTTAAAAAACAGGCCAAAGAAGCACTATTGCAGTGGATGTTTGGAAGTTAGATTAGGTGCTTTGACTCTTAGATTATATACACATGGATACAGAGGATTTTTTTAAAGCAGTATTTCTAATGAAGCCTTTTAAATATATATTTAGTACCTTACCACAAATTTTAGTTTGGAACACGGAAGTCAGTGATTCAATTTGGCTGAAGTTTGCAACCAGAAAAACATGGTCTTCATAAGGTTCGCTCCCAATTGACTTTAGCGTGTTCATATCTACTCTTCCCACTCCAATAGCAAATATTAGGATTCCTGAATTTCGGGCTTTTGCTGCAATTTCTGCAACTGGATCCTGTGGTCTCCCGTCTGTCACTATCATGATAACTCTAGGTACATTCTGACTGAGTGGCCGAGCCCCTTCAGATTCTGAAAATGCAATGTTCATTGCATACTGAATAGCTAATCCTGTCATGGTTCCAGTGGCAAGATACATCATTCTTTTCACTGCTCTCTCTATATCCTGTTTCTTCTTAAAAGTCTTCAGTGAAAATTCATTTTTGACTGTGCTGGCATACTGGATTAGTCCCACTCTAGTGTTATCAGGACTAATGTCCAAAAAGTGCAGGATGGTTAAGATGAATTCTTTCACTTTTTCAAAGTCATAAGGGCGAACGCTACGAGAGCTATCAATGATGAACACAAGGTCAAGACGTTTATTACTGCAAACATTTTCTGGAATGAAAACAAAACAAGATAAAATTTATATAATCAGCTTTATAAAGTAAACCACCTCCAAAATAAAAGTGTCTAAAAAGTGTAGGAAGTTTTATTTCCAGGTAGAAAATACTAAAATATAACTTTTAATCCACACAGGATTTCTCCACCAGAATTTTAATATGGGCTATACAACTGGAGTTGAACATTGTGAGCTAGTATTTAAAAACATAGATAGCATCTAACCAGTGGTAAGTATCTAATGTTATAGCCTCCTATATATAGGTGTTTATTTTTTTAAGTTAGTGCTGAAACAACATAGCACCATCATTTATGTTTATTCTGCTGTATTTTTCAGAAATACTAGCACACATTTCACCAATTCATTGAAAAAAAGGCTATAAAGAATTCTCCTAGCCAAGTCACCGTAAAGAGCCAGTTACCTTCTATTTCTTATATAGTTTCCATGGCCTACAGAAAGCTTTCTCTTGAACAATGCATTGTCAAAGAAAGGTAAAGTATTTCTTTCCTTAAACTGAAATAACACCTTATAAGCTCTTTCTCTATCATTTGCTCTGACTGCACATCTGGCTGTATCCAAGCTTCTCCTAGCCTGTGTTTGCCTAAGAAAATACACTCAAGCTTGATTCACATAAGATGCTAGGGCAAAAGGTTGTTGGTTATGGTTCAGTTTATGGTTAGTTTATGATGCAGTGTGTTACGCAAACCAGGCAACTGAATTAATTCAGTACCTCATGGGTTAGTATAGTACATAAAATATAACCTTTAGTTTTCCTATTTTACTTGCCATGCTACATCTGAGATACCTTTAGCTATGCTCTGTAAGAATACAGTGGTCTATAACATAAACATAATCAGCTTCTTTGGTGGTCCTAATCAAATGACTTTAGCAATGAAAAGAGGAACAACTGAGTCATACTTCCTTGAATATTAGTTAGCTTGATGCATTGTGCTAAGCTGCAGCTTATTCTTACTATGTTTTATTGAATAATCCACAATATCCATATTAACATATAACATAAAGCTATAAACCATGGTTTACAAACTATAGCGATGGATCTCACAATACACAAAGCTAAAACCAACCAAATCACATGACTATGGCTCGCATAATATGCTTAACTTTTGTCATTCAGTCATTCAGTTTCTTCATTTTGCCAGACTGTCTTTCAATAACAGCATCTTTGAATTCTTGTGAGTTCATCAATGATAGTATGCAGCCTGTTGTCATCTGTCAACCTCCTTTTCAATTGCCTTCGATACTTCCAAGCATTAAAGTCTCCTTTAATGACTCTTGTTTTAACATTATGTAACTAACATACTTAAACTTTAGCTTCATTATTAGTGCTTCCAGTGAGCAGTCTGAGTTTACTTAATCTAGCACTGAATTATTCTTTGATCCAAGATATTAGCAACAATTTTCTCTAGCATTACACTTCAAAGGCATCCATTTCTGTTTGTTCACCCTTTCTGATGATTGTTGCATAACCATGTTACAACTGAAAAACCATGGCCTTGATAATACATAACTTGTTTCTACATTTTAATATTTGATCTAGATCTGGCATAGTTTTTCTCTCAATAATTTATTTTCTTTCTTTATTATAGTCACCATCACTGTGAATTACTGAGCCTAGCAAGATAAAGTCTTTTACTATTTTAGCTTCTTCTCTTCCTATATCTGTTGGGTTGATATTGCTGTTGACATAATCTTAATTGTTTTTAAATTTGGAATAGCAAATCAGCTTTTCACTCTCTTTTTTAAATTTCAACAAGAGATTCATTAAATCTTACTTTCTTTCAGCTATAAAAGTATCATTATCAGCAAATATAAGGTTGCGGAAGTTTTTTCCTATCAAGTTATTAAAATTTATATTTCCCCTAGTCCAGCATTTCTCATGATATTTTCTCTATGTAAGTTAATAAATGAAGAGATAGTATACAATCTTGATGCACTCCTTTCTTAATTCTGAACCATTTAATCGCTGCATGTTCTATTCTAGCTGTTGCTTCTTGGTTATCATATAAGTTTTTCAGTTGGCATCTGAGGTAGCCTAGTATATGCTTGTTGTTAGGGATTATCCTCAGTTTGTTGTATTCTGCATTGACGAAAGTAGTACTGCACTGTATAATCAATACAATTGTATTACAGTATATTATATAGATGTCTTTTTGGATTCCGTCTTTTTTTTATTATCCATTAGATCCTAGCAATTGGGATCTTCAGTACTCCTGTTTTTTCTGAATTCAGATTGTAAATTGAACAATTTTGGTTGTATGTATTGCTGAAGTCTGGATTGTAAAATCTTGGCCATTATTTTACTAGCATATGAGATAATGTTTTGATAGTCTGAACATTCCTTAATACTCCTTTTTTGAGTATTAAAAATAAATTGGTCTTTGGCCACAGCTTATATCTGCTAACAAACTGCTTACAAGTAGTACTTCAACTGTACCGTCTTGTAAGATTTGGAACACTTCTATGGAGTTTCATTAACTCCTACACCTTCACCGTTAGCGGTATTTTCTAGGGCCCATTTAACATTATTTTCCAGAATGTCTGGCTCTAGTTCAGTGAGCAAATCTTACTGATTGGGGATATTTTGGGGAAAGTTCTTCCAGTTATTTATGCAATCTTTTTATAGCTTCTTTCTCCAGTAGAACATTGCCTTCTTTGTCTTCTACTGTGACTATCTATGTATAAAAGATTCCCTTGATTACTTTTTAGATACAATTCCTTGCCTCTTCTTGCTTTCCTCTGGAACTCATTATTTAATTGGGCACATTTTCTTCTGTGTCTGTTGCATTCTGCTTTTCTTCAGCTATTTTCAATTTATCAGTAGAGCACCATTTCATCTTCTTTTGCTTTTTGTACGTTTGGATATTTTTGTTCACTTCATCTTGTTGTCATGAATTTCAGTTCAGAGTTTTCCAGGTACTATATTTATCAAATCTAATCAATTAAATCTATTATTTACCTTATTGTATAATCATATGAACTATACTGTTAGTCGTGATCATTTTGCTTTTTTCTTTAGTTTTAGTTATAATTTTATAAGAAGGAACTGCAACAGCTTTACTATTTGCTGACTGAATAGAGTTTCTCCACCTTTGTTTCATCATTTTTGGTTTGGTTTGGTGTTGCCCATCTAATGACATCCATGCAAAGTCACTCTTTGGTTGGTTGGTCTTATATTGGCTATAAACACTGAATTTTCTTGGCAGAACTGCATTAATTTGACTCCTGCTTCATTTCATATATATGGCCAATGTTTCCAAATATTCCACGTTATTTTATTTCCAACTTTTGCATTCCAGTCTCCTATAATTAGTATGACATCTTTTTGGGTGTTGTGTTGCAAGTTGCCACAGAACAATTCAGCTTCTGCTTTCTCTGCATTTGTGATTGGAGCATAAATCATAAGATTTGCCTTGCACTCAAATTGAGATCATTTATCATTTTGGAGCTTATACCTCAGCATCGACAACCTTTTGTTAATAATGATAGCCACTCCATTTCTTCTATGATTTTCTTGTCTGCAATAGATCTGATCTGACATGAAGTGACCTCTTTCAGTTCATTTCAATTCATTGATACCCAGAATGTCAATACTCATTCTTGATATTTCTACTCTGACAGCATTACATTTGCTTTGCTTTGATTCATTATACAAATGATATGAACTATCACAAATGACATAACATTAATGTTAAATTAATATATCTGCTTCATCCAGAGTATGTTAGATGCAACAGATCTATTATTTCAGAGGTATGTCTGATGGAAATTTGATCCATTGCATTAAATAATCTGAAATCTTAATCTCATTTATTAAATGGGGGTACATTAAATCTAGATTTCAGAAGGAAAAATTGGGTGAGGCAGGAAAAAAATAGTTTTCATTTTGTGATTTGGAGGCAAAGCCTCTACTGGGAATCAAGTGTTTGTTATACATCAGCAATGGAAAGAGAAACTATGGATTATGTCATCTAGTTAAGCTTCCAACAGAGATCTGTTGTTCTAGTTTACTCCAAGATACTATTGCATATTTCAAACATAATGCAAATAGACAATCTCATTGAGGGTAGTATTTTCCAATATGCATGCTTCATTAGAAGCCCAAATGTAGAAAATACATACAGATGGGTGAAACATTAGCCCAGCATGACATTTTAAATTATAAAAGCTACTTCCGGAAAGAAATTTTGGTTGGAAAGGCAGTGGAGGGAATGAAGAGAATTAACTATTTTTCTGCCTACTGTTTTCCTGCTCTAAATTTTATTGTAAAACTAAGAGACGAAAGGTTGTTTTGAATTATAGAAAAGAAAAATAATAGAAAGGAAAACTGTTAAGCATACACTTCCCTTACCATTTTTGTAATCTCAATGCCTTCTTCAGAAGTGGGTTTTCTTTTAGATAAATGTTATAGGAATTTATATGTAATATATGCTTGTGCCCTAATTTATTTCATCTAAATCCTAATTCTAATTTTCTTACTTGCTATATCTTACTGATTTATTTCAAAACAAGTGACCAGTCCAACAAAAAATCTAATTTTCCCTTCATTTGCTATTCCTTCTTCCACTAAAATCAGTTATTCTACAAAAGAACCCCCGAAGTCCCTATATAGGTAATCCTCAAGTTACAACTGTTCATTCAGTGACTGTTTGAAGTTATGGCAGTGCTGAACAAAGGGACTTATGACTGGTTCTCCTCGAAGTTCTGGCTGTTGCAGTGCCCCTGCAGTCACATGAACAAAATTCAGGTGCTTGGCAACCAGCTCACATTTATGACCAGTTGCAGCATCCTGCAGTCACGTGATCACCATTTGCAACCTTCCCTACCAGCTTCCCCCGAGCAAAGTCAATGGGAAGCTGGCAAGGAAGGTTGCAAGTTGCTGGGGTAAATCTCCCCCACCCCCAGCCTTTGTTCGCTTGCATGCACCACACCCTCCTTCCTCCCCTTACTCCTGCACACCCTGTGCCCTCTTTCCCTAGCCTCCCTGCGCTTGCACACACTTATGCACCCCACCTTCTTTCCACAGCCTCCCTGCGATCACACACATGCACCCTGCACCCTCTTTCCATGACCTCTCTGCAATTGCACACACCCTGCACCATTTTTCCTCAGGCATCCTGCACCCACACACATGCATGCACAAACCCCACATTCTTTTTCCCTGGCCTCCCTGTGATGTACCCTGTGCCCTCATTCCCCAGTGGCCTTTCTGTGCTGCATGGATCACCCTTTCCCCTAACTTGCGCACAGCCTGCGCCGAGTTTCCCAGGGCCTTCCCCACCCTGGGAATGTGGCACCTCCACGTTTCTTACCTGGGACTCCCTCCACTTCCCACCTGATAACCAGGAGTGCCTGGATTGCCTTCGCTAAGCAATGCAGTCACGTGACATCGCACTTTACAACCGCATAGCTTAGCAATGGCAATCCCAGTCCCAACTGCAGTCGTAACTCGAGGACTACCTGTACTTCTCATCTGCAAACATTAGGGAGATTCAACTGTACACACTTCTTTGTTTTACAGACTCACGGCAACTTACTAAGAAAAGGAGCATCATTTCTTTGACTCAGAGGTGTTCTTGGAAGATGACGCTCTCTGGCTGAAACAGGAAAAAGTCCAACCAGCAAAAGGAAATATAAAATAGTTCTTTTCATTTTCAAGAATCGGAAAGAATGGAGCAATCAGGGTAGAACTCTGTAACAAGAGAAAGAAATTATGAAATTTCTCACCAAACAACGTGATGCCAGAAAAACAAAATAAACCTTTCTTCCCATATTGTTTTTTAAACATATATCCCGACCTAAGAACATTAACAGAAACTTTAGAATGCATTAGAAAAATACTTTTTACAGATATTTGGGTACCTGGATCCTTTCATATCCCATTCTTTTAAAGATTCTCACAACAACCATGGATTGGCACAAAAACAGTAACCGGAATATAGTATCAAAGACTATCAGATCAGATGATGTGCCTAGTTATCCAAGCCTTTGCTTAACTTTCTGTAGTACACTGGTATTCATATGTCATACTGCAGCTGAGCTATCCCAAAGTTTTTTTTTAAATTACCGAATTTTATAAAAACACTAGACAACCTGTGACCTGTTGGATCATCATGTCAGAGATACTTCCTTACCACATTCCTCAATGCTTTCAGCAATGGCAGAGCTTCTAATGCACTGCCTTCACTGGAAAAGTTCTTAAAAATTCAGAGGTGTATCTGCCTTGAAAATAGCCCATTTCATTCATATTGAACTGCATAGCATAGTCAAACATAAGGAATGGACCACAGGAAATGTTTTATGACATTTTATATTATGTCATAAAATGTTTTATAATAATTTTATGTTATAAAATGTTTTATAACATCTGCCAAATTTCAATTCCACAGGAGTCATGGGTCCTCGATTTTGGATGCATTCTGGAAGTTAGCCCATTTGAGGTACCTTGGCTCAAAAATTGTTGCCCTACAATGCACTGTTTCATCCAATTGAAGGTTACGAAGTATCAAACAGGCATGAGAGTTTTAGTAGTATATAGATTATAGTTGATAACATCTGATAGTAAACGTATGCATAAACCATCACACTATTAAAGGAAATACTATATTCATACAAGGAAAAACAGAAACAAAACTGAAAAATGGGGAAAAAATTAAACAGAAAGAAGAATGACAAAAAAAATGTATTGGTCAGAAAGGTTGGGAATGAAGTCTAACTTATCTGGAAGAAATCAGGTTGAAAAATGGTTCATTGACTGCTGCATTGATTTTCTTACATTTATTTACATTTATTTTAAAGTTAAGTATTATCTTTCCCCCTCCTACTTTTCTATTTTAAGATCTATTTTTACTTTTGGTCCTTTTCAAAAAAGTAGCATTCAATATGTCTTTTGGCTTACATCTGTCCTATCATAATCATTGAGAAGAAAAGTAAAAGTAAAGTTCTCTCAAACTGAATTTGACTCCTAATGAATGCATGGTCATGTCCATGAAATTTTCTTGGTTACAGTACAGAACTGTCACGTTTCTCATCTTCCGAGATTTTGTCTTCAAATTCTAGCCAACAGCGCTGGAATTCCCGGATGACCCTCCATCTAAATACTAACCAGGAAAGACCGAGATAGCTTCTGAGATCACCCACAATCAGCTAGGTGGGGTAATACTTAAAGCTATACAATGCAATAAAAATACATTTTGAATGGCTAAAATTCAATAAGCTTTCAAAAACCTTATGCATGATAAACACTAGGAAAAGTATGTGTAAGCATTTATTATTGCTCTGCACAATTTCATTGTGCTACTGGGAAAGCTGAAGAACTCTCTACATGGTTATTTATTTACGCAGTATTTCTGTACCCCATCTTTTCCCATTATGAACTTAAGGGTATATGGCAGTCTCCCATCTAGACAGAGTAGACTCTGATTTAATTCAGTTTCAGGAAAGTTGCTATATTATATGCTTTAGTATCCAAGTATAAAAATAAGGGAAAAGACAAGAGGTAGGAAAAGTTGCATTACTGTCTTCTTGTGATGTCATGCTGCTAAGTGCTAGCTAATTCACAATTCTTTGCTAGTAACATTTAGATAATCTAAAGGCTTCCTTCATGAACTATAACAAAAAGAATAAAAAAGAGAACCAAGTAGCAAGTATATTTCCATAAGGAAAGATATTTGGATTCCCTAGAGATCTGCTGATTGATATATTTTTTCCTACTAAAATATAATAGTCAAGAAACCCTTTCATTCATCACAAGCAGAATCTGAAGTATAGATGCCAAAAGTCAATGCACACTGAGAATACAAAAAGTCATATTCCTCTTACTATAAATATCCACTGGGATAACTGCTGCTAACACTTCCAGAACACAAAATAAATTTCTTCCAGAAAATACCTCCAGAACACAAAATCATTTTCATTTTCACAAAATGCAAAAGTACATAGTACAAAGCAGTTGACTTCCTAGCTTGGTCAGCTTTACTTAATTTCCATTGTACTGTATGTGGAAAAGCTAGATTTACCAAATGTCTGTAATGACTTTCGTCTCCTGCCCAGTAAGATATATTCCATTGTTCTATAGATAAAAGATACTTTATTCAAACCAATTCTTTAAGCTGAATTCCTGACAGAAATCAATGTTTTCACAATACAGTGTATATTAAGTTGGGTTGCTGACAGTTACCAAACACCATCCACTTGGGTATAAGCTCCACTGAAGTTCCTGAACCTTAATTTATTAGTGGACATGCACAGAATTATACCTAGTATTACAGAATTGGGGAAATGACTGTATATTCCATGTGGTGGAATATCTATTTCCAAACCTTTTAAGTTCATGAGAAGAGACTGCTGTGTAACACTCACCAAAAGCTACCATTATTGACATTCAAAAACATTTTAAAGTACTTACGTGTGGAAACATGGCAAGGCAAAATGTGCTAGATAAAAGCATGAATATGTCTGTTGTGTTCATGGATAAAGTTCTGGAAAACTGCACAACTTACTTACTTACTTACTTACTTATTTATTTCATTGGATTTCTCCGCCGGGACGGGTTGAAGACATAGGGGAGAGGCGGTCCCTTAGGTAACCTGGTCCCATGCCATGTAGGGCTTTAAAGGTGATAACCAACACCTTGAATTGGACCCGGAAGCAAACTTTGCATGCAATGTTTTCACATGGATGTGCCCATTCGATCCCATTAAGAGATCCAGCCTCAAGCACTAAGGCAGCACTTAATACACATTCAGAAAATATGTTCAAAACCACTTTTAGGGACTCTTCATATGTAGGGAGGCTGATTACCAGCACTGAAAAGAGGCACTCAGCACCAGCACTAATTTGGTTTCAATACTAGATAATGCAGCAACAAATGCTGCTGTTTGCATACAAGAGGCAAAAACTTTGTTAGAGAATCATGTCCTTATCCCTGCTATGAAGATTCTTAAGTGAAATAAGTGATGAAAAGCTGTGGGAATGAGTGCTGTAAGTGGAAATATTTGAGCGGTGCCAAATATCCCTTGAGGTCAGTCTGGCAAGACTTATCCCCTGGAGCGGGAGAGAAGACAATTCAACGTTATGGTTTTAAAAGACACGGACATGACAGCAAAGGAATAGTTTGGGTGCTTCCCCCAAAATACCACACACTCCCATTTGTCCCCTCTCCACTTTTGATCTCCTATATTAAGGTTTCATACAACGAGTTCCACTTCTGCTCCACTAGTAATATTCCTTGCCACTCCTTTCCTCTTGAACTTTTTTTCTTCCTGGCATTTCCTCCCTTCTCCAAGCAGGTTTGATTTAAGGTATTACAGAGGGGACGGGACCGGCCACCGACCCCATACAACCTTTCCCCCTTCAGTTTAAGAGTAATTTCGGCGTCTAGCTTGGCGCCTCTCCTACGCCGGGGTCACCAGCCTGGTTTCCTTCTGCCACAGGCGAGCCCCCCCAACCCCCAGAAGTGCCCCTTCAGGCCAGAGGGAATCAGGTCTGAGGGAAAGCGAAGTCCGAGCGCCAAGCAACGCGTCCCCTCCGCCCACCCAGGCGAGAAGGCGCCCGAGGCGAAGTGGACGGGAGTTGGCGCCAAAACACCCCCCCCCCCCGCGCGCGCCTCTCTTACCTGCAGCGCAGGTGGGTTCGGCTCCCGAGGGGAGGCGGCGGCGGCGGCGTCGAGGCGAAGCGCGGCCCGGTTGACGGTGCTGCAGAGCCGGCGGCGTAGTTGTCTCCCCGTCCCATCCGAAGAGAGGCGCCGAGCCCTCGTCCGTCTGCGCGAAGGGGAGGAGAGACGGCTGGAGGTCAAGCCCAGCCGCGCCGGGAGGCTCTGCGGAAGGGAAGCGCCGCCACCTCGGGGAGCCGGAAAACGGGAGGAGAAGCAACTCCAGAGCCGCGGCCTGGAAGAAGGAAACGTTCCCCTCCCTGCCTCCCTTTTATCTGCCGGCGGAGATTCACCATTAAAGAATTTTAGCCCAACCGAGCCCTGCCTTTTATTGAGGCGGCCCACTTTCTGCTGGCTGTCGTCGAAGGGACGTTTTCTGCCCTACTCCTGGGCTGCGATGCTAAGCCTTCTGTTGTTTATTTACTTCGTCTTCTTCAAAAAAATCATATCCCGACTTTTCTCCAAAAGGAACACAAGATTACTGGCAGCCATGAAATACCAAGCAATATGAGAACCACGGCTCTTTTTGGGGGGACTGAGGTAAAGAAAATCAGAGATTAAAAGGGATCCTCAGCTGTTCTGGGAATACCTCAGAGGAAGAAACATTTTCTCAAAGGAAAGACATTGCAGGGGTCCCCCGGATCTTGTGTGGAAAGGGGAGGCTGATACCACAAAGACCCTGCTCCTTGATCCTTCTCTTTCTCCTCCTCTTCCTCGTATCTGAGGGATCTGGAAGAGGCCTCTGATTAGGGACAGAGGATCAAGGAAGAGCATACTGAAGAAAGTGGTCCTTGAGATGCCCACCTCCCATGCCTATTAGGTCTACAATATTTGGCTATTTTCTACTGTTAGCCAGTACTTTGGCTATCTCAAATGAAATACCATTTATTCATTTCAAATGGTCTACAATTTTGGAAAAAGCAACTAATCCTTTATTTTCAATTTTATTTATTCAGGTGCTCATAGGGTGTGGCAGTTCAATCTCAGCCTCTTGGTGTTTTATAGCAGCGCCCTAAGTCATTTCCCTTCTGAAAATATGTATAAGCACCGTAATAGCCTTCTTTCAACATAGTAGCTATAGCCTGAGTTGTATCTGGTGTTACTTTACAACTAACATTAGGCTTAAATCCATGCAGAATTCTTATCTTTTCTGCTTTTTCTTCCCCTGCTTCCCAGTCTGCTGCCTAGCAAAACAAATTCATCACTCTTTCTACCCTCATAACTGCCAGAGGTAAGAAGGATGTCACAATCTACTCCGCTTGGTCTCTGTGATCAATGACAGTATAACAGAGATGTCTCTCCTCACATCCCCACTTACATTAGGAAAATACTTTACTCTGCTTTAGGCTGGGACACTGCTACTTCCTATAGAGATGAAAATACTGCAAGAGGCACACTGGCCTAGTGGTGCCTCTCAGACTGGATAAGAGGTCACCGCTTATTTTCTTGAAGGAGCACTTTCCAAGTGGGAACCTGTTGTAAGAGCAATGGAGAAATCTACAGATTTCTTCTTTTCTCCTTTATTTTGCTTCCTTCATCCCCAAGAGTGATTTAGTTCTCACATGCTAGGTATAGAGGGTGAAGTTATGGTTTTTGCTAATATTTTTGGCTAGGAAGGATGCTTCATCACTGAATGGGGCAGAAGACTCCTGTCCATGGAAACTAGCTTTGAGGGTCATCTAGAACATAAGAAATACATTAACAATATAATTTCAATATTTTTCCCTTGTCAGTTACAAAACATTTACCAGACTGCTTCTTGTCTCCCAAGAGACATTTAGGCATTTCATTAGGCAAATGAGGAATATATCAATTTTTGTTTTTTCTGCTCCAGTTATTCAGATGAAAAATCTACATTGTTTATTATATATATTTAGTTGTTAAAACTCTCAAACATTACAAGTCTTCAGTGCTTCCAGGTTAACAAAATAATCTTTGGTGTCATGGTAGAATTAAATTCTGTGGATAGATTTTGGTACTAATGTGCACAATAGGTTTATTACCAGTGTCTACATTCCTATTTGTAATCTTGAGTTACCAATATATGATCAATATGTTCCAATTTTGAAATGGATCGGTACTTTCCCATGCATTCAGTCATTAATGTTATATTAATGTACAACTTACATTTGTGCATGCAGTTCCTTGCCAGAAATGTATATTATACTTCTGAACCTAATATAAATACTGTTTAGAAAATAACATACACACATACACACACACACCTGTGTCATGACCTGGATATTGAATATTAGAGCAAAGTAATGATTGTGGTTAATACATTGTAAGTATACTGCATTATCTATGCAGTATATGTAAATGTATTACATAATCTACATAATATAGTTTCTTAACTATTTATAACCTATTATTTGATAAATTGGATCACATTGAGATTACTTTCTACAACAGCACTTCTATTTGCACTAGCATCTTCAGAATACTACCTTGTCTTTCTAAATTAGAAAGCTTTAAAACATGTGCCTTGGAAATGTTGCTTTCTAATAATAATGGGTTATAAGTTTGAGGTTCATAAAACTATTGTGTGAAACATTTCCAATTAAATGATTAATCCATTAAAGTTTGGTGTGCTTGTTTAAATAAATAAATTTAAAATTAAAAAGTGGTGGTTGGTAAGTAAGATCATCTACTTGTGATCCTGCATCTTCTTATCTTGTTTTTCATTGTTCATGAAAAGGAGTTCTGCTAAAGTCTAACAATTTCCAATCAATAAATGTTGATAATATAAATGATACTGTCTTTCCTGTCCTTTCTTCCGTTGTGTATAGCTAGAGCTGTGGCTGCAATAAACAAGCTGTTTGTAATGAAGCCGACTGGTTCCTAATTACTACATCCTACAATAATTGCAAATACAATTTATCAGTAAGAAAGAAAAAAATAGTAGCAAGTAGATTCTTTAAATTAAAAAAATGGAATTTATAAAATGTTGAGAGTGAGGCACATTAATATGGCATTCTTAATCATGTCAGTGGCAGAAATAGCATGTTGTATGAACCCACTAACCCAGTCAGTTCTGGGGCAAGTGAGGGATAATTTTGAAATAGAATGTTGTTCAGTTACTTCAACCTCATGACCTGATGGGCATCATTTCACTACGATTGTCTCTGAATAACCGCATCTTTTGACTTCTAAGCTTAGCTCATGTTAGTCACAGTATCTAGTTCACCTTGTCTTCTGTTAGCCACTTTTTTCTAAACATCAGGGTCTTCTTCATTTTAATTTTCATCCATACCTTCACTTCCAACTGTGTACTCAACTTCACAAGATCTGCCTTCATATCCACTATATCATAAACAACATACCTATTTTTATTACTTTTCTTTCATTTAATACCCTTTACCATTTACTCTTCCTTTACATTCCAAGTTGCATATGCCATGGCTGTCATCAGATGATAGATACTGACCTTCACTGCCCATGATGGCTTTGGTCAATTCAGACTTTCATATAACACTGTTTAGTAAGACAGATGAAGTATAGATCAGATTTCCAGCTGTAGTCATTCCTGAGCCACGTGCAGAATTTCCTGTTAAGACAGTATGGCTTATTTTGGCCATGAGCTCCACCAAAGCCTAGTTTTGCCCTGAACATGATCAAGGTCTCTGCAAATTCATATGTCTAATCAAGACACTACCTTGCAATTATTGTCTGTACCCTATCAACTATGCAGTGTACTAGCAGATGCTCAATGATGGGCATATTTTGTTTCCTGTATGTGTAAACAAATTCCCTTTTTAAGCAGGTACAAGTCCTGGATGAATCAACCAGTGTTAAAGCCTGTGCCCCAGAACATAGGCTAAATTTATATTTTTGTTTGAAGGAAACTTAAGGTACCAGTACTATCAATCAGCTATGAAATAATGTTTTCTTTGCCTAATATATTAAACATATATAGGAAATAAATGGAATTAGTCCATACATACTGCCCACAGCTATTTAAAGGAAAGGTAGAATTATACAATGAAGTAATTCAGAATAAGAGTTCCCAACTTTTAATAGTCTGTGCCAAATATACAAATACACATCCAAGGAAAACTGTTGTTGAAATGAGAAGTTTGGGTGGGAAATAACAGTGCCAAGAATAATCTACAATAATGGAGATATAAACTTATTTAATACAAGAGGTAAAAAAATAAGAGTGTTAAATTTGGTACAATACTAGGCTATAGAACATGAAAAGAATCAAGAGTCGTAAGAGAGCTAGGTAATATGTCTTCTCAGGATTTCTAAATTCTGGTGTATGGGAACAGTGATAGGTGCACACTATGTTCCTGTTACATCTGTGCAGGCCAACTTACATGCCTTACTTTTAAAAAGGGGATTTATCATACATTGCTCTGTGTGTGTGATATATGCTAAACATCAGGACTGCCAGTATCTCTATTCGGTCCACATCGACGACTGTGTGCTGCAAGTTATGCAAGATCACCACAAAATAGTGGTAGTAACATTCAAAATGCAATGCATAGGATGCATCGTTGTGTTTAAAACATGATCACGAGGTATACATTCCTACATAGCATTATTAAGTACGGGACAGAGTTTAGGAAGGTCTTTCTTTTTCACGATCTATTGCACTATAATTGCAGGTTTCAATTACTGCCATGTTTTTTAAAATCCTTAACTGTCTGTGAATGTGCAGCCCTCTGCATTTTTTTTTTAAAAACCAGTAATTGTGCTCAACATTCCATATGTGAGCATTAGCTACAACTAATGTTCTGCCCACAAATGCTTTCCTCTCCTTAGAAGAGCACAACAGTTAGCTTTCTAGCCATCCTTCTTTTAGAAACAAGAAATGCTGGGGGGAAGACCCCAAGCTCATTTGTCTCCTAGCTCTGTCTTCAGAAACAGCTTAAGCTATGAACAGGGGTGTCCATGGGATGGAGAGATAAAAAAACCCTCAAGATAGTGTGCTAGAGGCTGCCATCTTGACTTTTTTGACCCTCCCTCCTGTGAACACCTTGGCTGTCATTCCTCAAATCAACATTGATTGCAGTGGGAATCGAAAAGGGGGAGAAATAATGAAAGAAATAAAAGTATGGTGAAGGGGCATTAATCTACATAAATAGTAGAACTCCATCATAAGAGTTGCTTTTACATTTGTATTCCACCTTCCCTCTAGGAACCAAGGCAATGTATGTGAGGATCTTACATCATTTTACATTAACAGCAGCAACTCTGAGATAGATTGGCCCCAAATCACCATCTCTCAGATCACTCACTCAATGATTTAGTGTTGAATAGAACTTGAACTCAGATCTTCCTGATCTGATACTTGAACTAAGAAGGACATTTATTGAAAAATGTACAAACATATGAGGAAATAATCCTTTTATTAGAGATAATTTTACCACAAGTTTTGAATGAGAAATATGTATACTTTCATACAGCTGTTTTAAAATTTCACAAAATAAAAATAGTAAACCAAAATGAACACCTAGCATAACATCCAGCCCAGGCAAACCAAAACTAAAGGAAATAGGAATTTAAATTGGCTGTAAGGCCTAATCCAGTGTAATAGTGATCTGCGTAACAAAAAAAAAACCTATTATGTGGAGAATTCCTGGTCAGTGCATTGATTTAGCAAGTAGGACACACTTCATTGCCTTATCAGCAAGTTAGCACACAATAACAAATTGCCTGCACTGGAAGTGTGGGCATCTATCAGTTCTTCCCTTTAAATCACCCAAGGAGGAACAAATTTGCTGTTTCCAGTGTTCATTTCATTACCCACCAGTTCTGTTTCCCAGTTCCAAAACATTTCAAAAACTATTGGGGAAAAATGGAAGATTATGTGAGTGTGACTAGGACTGAACCTTTGACATGCTGCATTTAAGGCATGCGTTCTACCAACAGGCTAACGATTTTCAACAGCTGGGATAAATATATAATCTGTTTTATGCATAGGCCAAATGGAGAAGTGTTCTGGAACAATTGTCCCCAGCTTCTTCATAACCTTTTTTTTGAGTTTACATATCACAGTCAGCCACAATCTGGCTTCCTTAATGTTGGCATGTGTACAAAGCCAACTGTGGTTCATTTAAGCAAACTATGGCTTAGTGTAATGCATGAACCATTCAGAAAGGGAGGGGGATTCCATTTTTAAGGAATGAAAAGTAAACAATAATTCTATTGATTTATAGCTTTCTGATTATATTCCAACTTCTCAGGCAAACCTACACCAGTATGTTTAGGAAACACAGGATTGAAATCAGTAGGATTGAAGATAGTCATGTTTATGTTTAACTGATGTAATAATTCCCTTTTAAGAATGATGTTATTTACTTATTCTTTCAGTCAACGTGTATGCTGCCTCAGTCATGAAGGCAACTCTAGGCAGCTTATTTATGAGAATTCGAAATAACATAATTAGACATGGAAATAATGGCCTACCGTATAAGGTTGTTATGAAGTTATATGATTATGGCTGTAAGACATATTGAAAGCATTAGTATTACTACTTGCCACAATCCCAGGCATTAGCACCATCACTGGACTTATCCAAATGCAAACAAATAGGAGTGTTAAATTCTTACACTAAAGCAGACAGCAGAACACACACAGAATGATGTGCTCAAGGTAACCATTAAGAGTGCTCTTTCCAGCATAATGTACAGGGACCCTAAAATGGCATGTTTAATTTCCCAAAACATCACAAACATTTTGACTGCTCAGTTAGCTTTCACTTAGACAAAGTGACTGAAATAATGGATGGTCTGATCCAAAGTCACAGAGGATATGAGCGTTACCCTTGATTTCAGTGGGGGAGGGAAGGATTTTGAAAAGTTGTTTAAAACATCTATTTAAATCAATGACATTTAAACACTGTCTGTTCCCATTATTCGTAACTGCTGAGCAGGATTGCTTAAGTAGGCAAAAGGATATTGCTAGAACTTTGACAGCAGGAAAATGAATAGCTTGACCTCAGGATAAAGAAACCTAAAGCACTATACAGGGAGTCCTCACTTAACGATGGTTCATTTAACGGCAGTTCAAAGTTACGATAGCCTCAGAAAAAGTGCTTTACAACCTGTACTCACATTTACGACTGTCACAAACCGTCACACCACCCCCCATGGTCAAGTGATTGTGATTTGTGATATTTTTTAACATCAGTTGTTAAGCAAATCACCATGGTTGTTAAGTGAATTCCAGCAAAAAGTCCATTGGATAAGCTGGATTTGTTTAATGACCATGTGATTTGCTTAACAACTGTGGTGATCATAAAAATGGTCATAAAATCAGGTCTGGTTATGTGGTGACTCACTTAATGATTGTCCCACTCAACCACCAATTTTCCAGTCCCTATTGTGGTTGTTAAGTGAGGACTACCTGTATTAGAGATTGGCTCAATTTGCCATTGAGGGAGTAGATTAAATGTCTTGATCTGTAGTTCCCAGCCTGGCACCCTCCCACTGTTTTAAATTGCAACTCTTTTCATATCCTCCAGTCAGCACAGTGGCTGGCTATTCCAGCTGGGAATAACGGGAACCGTAGTTCAATTTTTATGGAAACATCAGACTGAGGAAAGCCGCTCTCAGCTAAGACCACACTGGAACACATCAAATTTAGTCCATCCTAAAAGACAGTTCACCTTTAAACAACTTTCCTTTTTACTTTACACAAAAATCACCTTCTCATGTGATTGTGTTGAGTTCTTGGGTATGAGGTCCTCAAGATTTCACACAATTTGCTCAGGCAGTTTAGAGATGAAGCAATTTTGGCTATTCATGTTTAATTATTTGGGGAGAAGACTGCAGGATGCTGTTGGACGCTTGAAGAGCTGACTGGTAACCAAGCCCTGCTGTAAAGAAACTTTTAAGATGTTGAGCCAAGGTTTCTACCTCTTCCTCTATAACATGGAGGTGATTTGCAGTAATTTTTTATCAGTGCTGTGCTGTAAAGTAGCTCTGGAAAAATGTGGGAATTGACACAGGATCAGGAGCTACAAGGGAATGGGGAGAGTGACATTCTTCTATCGCTGATTAGAAATAATAGTAGACAATTGAAAAAATGAAAGTTATGTTGTAAACCTAGAGTAAGAGCTTAAAGCAACTTTATATGTATATCTGTTGTAAAAGAAAGTTGGAAGTCACTTTTCTTTTGCGTTTCTTTTTCTTTCTGCACTTTTGATCTTGTTTTCTTTTTCATTCTTTTCTACTTTCTACTTTTTCTCTTTTCTACTTTCTATCTTAATTAGTTCTTGTTAGTTTTTATCTCATTATTTTAAAAAACCTAATAAAGTTATTTCAGAAAAAAAAAGAGATACTTTTTTGTTCCCCAAAAGGGAGTCTGAGCCTGTCCATTCTATGAACAGAAAGAGCCATTCAGTTTACACATGGATGAACAATATTTAAGAATGCGACATGGCTGCCTGAAGAACCACGGGATCCCTCTTAATGACCTATGGTTTCTGGAATAGCAGGGCCATAATGTTGTTCTATTTTTTTTAAGTTGGGGGGGGTTAGAGTAGGAAAAGGAACATATGTCCCTATTTGTGGGGGAGGGAGATAAATAATGTTTTTCTCTGCCCTTGATCCACCCTACAGCCTGAAATTCCTCTGAAATTTGGTCATTTTGCCTCCAAACGTCAACAGTGTGATGTAAACTGCGGGTGGGGAGGGTGATGTGACTACAGTTTGCCTGCCTCTGGATTAATGGAAGGGTAAATCTAAATGCAGCTGAGAGATGTAAGTTGAGACATGATTCTTCCTACTGATTTGGAAATTCTGCAATTTAAACTAGCAAAACTTCCACACACAGGTAGGGTGGGACTAAAAATACAGGTTACATGAAGAAAAAACCTACAGTGCGATTATAGTAAACTTTGTTAAACCAAGCCAGTTCAGTGATATTTTAGGCAAAAGAAAAAAACACAAAACACGTTTTTAAAATAATCTATAAATAAATCTGGGATCTTGCACGTCCATCTTGAAAGTGAAAGGATCTATTGCTTGGATGTTCTGAGAAGTAATATGATTGGTTCTTTCGGTGCACTTCACACTTAGGCAGACACATAAGGAGGAGGAGGAGGATCTTTGCCCGGGCCATTTCCAGGGTCATCATATGATGGCAACAGCACCTGAGGAGAAGAAAGAAAGATGATTCTGAAAAACGTATGGTTAAAAGCAGGGGTTCTCAGAAGCCCCACTTGAGTGGGCTGATAATCACCAAAAAATGGAAGAGCCCACATACAGAACAATTACTACTGGGGAAAAAAGTCAGCTTTTATAAGGGGAGTGTTTCTTTTAACAGGAAAAATAATTGATGCATAACGTTTTTTAAAACCAAAACATTTCAATCTGTAACTTTCCAGTATACCCTCAGACCATTTTCCTACAACTCCTCCCTCTTCAGAGCATTTTCAACTATTGTTCACAGACATTACTAGGTAGAAATAACACTTTCACAGTTCATAGATGCTGTATAGTCAGTCATTTTATGTTGTATTCCTGCTTTGAAAATTTAACACATGCCAGCGATCCACAGGGTTGCAAGTTAAATCAGTAGACCCCTCAATCTTAAACAATGTTGTAGGATATTTTCACAAAGGTGCAGATCTTTGCAAACCATCTTCAGCCTTGAATTACAACCAGGAAGATCTCATTTCTTTTTTAATTACTTCTGAAAAAGAGCTCACACTTTCAGGAATTTTGAAAGAAATGGGGCAGAGGAAGATGTCTTCTACATTGTCATACACAGTTGTGGATTTAGCTAGTAGATCTATAACTTTGGAGCCAAGGAACCTAAAGCTGATTTGCAGCATCACACATTAAAACAAGACTCAGTGGAGCAATTCCAGAACGGAAATGGTTCAAGAACAAGCCAATTCAAACTGGAATACAGCAAATAGTCCCTACAGGTGGTTTCCATATGTTTTGATCAGTGAAATTGGCTCAAATAAAACTCTGCACATTGGTTGTGGACTTTTTTGTTTTGTTTTGTTAAATCACTGTTGTGTTACAGAAGACATTCTTTTCACACCAGCACATCTGGGATGAGCACTTAGCAGCAGCAGGAAGCAGTTATTTCTCAGTCAAATGTCACAGTGCAAACATGGAAAGGCAAATCATTGAACTGACTGCCAAATGAACTTCAGCCTTTTCCAGCTCTAATGATAATGATATCTGAGATAGCAAGTGTGCAAGCTAAAGACCATCAGCAAATGAACTCAGTGTTGGAATTTCTGCATTAGGTTCCCCAACTTTTAGGTGATGGTGTAGCTGGCCCTTCGGTTTGAAATGTTGACTGAGGCAGCTGGTGATTTGGAGCACCAGTCCACCTTCCACTGAGAAGTAGCAACGTGCTAGAATGAGACTTGTGAAGCTCTTGAGAAATGCTGCCAAGGGACTTCTGGGGAAGCAATGGCAGACTGAAGACGGCTCCACATTTAGTGGAGCCAATGACCACGGCTGAATGAGGATACAGTGAATGGATCGGCACCTCAGAATTCCTCTCTGGATAAAGGGGAGGAACTGGGATTGCCCACAAGCACCCCATACAAAGGCTTCCCATGAAGAGGCCATAAAATAGTGGCCTCCAGTGGGTTTAAGAGCTCTGGGAGCTGAGGGAAAGTCAGCTTTGCCCAAGCCATGGTTTGGAGCCTTCAAACAGACACTGGGTTTGCCCATTTCCTTTCTTAATTACTTCTGGAAATTGCTTGTTAACTGCTTTTTTGATATTAAGTACTTGATGACATGGTGTAATATGTCATGTGTTGTTGTTCATCTGAGGTTGTATTATGATTTTTATTATGTCCTGATACGTAAAACCACAGAACTCAAAGAGGATGTACTTTCTTTTTCACACGACTGTACATTCAGTGTTGGTGGGAGACAAGAGATCTGCCAAGACCTCTGCACTGCCGAGTGCCTTAGAGATCTTTCCTCTCTCCACTCCTTTTGAACAGCGACCCAAAACCACATTTTCAGCAGCTGCACCCTGCTGGCAGAGATTTGGTCAGCTTTCTCCCTCTTGGGCTTTAGCAAAATTGTGAAGACCTACCTGTTCTGTCTTACACATGAAAAGGGTATGTTGTAACTGAAGCTGGTTTTTATGTTTTGTTTTGCTCTCTTTATTGTTATATATATTTGAGGGTTTGGGATAATCATTTTATATGTTGACACTGTGAGCCACCACAGCCTCTGGGAATGGGCACCATACAAGCAAAGTGAATGAATAAATGAACAAGCAACCATTATTGCATATTTCACAGGACTTAGAACATAGTTTTTCAAGAGTCTATCTGAAACACATAAACTATGGACAGCTGGAGCTATTTCTTAATAAAATATCATCTGTCAAATAGTAGAGCCCAGTTTGTCTTCCTGCTTAACTGAGCAGGAAGCAACCTAAATGTTTGTCTATGAACATTGCCATTAGAAACCACTCTGGAGCAATTACAAATGGAAGTGGACTGCCCAGAGATAATTTATAGCTTTGAATTCTCTGTGTTGCCAAAGCATTCCCCAGAAGACATGCAGTGTGTGAGAGAATATATAGCTGCCTACATATAGAGACAATACTAACTTTTAGAAAATAAAAGAGCTCTCTCTAGACAAAGAACATGCATTTATCAGGGGAAGTGATATATAAAATATACAGTGTACTGTGGCAGGATCATCTGGGAGTCATTACAAAGAGATCTCCAAGAAATGGGTTTACTGGGTCTATTTCAGAGCACATTTTAAGGGAAAATGTCTATGTTCCTGGATCTTCCATATCGGGGTGTGGACAGTTCTGGGAACTGAAGCAAAAGGATTTAATTGCACTGTTACTTCTGGATCCAGAACATTCTGAAATTTACAATGCTATCATTGATCAAACTCTTTTTGTTTAAGACTTCCCAGACTTAAGGACAGAATCTTTTGGGGGAAGAAGAGGAGCAGACTGTGGATATTCCTGCTCCTCACAGGAACCAGCACCTACTGATAGAGATCCAGTTCAGAGTTGATAGGCCAATATCCCCAAACTGGAAGCCAGTATTGGGTGTTGTCATCCCAATGTTTTTGGAGAACGCAAGATTCAGGATGCCGGCTATAAGATTTTTTAAAGTCCCGTTTACCCTAATATCTACTTCAGCATCAAGGTTGGAACAAGTTAAGATCTGAAATTTTAGTTTGATGTTTTGTTAAGTGTTGGCTTGTTCCGATTCTGATATTCAAAACTTCAGGTTTAGATAAAAGGCATGTAACAGGTCATTAATTAGGAAATGCTAAATAACGGCATGCAGAAAAGAGAATAAGGGAAGCAGCAGCAGAAGGATGGGCATAAGGACAAGGCTTGGGCACATCTTGGCAGGTAAGGATCTCTCTCTCTCTCTGAACAATGCAACTGTAGATATAAGACCATTGAAAGTATCCTGTCAGATCTGGGTTTAAACATCAACCTAAACCATAGTATACTTCATTTGTTTTTTATTTAATGTACTATGAGCCATTATGGTTTATAACCGAAGATTCATGGCCAAGTGCAGTGTCTGAACCACACTAATTTGGGATTATTCAACAAATCATGGTTAAAATCAAATCATGGCTTAACAGTACATGAACTTACTATAAAGATCTTTTAGTCAGTATCTTGTTACTAGTAATGGCCAACCAGGTGTCTTTGTGAAGCCTAAGCATGACACAGGAAGACAAAAGCATTCCCTGGCGATGTTCCCAAACATACATTATACAGAACCACGGACAGTTTTTCCAGAGATGAAGATTTAACTTACTAACTGATCTTTCCTTGGTGAACAGGTCCAATCCAGAGCCTAGCAAAAGTGATGTCTGATGTGAGAACTTGTTTTCTCAGCATAAGAGGACCCATCATTCCCCTATAAGTACCCAGGAAAGCAGCAGCTATGCTGGTCAAAGGTTGCATCACTGAAGGTTCCCATCCCTTTGGATTTTGTACTATCCAAAACAGGTCTTCCCATCCAAACTCAGGAAACTCTCAGAGCCCCAGTCAACCCCAACAAGCTTACCGCTGTGTCATTAGTAGTAATGTAGACCAGGACATCGGAGTTGTTTCTGTTATTAATGTAGCGATAACAGTTCCATACACAACTGATCAAATAGGCCTGGAAGGAAAATGGGTGGAGAAGAGGAAGACGACATATGTTAAACTATGCACTGAATTTCTTCACCACTGTGCAGCCTTCCCAAACTTTGGCACCTTCAGCTATGACTGTGCTGGCCTAGGACTTCTGGGAGGGTACTCTAATTGGAGAAGCTGCCATAATGCGTTATATGCTGCTTAAGAGATTTCTTTTTTCCATTCTGTCTTGTTTCCAAAAGCCAAATGTGCAGAACGTTGGTTAGTATAGATGAATCACAAAGCTCCTCTCCTTTCACCGAAGCAGTTTTGCGCTTATTTAAAATAGTTAAATTTAACAAAAAAGATCTTTAAGATAACACATTAAAAATAGGGTTAGGCCAAGACTGGAATGTTGGGAGTGAAAATAGCAAAACAACTATTTAAATCATTATAGACAAGTGCCTTTGCTCACAGTAAAAAGGCTGTAGTAAGTTCCCTTTGAAAATTAAATCTGGATATTCTCCTTCCTATTTTACATGCATATCAAGGCTTCAAATATTTCCTTGTGAGAATTAATCTCATTGTAAATTTGCTTGCAAGACTGGATTAATGAGATCTAGTGATATAAACCAGAGCCAATGGAATATACACACACTTTTAAAAGTTACAAAAATGTGCACAGTCATAGCACTCCAAATCTACACTTTTTCTGTCTTTTTCTTTGAAAGTCAGACTCACAAGGGTTTCTTTTTTTTAAATAAGAACTTTATTAAGTTATAAAAGCATAAAGATAAAAGCAAACAAGAACTAATAATCGAAGAGAGAAATAGAGAACAAGAAAGTTAGAAATAAAGAATACAAAAGTGATGAAAAGTAAAGAAAAGAAAGGAAAAATTACAAAAAGAATGACTTCTGCCCTCTTATACAGCAGATATAGATAAATCATACAGTGACCTCTTACTCTAAAGCTACATCTTAACACATGTATTTTGTATAACTTATTTTAACTAATCATCAAACCCATAAATCATAATTTCATTTTTTTCTGTCGCTTGCAAAAAGTCCAAAAGGGGCTTCCAATTGGCTCACAAGGGTTTCTAATTAAAAAACAAACACCGACAGCCCACCCACTACTGACACCTGGTACAGCCATCACCCACCACATGTATCTGAGAATATGATCAACTAAATTCAGTAAGCTAGCAAAACCGAATGCCTTGGAGATTTGCACACAAACACACCACCCACATCAATGCAGAACTATGCCGAAATGGCAATTCTTTTTGTCTACCTCTTCCCTGCTGATCTGTCCTTAAAAGCCTTTCATTCTACTGAAAGACCTTTAAGTTGCCATGAACTGCTTTTAAGGTGCATAAAAGGGTATGCTTCGGTCCCGTCTGCTAGGGACTTACGCTTGGTGGGTCCTAGGAGGTGGGCCTTCTCTGCCATGGCGCCCGCCTTATGGAACATTCTGCCCCCCCCCACACACACACACATACAAAGGGAGGAGAGTTCCATCCTTGTTATTGTTCTGTAAGTCCCTCAAGACCTGGCTATGTCAGCAGGCCTGGGGTCCCAGGGGACCGGCGACATTTTAAGATGGCTCCATCACTGTTAATATCTACTCTCTCCTGTGCCTGGTGGTTTGTACTTTCAGTAATTGATTGTTTTATATTTTAAATAATGCTTGTTTTTAAATGTTTATTGTTTTATTTAATTGCCGTACACCGCCCAGAGTACCCTATGCAAAAAGTAGGGTGTTTTGTTTCTTTTGCTGTGTATTGGAGAACGGGATACATATGAGCCTGAGAGTTGCTACAACTGATTGATTTTGCTGAACGTGGGCTACCAGTTTCAAAACATAAAAACTCAGATCTCTAAAAGATGCAGAAAATCCTTTAACTGTTTGCTGCCATCTAGCAGTTCTTCATTTTTTTGCAGCTGAGACCTTTTGGGGTGGGGGGTGCCTTTATGTTGGTCTTCTCTCCTGGTGACTGCCTGGACGAGTCCCTGCAGTTCTCTTAGCAAGGTTTTTCGGAAGTGGTTTGCCATTGCCTCCTTTCCTGGGTTGAGAGAGAGGGACTGGCCCAAGGTCACCCAGCTGGTTTTGTGCTTAAGGCAGGACTAGAACTCACAGCCTCCCAGTTTCTAGCCTAGTACTTTTAACTAGGACAACGAACCAGCTCTCCAGTTGAGACCAGGCAACCTTAATCTGAAAAATCCCATTCCACAATATTATTTGAGTAGGAAATATCAGCAATTATCAAACCCTTGGAACTTTTAAAAACACAACCAAGTGTGTTTTCCTTGCCCTTACATTCCATTCCAAACAAACGAACATTCTATTAACAAAGTCCAGGAGCCCATTTAAAAAGTCAGAGGATTTATTTTCAGTTTTCTCCCTTTTCTAAAACAGAAATTGTTTTTTATCTTACTAACCTTTTCCCTTTACCAATGTTAACATTACAGTAATCTCTTAAACATTATTAAGTATAATATTAATTAGCATATACCAGCTCAGTGGAATCATTTATTTTTGGATTAAGCAAATGCAATCTGCTGAATGTTTTAAAAAACGCTGCAGAAGAAAGTAAGGATGGCCAAACATAAAAGATCTCCGTGTACAGGAAACCACAAAGCAGTGCTGTGTGTCTTGCCAAAGATTAATATGATCCAGTGGTTAGTTTTACAAAGCTTTAAAGGGCCACTAACACAGCACAAGGCTTCAATAGATGACTTAAACAATAACAAAATTAAAAATCATCTTTAATAAAAGAAAGTAAATAATACTTCAAAGAAGATTATTTTCCTTATCTCCATGACCCCCAAAGTATAGAACAATCCATCTCATCTTCCAAGAAGAGAAGGTATCAATCAAAACTTTCCCTAATTCAAAATTACTTTTCAAGATACAGATGGCCAAGTAATCAGCGGATGGCAGACAACTGAATGATACTGGAGCAAATGAAAATTCGAACAAACAACTAAAGTAGGAGGCAAGTGACTTTAAGAATAACCCTGATGAGAATAAGAGTTGAGGTTTATAGGTCCCTAAATACAAAATGAGCCAAAAGTGCAAGGTGGTTGCAAAGAAGCCTAAACCTTCTGCATCAGGAGAAACATCATATCCAAGATTCATAAGTAGTATTCAGTCTGAATAACTTGCACCCAAGAGGTGAAGAGAAATCACAATGGGGTTATAAATTAATTGTACTAATAATTTCATCATGAAAAACAAGGAGAGAAAACAATAGCAAAGTGGAGAAGAGTGATAAAAAATCTTCAAGTATCTACACATCATTGTATAAATAAGAAGTTAATTACAGTTATATACTACCGTGAACAGATTTTAGGATGGTGAAGAGCAAAATGTATAGGCACAAAACAGCTAATCAGTTCCCTGACGACCACCTCTAGCCCTCTTACTACTCTTGTTTCCAAACAAAGCATTGTGCTGCTTTCATCCACTAATTTTATTTTCTAACCCTGCTTATCAGACTTTTGTAAGACTCTGCCATTCATCTTTTTAATTAGAAGAAACTTTAAAAAAAAAAAAATCAAATGATGCAGGGAGACTAAGGGGCATCAAGGAAGAATCTGTGGGCATATTGGCACATGTTGGCACCACAGTCCCTGCCCTTGGTCCACACCCAACAAAAAGGAGTGGTTTTCTGCTTGCGCAAGTAAGAAGTGTTTCCCTTACAACTGGGGACAACCCAAATTAATCCGGGAGGGCCACCCTCTAGATTTGGGGATTGCCCTGAGGAGAATATGGGGGAAGGAGGTAAATACATGTTACCACCAATTTATCTTCTATTAGTCTGTGACACACAGCAATTGTGGATACAATCAATATCACAAATTCTGGCAAGGGTTTCCAAACACTGCTTATTTTTGACATTGTGCATTGCAAATCCTGCCCAACAGTCCATAAGTAGGAAAGCAGCTAAATACTGACATCTCTATTCTGTTGATGATGGTCTGTATTTGTCTTTGTCTCATGATATTTAGGGCCTGGTTTAGACTACCGGATCTTGGCAATTCTTTCCAAAAGTGCTGATCCCCAAAGAAGCTAAACGCACCCTTAGACTATCTCACAATGAATGTCTTGAAGGATTTATATTAAGACCACCAGTGAGTTAAATCAAAATTTAATATAAAGAAGAGATAGATATTTGTATTTTTGAAAACAAGCTTGTTATATTTAAGTAATAGCATAATTCATTTAGATGGATCATTTAGATATGATTTGTGATATACATCTAAGTATTATTTAGATGTATGTGGAATATAACCCCTTTTGAACAATGGGAGACATATGCCAAAGTCGAAATAGAAGGTAAGGAAGATTTAAGTTGGAGACCAAAATTATGGGAGCACTGTTCAGCTCAGCACTGATCTATCAGAGGTGGCCACTTGTACCTGCCGCGTGCTTCTAGGCTCAGTGATTTCCTCTGTTACTTAAGATAGCGATAATTAAAAATAGGAATGAGCACAGAGATATTATAATTACTTCTCATTTCAGTATGGGGAACAGGCATCACCTGCTATATGAATGGGGAATGAGACAACTTGATGGCTTTTATCACACAGATCCCCTAAATCTACAAATAGGTATCAGCTTTATGCAAAGCACAAAGAATTCAAATTGGAACACTGACATACATACACCAGGCTTGTATTTCTCTCAGTCAGAGACAAAATGAGGACACAAGCAGTCTATTGAGCATATAGCTTGCAACCATCTTTTCACAGTTTTTAAAAGACAGCTTTTGTAATGCCCGCTGAAAGGCTTTCCCTCTCCAGAAACAATCAGTTCATCATCTTGGCCTACTTTCACCCTGAAAAGCAAAGCCACTGAATACAGCTCACCAGTCTGACACTTTTGAAATAAAAGCATGTTTTGCTGCTTTGCACGTAACAACTCTAACAGCTCATTAGACTTCACCATCCTGGTACTGGTAGATTCAGACAGATATAGTTCCAATACAATTTGTGGGCACCAGTTTAGGGGGAAGGCTGGCTCATTCTGTAAAATTCATAGGACACCCACATATGTGATTGTGAGCCTGTTACCAAGCTAGGACATTGTTTTCCTTGCAATCCTTTGGATTTAGCCCCATTCTTGCTACAGTATTCCAGTTTCTCTGTGTTGGTCTGCAAATAACTTTTGCTGCAATTCCTGCCTTTTCCTATCTTTCCCAGTTCATATTGTTAAGTAGAAGGTGGGTAAAAATATGTTAATAGATGCATGCTTACCTTGAAAGCCAATGTGATACTTAAACAAAGAAGAAGAATGACAATTAGGCAGGTTGAATTCATTGACATAATCTCTTCCTTGTAGGGGAAGTTTGCAGGCTGAAAATTAAAAGGAAATTGTTAGCAGTCTCATCAAACTTTCTGCTTTCTTTTTTAATATTTTACAGAGCAAAGTTTGTTCAATGTGGTTGTATCCTGTGAATATCAGGATATTTTTAAACTTCATGGCCATCCTGTCAGGCAGAGCAAGTTATTTGGTATGTGTGTGTGCCTTCGAGGCAGTGTTGACTCCTGGTGACTGCCTGGACTAGTCCCTGCAGTTTTCTTGGCAAGGTTTTTCGGAAGAGGTTTGCCATTGCCTCCTGCCTAGGGCTGAGACAGAGTGACTGGCCCAAAGCCACCCAGCAGGCTTCGTGCCTAAGGCAAGACTAGAACTCATGGTTTCCTAGTTTCTAACCCAATGCCTTAATCGCTACACCAAATTGGCTTTCAGGTTATTTGGTGCCACTCATTAATTCCACAGAGACTGAAGTGGATTTTTGACCAAGTTCAACCAAATGTCCCTAAGTGAGTCATTCCAGGTGAAACTGATCTCCAGTCTCCAGCCTGATAATCTGGTAAGACAAGTAGAAAAGATTAGGAGACAAGCAGAGATAGCAGCCTATACCAAGGAGGAAAATAAGTTTTCAGAGCCATAAGATTAATTTGGAAACATCATTCAACCTTCTTAAATAAAAATATTGACACAAACTGGGAATAGTAATCTCCACAGCCCTAGAAGGACCATATTTACATAGTTGCATGGGATGGATGTGAGAGGAAGAAAAGATAGTGCCTGGGGAAAGAATACTTGCATAGGTCTCTAGGGAATTCTGTGCATCTTATATACCTAACCTTCCATTTCCAGTAAAAATAAAACACCAAACTCCAGCAGAGTCTCTGGATGCTACAAAATTCTGTTCCATATGTTGAATTAAGTATGAGTCATAGATTGGATTCACACATTGTACAAATTACACTAAATTATAATTTGTTTGGTTTTGACTTAATCTGTTGCATAAATCCAGGCAGTTGTGATTTGTTCACTAAGTTGTGGCTAGAGTTCAGCAGTTAGGATATTGGGCAGGAATTTAAATCTCCACCCAGCTAAGACCGTGTTGAAATTGTCACTATCTCAAAACCTAATCTGTCCCAAAGATTCTTTTGAGAATAAACTAAAGGAGCAGAGAGAACCATGTATCCTACTTTGAATTTCTTCTACAATGTATGCAATATAAATGTAATACACATATAATCATCTTCTTCATCTTAATCACACAATTGGAAGGGGCTATTTAGAGCACTAAGTCCAACCACTTCCCCATGCAGGAATCCAAGTTAAAGCATTTCTGACACATGCTTGAACATACCTATCACCTCTTTGTGTCATTGGTCCTACTATCAAAGTGCTCTTATTGTACCTAATATTCATTCCAAGTCTGCCTTCTTTTAACTTAAAACCCTTTTTCTGCACCCTGCCTCTGAGATAAGATCATTCATTATGATAAGGGTGATGACAGTGCTCTTGTCTATGACATCCTAGCAGCTATTAAAAAAAGTTATGTCTACGTCTCTTCTGAAGGGTCAACATTCTCAAGTTATTAATCTCTCCTCATGGGACTTAAGTTTTTAGTTTCCATTTTTCTGGAACCTGATCCACCTCATGTGAATCTTCATGTGATGGCCAGAACTGGACACAATGGTCAGGGTGAAGTCTCATCCACAAAGAAGAAACTGCAACTCTTACTTGCATGTATCTGTTTTTGTAACTTTACAAAGCACTCAGCAGTGGTCTTCTATATTTGCATTTTAAATTACAGAATTCTGGGGGGAGAAGAGAAGTTCTTTTTCATTCCCAAAGACTGCAGCAATTATTTGATGTTTCTGCCAGATTCATTCAGACACAAATGTTTCTGTATGCCTTTCTCCTTTGCCAAGTGCTAGCAAGACATTTTCCTCATTTGGAGTTTCACTGAAGTGCACCAACTGTTTAGTCCCACCAGTTGAAGTATAACAGATTGAAGATAAATATTATACAATCATGCTTTCACTTCTTTACTTAAAAAGAAACTGTAGTTATGTGCTGAACCAATATTTTTAATCACTTTTCACTTTGTTGGGAATACATATCTATTTTTGTAGGATGGCAGTTTTCTCTCTCTTTTCATACAAAGCTTTGCCCAATTTCAACAATCTCTTAATTCATGCACATCCCTTATGGATGCTATTACATTAGATAGATTGAATTAAGGATCTTTGATCCAGAAAACTAAGCTCTAACTCAGTTCTAACTCTAAACTAAACCTGGCAAGTCATATGTCAAGATTCATATTATCTCTCATGCTACCTCTGAAAGGTGCACTGGCCAGTTCTGAACTGGGTATGGTCAGATGGTCCAAAGACATGTTCTGCACATGATGCAGCATTCTTGCTCAAGCTAAATTGATCTGGAGTTAAGTCAGTGTTCAGTGGAGACTGCTTGGGAATGTTAAGCGCACCACCTCAAAAGGAAGAGGATTCTGTCTCTTCTGGAGGAGTCAAACTTACTGGAAAGTTTTAATTACTTGATGATATGTTTAGACCATATTGAAGAAATCCATGCTGAAGCTTAAAATTGAAAGTTTGTTCAACAGGTTTAAACATTTATTAAGAGCAAGACAGAAAAAAAACTTGAGTATAGCTACTACAGAATGACTCTCATTTTTTATGAGCATGTACTAATAGACAGATTCTAACAGTAGTTAAGGCAGCAGCTAAATTGGGGAACAGCAAAAAAAAGTTACACAAGAAGTATGAATATCCCAACACTCGACCCGTTTCCCAGTCCAGGACAATATAATAATAATTCATTTATTACTTAATGCATACCCTGCCTTTCTGTTTATTCCAACACTCAAGGCAGCTTAAAACAATTAAAAATACAATGGATAAAACAAAATTAATCAAAATTAAAACCAGACTTAAAAAGTAACAGTTAAAAGCTTACTGATCAAAGAAACTGGGTAGGTTCATAGCAGGAGAAGCAGCCCTGCAAATAATAAAATCCTAAACCACTTAAGGCTTCAGAGGTTAGCACCAGCATCTTAAATTATGCTTGGTAAACAACTGGTAGTCTGTGCAGATCTTTTAGTACAGACATCATATAATCCTTGTACTTTATGCTAGTCATCAGCCTGGATGTTGCATTTTGCACCAACTGCAATTTTCTAAGACTTTTCAAAGGTAACTCTACAAAAATTGCATTGTAGTAGTCAAGATAGATTGTATCCAAGATATGGACAATGGTCACTAACTCCAACTAGCTCAGAATGGGTCATAATCAGGGCATTAGGTATAACTCTTCAAGCAGCCTTCTTGCCACAGACACCACCTGCAAATCTACAGATGTGGGAGTATCGAGAAATACTCCCAAACTGAAGCCTGCTGTTTCTGGGGAAGTGCAACCTCATCTAGATCAAGTTTCACCTAAATCCCAAAATCTAGCATTTTCTTTATCAACAGCATTTCCACCTTATCTAGATATAATTTCAAGTTCTCCCTCATCCAGCCCATTACTGAGATGAGGCAGTAATTGGATACTAATTGCTTCCTTAGAGTTAAAAAGTTGGATCTTTCTTGGATTGTTTCTGCTAGAGTCTGAGGTGGGTAGGGTGAGCACTGGATGCAGAAATAGCCTGAGGTGGTAGCTGGGGTGGTGTTAGGTGTGGGTAAGGGGTGACTAGATATATTCCAGGGCCAGGGTGGGTGAGGAGGAGGGTGGAATGGAGCTGGCAGAGGGGAGGAGGCAGGCAGTTTCATTAGAGTTGTGATGAGCAGAGGAAAATATGGTGGGAAGCTAGGGCAGGTCACTCATGGGGACAATAGGACCAGTAGTTGAGACCTGTCCTGGTCCTGTCTGCTAGGGAACTACACTTGGCAGGACCCAGGAGGCGAGCAGCTCTGGTAACTCAAGTCCAAGAATCAGAGAGCAGGAAGAAGGCCTATGAACTAGACTTAAATAAAATACAACAAGCCCCACACTCACTAGCACTGATGATATTACCTAGTTGGGTAATGAAACATCTGCAAGCAAACAACCAAAGCTCAGAGAGCACCAAGGGCTCCACAGTTCAACCCTGAGCTACAGATATTCTCTTCTATTGAAATACAGCAACCAGATTTTGAAAAGAGCAAACTACACAGAGGCTCATGGAACTATTTCTGTTGAGATAATTTTCTGCTAGTGCTTTTGGCTGACATATCATTGCATAAAATTTCCCACATATAACAAGCTGTAAATTTTGAGCTTTTCTGTACTTCATAATTAAATAAACACTACATGCAAACTGTGCCTCCCTTTTCTGATTTTGACTGTCTACTGCTATGTAAGGAACAGTTTATAGGAAAAGGATTTGATTTATAACTCAAAGGAAAAGATAAATGCATTGCAAAAAGTCCTATTTAATTAGCAATACGGAGAATGTCGTCTTAGAACAGAGATTAGCGATCTTTTGAGGCCTCAGATACCATTGCACAATCTTGTACAATCTTGAATTATTATCTAGGATATGTATGTATGTACACATGTTCTATCTACCTGTCTGCCTGTCTATCCTCAAAAAATGTGGAAATCTCATTCTGAGTCCGATTCAAGAGCATTAAAAGTCTCTCATCATTTTGGCAGGTACAAGCAATTCTAATAAAGCTGATGAGAAAAGATATTGTTAAAAAGTGTACTTTGACAGTACAGCGAGTTAACAGAAAGGAGAAAACGTAGCTAAATGCTGAGGCAATGGAGCTATGGGTAGATGGCTTGGTGGAGGGGTTTCAGAGCAACTCTAGCAATTGCCATCTAATATTACATGAACAGACTATTGTCTCCTCCCACTCATAGCCTTTCAGTCACTACCAAAATCTTCCCCAGAAGGTCTCTCACAGAGGCATGAATGTGGTAGAAGACATTTTCTTCAGCACACGGACATCCTAGAGTTGGCCTCCAGAACTTACAAAGTGTTTCTCAAACTCGGCAACTTTAAGATGTGTGGACTTCAACTCCCAGAATTCCCCAGCCAGCATGGGGAGTCCACACATCTTAAAGTTGCCAAGTTCGAAAAAGACTGCAGTGAATGAAAGTAGTGAAAGCAAAGAAAAGAGAGAAACTTAACATATGTGGGGCTTTGACTTGGAAGAACCAATCTCCTGTTAAAAGGGCTCTGAGCATTGATTTTAATTACTTAGTGTTAAGGAAGTGAACAAATTTTTAACATATGAAGTCTTTCTAGGCTTCTGACAGAAGGGAAAGACCAGAATCCAAGATCAGCAAATCACTAAACATTTCCAGTCTGCTACAGAGTTAGAGCTATTCCCCTTTTTTAAAGAACAAAAACAAAAGAAAACAACTTGCCCTAAGGAAAAAATCTTGGAGCAAAGAGCTCTTTAAAGGTGAAAGCATTCCAGTATTAAACTCTTTCCAATAAATTCCATGTTCCTCTGAGTGGAATATTTAATACATTTTCCGGTCCAACATCCCATTTCTGAGAATTCTCCCTCCCTCACAACCCTACATTAATACTGTTTACATTTCTTGCTTTTTTTCCCTCTACAGGATATAATTTAGGACATTTCCCACTCTGGGGAAAAGATGGGGCTTAAATATAGGAGGGGAAGAAGGGGGCACAGAATTATTTCTTCATAGAGGATTAAATAGCACTTTGACACTGCATACTTTCTCTTGGCATAATGTTCCTCCTATTATTTTCTGGAGCAGTGGAAGCTGATTTAGCATCCTTGACATTCTGATTCAAATACATTCACATATGCTAAACAAATTGGCAATACTATAACAGCAAAACTAGGGATTAGAGACACAGCTGTCAGTGTTTTTGATTCTCTTGTCACTTCTAATTCTGATCTGCATTTGCTGTCATCCTCAAAGCCCCTGCCCCAAAAAAACCCAAAGGTGCCAGTTCCAACCAGAAAAAGATTGGTTGCTCTCAAGTTATAGGAAGGAGGCAAACCCTACCTTTGCTCTCTATAAGAAATTTTAGGGCACTATAGGTCCTATAGACATCTGATAGAAAACAGGAATGTATGGGGCTACTAATATTCTTATAATTTTATGTTTGGCCTGGATGTGTGGGCAGGTAAACCTTATTCTCATAGTCTGAGAGTGAAGTCTACAACAATTATTTACATAAACAATCTGAATATTGAATAAGAAAGTCTTTTACCAGTTGCTGCAGATAATCCCGAACCGTGTTTGGATAAACAAGTATGCTGATAGCAACTAAAGTGTTGAGTGCAAAATCAAAGATTTGGTAACAGAAGAAAGGGATGATCCAGGCCGCATGTTGCTGAACATAAAAAATAAAAAGAAAGAAGGGAATAGTTAATTATAGAATCTTAATGCAATTTTTAATCATTTTTCTGAACACGTCAAAGGGGTCCATAACATAAAAAGAACTACATTATAAAATAATGGAGATTTTCTAAGCAAATCAATGGGCAGAAATCAAAAGAAGGCTTTTAATTCAAGGACCAGCAAGTTTCATCCAAACCAACATATATATTTAATTTGATTTAAGTTAGTCTTATAAAATATAATTTAATCTTGATCTACCTCATATATTCTTTCACTTCAGAACAAATACATTAAACAAACACCTCTATTAATATTCTTTACAGAATATAATTATGATTGTAAATATTACTATTCATAATGGCACAGTTAAGAAAACTATTGTAGTAATATAGGTGAACCTTATGAATAACTTATATATATTCACTACTTAACACAGAAATGGTTACCCTTAAAATCAAGTTTTCCTGAAAAGTTTTTCAAAAAAGGAATTCTTTCCCAACCAGGTGCTCCTTATATTGGATTATAATTCCCAGAATTCCCAGCTATCATGGCCACAGAGAGTTATAATCCAATATAACTGGAGGCTGCTAGGTTGGGGAATCCATCCTCCCCTATAATTAATCTGAGCTAACTTCTTTAGACATTTTCTTATTTTAGCACTTAAGATGATTAACTTGGTGCTTCCAGATGTTTCAAACCACAGTTCCCAGAATTCCTGCCCTTTGGCCAAACTCTCTGAGAATATTAATCCAAAATATTTTATCTAGTTCTGATATAGCACTTGTATGCCCTATCACAGAAGAGGGGGAATCAGTAATATCCACATGATGTTGGTTACTTAAACAAATAAGAATGTGTGTGCATGTATATACTATAATAGTAGATGAATGTGTGTACAGGTAGTCCTTGGGTTACAAGGGCAACTGGGACCAGGATTGCCATCACAATTGCCGTTGCTTAGTGATGACAATCCTGGCAGATTCAGTTGCCTTCGTAACCCCAAGACATGTGGGTCCTTTAGCAGGAAGCAGTGGGAGTCCCAAATGAGGAGTGCAGGGGTGCTGCAGGGTGTGGGGGAGGCCTGGTGCAGGCTGCGCATGAGTTGTGAGAGGCCAGGGGAAGGGGTGTTGTGGTGTTGTGCGAGTGCAGGAGGTGGGGGAGTGAATGGTGTGTGCTGTGCGAGTGCAGGGAGGCTGGGGGAATGTATGGCATGGTGCTGCATGAACACAGGGAGGCCAAGGGAACTTACCAGAGCAATCTGTGACTGTCCCTGCTGGCTTCCCCATTGACTTTGCTTGTGGCATAAATGGTGATCATGTGATTGCAGGGCACTGCAACTGTCATAAGTGCAAGCTGGTTGCCAAGTGTCCACATCGTGATCATGTGACTGCAGGGAAGGTGTAACGGCTGGAACTTTGAGAACCGGTCATAAGTACCACTTGTTCAGCACCATTGCAACTTTGAATGGTCGCTGGACGAATGGTTGGTAAGTGAGGACTACCTGTAATAGCCTTCTCTACACTAATTATGTCTCCAGAATTCTACCTGGTGGATCTGTTCAGAGTTACCCAGATCCTTTTCTGGAAAGATGAGTGGGACAAAGCATCTGCAGTCACCCCAGATTGATTTGTGGCTTGCTTGGCAGTTAAAGTCACTGGTATCTGCTCTTGGGTTGGATGCCACTTGGGCAGAGTCCACTGGGATGATTGTGGTGGGGTCTTGTGGTATCATCAGGGATTCTTCTGAGCTTGTAGAGCTTAAGGAAGTGGTGTAATGGGCTGTAAGAATAACAATGAGGATCAGGAGGAAGAGCCACAACCAAGACAATGGTCGGACAAAAGAAATTTGAGTTTGAGGCAGAAATCTAATTTGGGAAAACGTCTCAGGCTTGACCCTCCCTAGTTCTCTTGTAGATAAAGGGAGGGACAGGGAGGTGCATTCAGACTTGCAAGATTATTACTGTAACCTTATAATAAAAGTAGCATCAGCATTCATAACTTTGGTTCCCTAGTCTGTCCTGTCTTGAAGGACTGACAAGTGGGTAGGGTTTTCTGTGATATGAATTCTGCCATCTGTGGTCTAGATCTATATCTGTCCTGGCTGAGTGGCTGATATTGGGAAATAATGCCACCTGCCTTGAAGGACGGATATAGCTGTTTTTGACAACTTTTGCCCAGTTTCCAATCTTCCCTTTCTGAGGAAGGTTGTTAAGAAGGAGGTAGGAATCCAGCTACACAGAACCCTAGAAAAAGTGGATTATCTGGATTCCTGCCAGACTGGATCTAGGCCCAGTCATAGGGTAGAAACAGCATTGGTTGCTCTGGTAAATAACCTTCATTGAGACTTAGATGATGGGAGTGTATGTATCTTATTCCTGATGGATTTCTCAGCAGCATAGGATACCATCAACCATGGAATCTTGCTGAACTGTTTTCAGAGTTTGGGAGTTGTGGACACTGTCCTTGACTTACGACCACAATTAGGACTGGAACTTCTGTTGTGATGTGGTGAGTCACGCTAGATTTTATGACTTTTTTGCCACAGTCATTATGCGCATCATGCAATCATTAAGCAAATCTGTCTTCCCCCATTGACTTTGTCGGAAGCCCCCGGGAAGGTTGCAAATGGTGATCACATGACCCTGGGACACTGCAACTGTCATAAATACATGCCAGTTGCCAAGCACCCAAATTTTGATCACGTGACTGCAAGGATGGATGCTGCAACAGTTGTAAGTGTGAGGAAAAGTCATAAGTCACTTTTTCAACACTGTTGTAACTTCAAACGGTCGTTAAGTGAATGGTCATAAGTCGAGGACTACCTGTAGTTCTGCTCCTACCCAAGTGGGCAATTCCAGCCACTAATCATGGGAAAGCAATGCTCAAGTCCTTAGTTGTTTCAGTGTGGGGCCACACGGTTTGTGTTATCTCCTATGTTATTCAACCTCTATATGAAGCTGCTGAGAGAGATCATCCATTGGTACAGAATAGGGTGTTGTCTGTATACCAACCAATTGTATACTGACACCCCAAGCTAAGTTAGACATGACATGTAAATCCTGAACTGGTATCTGCAGATACCAGGGTTTGGATAGGGTAAGACAAACTGAGATTAATTCCTACCAAGCCTGAATTGCTTTTTGTCAATAAACATCATGGCAATCCAATAACATCAGCCTAGTAATTAGTTTAGATAGGTAACTAACTAACCAGAGGCAGTGGGCAGAGGATCTTTGGCCCAATTAAGCTGGTGCATCAGTTGCAAATCTACTTGGATCACAATGCTTTGGGAATGGTTTTCATAACTTGATTGCCATGAAGTTGGACTACTGCAGTGCACTCTTAATGGATGTGCCCTATTCTGTACCAATGGATGATCTCTCTCAGCAGCTTCATCCTTTGGAGATGATTCAGAAATTGCAGTTGGTCCAGAATGCAGCAGTCAGACTGCTGGTGGATCAATCCTGCCATTGAGGAATAATTCTGATGTTGATTACCTACAAAGTCGTACATGGTGTAGCAGAGGTCACATAGCACCTTTTGAAAATTCCCCCTCTATTGGGAAGTACATGGGACTTGAATCAGATGTTGGGCCTTCTCAGATGCAGCGCCATGCTCTGGAAGATGCTTCTCCTAGAGGCATATGTAGTACCCTTCCTCCTTATATTCTGCAAAGTATATCCTTATTCTATCGGCTTTTGGCCCTAACTGACTGATTGTGGATATAGCACCTTTATGAATGTCTAGCTTTCTTTGTGTTTTCTTCTGTTTTGTGGTATGCTGCCCAAAGTATCAGGAGTGGGGCAGTGTGCAAGTATTGCAAATAACAAACAGATATGTTTTTCTAGCACCGCCTCCACGGCAACATTATATGCCATGAGCCACTAGATGCTTTGTGGACCAGTTTCTTAAAGTAAGATAGTTAAGACAGAATACAATGCCATACATTATGCCTCACCTTATATGCACCATAGGTGGCCATTGCACAAATGAGAATCATGAGAAGAGAGACTGCAGTTGCAATGCACATATCTGAAATAAATAATGAATCAGTCACAGCTCTGTGAAAAGCCAGCGTCTTTGTTTTGCTAAATAAAGTGTGTTCACTATTATTGGTCCCCAAGGAAAATATTCAGAACTTCAAGTGAAACTGTTCTCTTAATAGCATTCCATGTTTTTAACAATACACAGTGGTATCAGAGGCCACAGGAATCAAGATTATTTTTTTCTCTCTCTTAAACAAGCCTCTCCTTGTTTATGAAAGCACAAACTGGCCTGAGACAAAACTGGATTTTCCTTGGTATTATTAGTAGGTGTTTCTGGCCTAGTTTCTTCTCCTTTAGTCCAGAAAGCATTTTTCTGATGCAGGAGCATCCTCTGCTGGAGGACTTGGCTTGCAGTGATGTGTCCAGCTGATTTCAGACTAATGTTTGCAGAAGGTACTAATTTTGGACCACACAGCTCTTTGGCCTGAGAAAACCACGCCTGAGATAAACCCTACCCGCTTAACTCTATATTCTTGGCTTCACCCAGCTGATATCCCTGCCCACATTAATGCTTCAATACTATCAGACCATCTTCTGCACTGTGTAATATACTGAAGCTCCAGACAAATGAATTACCCTGCTGCTCACCATCACCTTCCTCCTCCTCCTCCTTTTGCTCATTTAAATATGCTTGTTTCAACCTTTAGACTAAATTTTCAAAGAAAACCAGAAGAACTTTTTAAAACTTCCCCATACCCTACTGTAAGTTTCAGGTGCTCAGCTGGAAACTGTTTATATGTAAAACAGATAAAATACTGGACAGGATGGACCATTGATTCAATTCCTGAGCCTGCAGGAGTTTTACTTTATGTTCTTCAATTACAAAAACATAGACTGAGTTCACATATTATATTAAGCTATAGTTTGCTTAACATGATGTACTGACTAAATCACAATTGCTTGGATTCATTCAGTAAGCCAAGCCAAAACCAAATGTAATGTGTGAATGCAATCAAATGAGGCATACACTGCAGGTTAGAATGCTATAAACATATCCAGGTTGTGACATAGTGTCTCTATTTTTAATAAGTAAAATTCTTAATTTTACTTAATAAAAAGCTATTGAACTTCTGAGTAAAATATATGCAGGATTGTGCTGACAATTTAATTCTGAACTGATTCATCGTGATCACTTCTTTCTCTTTTCCTATCCAATCTTACATTTATTCATTAATTCATTAATTAATTCATTTATTTATTAAATTTGTATGCTGCCCATCTCCCCCCAACGGGTGACTCTGGGCGGCTCATGGGTTCTGGCTAGCTGCAAGTTATTCCTAGTTGTTTTAAAACCAACTTATACTATAAATCCAGCAAACCTGCATTCCCTAGGAAATCCCTAGGTGACTATGTTGAGTACCTAGCTAATCAAATGAAAGATGACCCCAAACAGTGACAACCACTGTAACCCTAAGTGTTGCTGCACGCTACGGACCCAAGTACATACCTCTGGCCTCATTAATTGCATTAATGTCTTGGGTCCCTCAAAGGTCCCGCTGCTAAATAAGTGTTTTGTGAATGGCCTGGACCACCATGGCAGTGTTTGGGTTAATAGAAATCCTTTCTTGTGTGAAAAGCCCTAAGTCAGGGAGAAAAAGACAGAAGCAGCAGTCGGAAAAATGCATCATGGGAACAACAGAGAAGCCTGGTTTCTCTGTGATAAGGACTGCAGGTAAAATGTTTAGCTGAAAGTACAGACAATGCCAGAGTTTATTACTGCCTGAGTTCACACATTGCGATGGTTTGTTTGGCCTGGGCCTAGTGTGTTGTGTGAAGACAGCCACTGTGGCTTATTTAACACCCGACATTTAAAATGAACCATTTTATCCCATGGTGGTCAACTCATGGTCTGCATGCAGTTGTTTAACACACTTTCTGTGCCCCCTGAAGATAGTGAAGCAAATTACTTTTGCCTCTTATTAGAGAACTTGAAAGGGATATTAACGATGAAAAATATGACGTAATCAAAGGCTTCAGGCACAATTTTCACCCTTGCTCTCACTAAATAGGTCAATATTCCATATTATTCATGGGTTTGAACAAAATGAATGGGCTCCTTAAAATTTTGCTGAAATTTTATCCATTATGTTTATACCCCACAAACCAAATGGCTGAAAATTATGAACCTGCCAAATTGGAAGCCATTTTTCTTTTCTTTAAAGTCTGTCTCCCAGCCCCCTCCCCCTCCCATGGCATTAGGTTTAGTTGGGTCTGGGGGATTGAATGCTTCCTATTACCATCCTTTTCCTGTTTGTTTAGCTGTATGCAAATCCCCTAAGACTTCTTCCGTGATGCCTGTAACTCCCTTTCTTAGCTCTCCGCTCCATGAGGGGGAGGTCGGGGGCATCAGGAGTGGGGTTAGGCTACTACAAAGATAAAAGGGGCCACTCTCCCCCTCTGAGCCCTGACATACCCAGGAAAATGCTAAAATAAAACTGTAGACACAACTCCTGGTCATTGAAAATGGAAACCAACATTTCTGATCCTCCATCACCACCTTGGAAGAGAAGCAGGAGCGTGAACACAGAGCCTAAGGCATGGGTGTGCAATGCTAAACTGTAATTAAACAATAGCTTCAGACCAGGCCATTCTATTACCACTCCAGGTGTCTATTTAATATAATCCTTTGATGTAATTCTGTACGTGAAACCCACACCTATCTTAATTGTGAAGGTTGGGGCTGCAAGAATCCAGAACACCACTAGATGTCAGCCAGGTGTTCGAATTTCCTCTATTTCTTTGCTGCCATCTACTGGACTTCTGGTTTTTTTGAAGCCCAGACCTTATCCAAGGTAAATCTCAGACGACAAGGCAGCCTGTTTTAATAAATTACCTTCAGTTAAAGTCCTCTTTGTAAATCTCATCTTTAATATTGTCACAAGAATTTTCAGAAAAGGTTCAGCCCCCAAACATACAGATAAGCAATTTTATGCCAGCCCTGAAAGTGCTGTCCTGGCACAATATCAGGTCAGTTTAACAGGAGCCAGATTGTAAATTACTAATGAAATGATATATACTTACTGGCATCATCCATAAATTCAAAGTCATTGCTTAACTCAGAACCTGCTAAATGGTACTGGCCAGGCTCTGTCAAGGCGCTCAATATAATCAGCAGAACCACTGCATTGAGGATCTGGGTAAGAAAAGGAAAAAAAAAGGGGGGGGGGAATCAGAAGATCCAAGCACAAATCCTTAAATTGTGTTCTATAATGAAAATCACTAGAAGAGAGCATCTTTCTTATTTTTATTTCCTATGATTATTCTTAAAATCAGGTGATATTTCTGAAATGCTTAGTGACCACATATTTTCATTCTGCCAGATATAAAAAGTTAGGTGGCACTTTGGGATAGATAATCCAGAAAGCGTAAGTTTGAACATCATGGCCCTTACTGAGAGATTTTATTTGAAAATATGGGCCTATGCATAATATTTTCCAATATGCACAAACATTCTAGAATGTTAGATGCATGATAATTCCATTTGGCAAGACAAATGCAATCTGATTGGATTAAATGTCACAGAGGGGTGGCATCTACAGTTTTTGAGCTATATCATTTTACCCACAATGTTTATCTCTTTGGTTGCTGTACCGTATTCTTTGGCCTTTATTGGACTGGCCCACAGATAGCTCAACTCAAGAAAACTGTCTAGGCAACAGACTGCTAAAGCAAGATTTTACGTCGTTTATACCTTAGTGTAACTTTTACTGATAACCAAACTTTAGCATATGTTCATGTGCAACATGCCAACCTTACACACATTATACACATTGAGATAAATTTCAATTGCTGGAGGATGCTTTGATTTTTAGGTTGATAGATAATAAAAATATTCTGTATTGAAAAACAAATAGCAGCAGAGAGAAAGGTTTAGGAGCCCGCACATTAGCAGGAAAAATAGATCAAAATTTAGAGAATTTCCATGCAATAAGTCTCTCTTGGCCAGTTACTTTGTATTTTGCAACTGAACACAACAATTCAACAACATTTTTCACTCTCTTTCTCCTACTGGTTTTTAAACTGTATCTTGCTGTCCAATATCCCCATATTTATTGGAATGTATTTAAAATTTATTTATTTAAACTATTGTTAAATAAATTGCCCATCTCGCTACTGTGATTCTGGGTGGTGAATTGGAAATTAAAACCAGAAAACAACAAAACAACATAATGAATGAAAAAGAAATATCAACCACAAAGAATCAATAAACAATCAAATGTGATCTTCCTGATCAAAGCCCAAAATACAGAACATAAGAAATCTTGTACCAATTCTGAATCAGAAGGTATAGTTCTAGCTATAGAACTGTGCAGTTTTGCACATGGGAGAGGTTATAATGAGAAATTCCCTGATTAGACCAGTGAAGCCAAATTTCTCTTGATTATTGGGAAAACAGAAGTATAAGAACAAAAGGAAGGCAACAATAAAAAATATAGACTTCTAAATGAAATCAATACACTCCAGCAAAATTAGTTATTTACTACCTCTTTGAATATATTCTTGAGTTTCAGTTCAGGGTCAGGGCCCACTCCAGAGAGGATAGCTGGAGACAGCAATTCTCCCTTCCTCCTCCTTCTCTTTCTCTTCAGTTTTATAGAACACCCAGAACAATTGGAGGTCACCCTCTTTTGGGGTGGGGGTGGGGACTGAATCTTGTTTTGCCCAAGCAAGGAAAATGCTCCACCACTGATATTCTGGGTCTAGCCAGTGAATCTAGCCCAGTGTTTCTCAACCTCAGCAACTTTAAGACATGTGAACTTCAACTCCCAGAATTCCCCAGCCAACATGCCACGGTTGAGAAACACTGATCTATAGTGATAGATCCTGATTTACCTTGGCCCTGGGAAATAACTATAAATCTATCCCCCAAAGGATTCCAGAAATTGGAAGCAGGTTAGAATATCATAGGAGGAGAAAAAAAGCAAAAGAACTCCAGAGGCAAGCAAGCACACAGGCGGTATGGCTGGGGAATTCTGGGAGTTGAAGTCCACATGTCTTAAAGTTGCTGAGGTTGAGAAATACTGATCTAGCCTCACCTTCCCAATGATTCTTGGGGAATGATAAAGCTACCTTCCGTTTTCACTGGTTCTGCCATTGTAATAAACATAATTACAGGGAGATGCTTTTTTTGAGAAGCAAAAGCTGAACATCTCATCGGGACTCCCCGAGTGGGGATGATTTCTCTGGTACTTCAGGGGCTCACAACAGCTTCCCAACTGCTTATGATTGGCCAGATGAGAAAGAGGAGATGGAAGTAGGCAAACCTTTGGACTAATTCAGAAGGGCACTTTTGTGTCCTGCAATAAATTGGCCAGCTTTTCCTAGCCTAGAAGCCATGATTTCCTGCTTCATGTGATATGTAAGTCCAGCAAAATATTTATAGCAGTGTTTCTCAACCTTGGCAACTTAAAGATGTGTGGACTTCAGCTCCCAGAATTCCCCAGCCAGCCATGCTGGCTGGGGAATTCTGGGAGTTGAAGTCCACATACCTTCAAGCTGCCAAGGTTGAGAAACACTGATCTATAGTGATAGATCCTGATTTACGTCGGCCCTGTGAAATAACTATAAATCTATCCCCTAAAGGATTCCAGACATTGGAAGCAGGCTGGAATATCATAGGAGGAGGAAAAAAGCAAAAGAACTCCAAAGGCAAACAAGCACACAGGCGGTATTAGCACATAAGGGATTAAAGGAGGGTGACTGAGCTTCAGCGTGCTGAGTAAGCTGTTTGCCCACTGTGCAAAATAAAGTTCTGGTTATATAAAGCTTGAGTTAATCACTTAGCATGTAGCTCAGCAATTCCATTCATTTGGTGCAAAATGCTTATGTTCAACATCATCGTCATCTTCATCATCATCATCATCATCATCACCTTATAAGTCTCCTGAGCCATGAGAGATGCAAAGCAATACGCATTTCAGAGAATACTGGCTTGATTCCCATATTACACTTAAGCTACCGTTCGTTTTTACACAGTCAGAAGAAGCCACACTTAACACGAAGCCACAAAGCATAGTTTACAAGCCAAACTCTCTATGTTTACACATTGCATTAAGCAAAACCAAACTGAATCCCCTATGGTGAAGAGTGAGGTGTGAATCAGTGTGCTTGGTCTGAAGATGTTAAAGGGGAGGGGGGTGGCAAGGCAGACTGCGCATGCTCAGATGCTTGGGAATGTTGAGCGCCAGGACAATTTAAGGCCACCTTCAGAAGTAACCCATTCTAGATTTCCAAAGTGCAAGGGGAAGAAAGAGAGTGTTGGTTAGGAAAAGTCATTCTAGGCATCCTCAAAGGTCTTTTTCTTACCGTATTCTTGGACTTGGGGAAGTCTTAACACTCAGTGATCTTTAGTCCTTAATTCCAAGGTATGAAGATGCACTTTGTGTGCTTCTACCGAGCAGCTCTTTATCTGCTATTTTGGCAGAGGAATTCCCCATTCGTTCACTTGACCTTGGGTTTGCTGCGGGCTGCTGACATGAGTGTTCCAAAGCTGCGGAACAGGGTCAGCATTTTCTAAGGCTACGGTGCCATGCATCGCACTGCCAAGGGCACCCTATTTTTTCTGAGAAATGAAAGAATATAGTGCCTGTCTAAGTTTGGTTGCCTTTGGATGGAGACTGGGGACCTTTTATAATAAATGAGTTTTACTTTAAAATATTCAAGCTGAGCATAGGCAGAAGAAGATTATGCTTACAGGGCAGCATAGTAGAAAATCCACTGCTCATCATCAAATCCTCAGAAAAGGGATTTCTGTTCTCAAGCCTGTTATCTCTGTTTCTCTGAGCAAAACCTATCTTGCATACATTATCTTTAGCCTGAGGGGCAGGAGAGGAAGAGAAACAGAACCCTTTACCAAAATAGTTCTCACCTCCATGGATATTTCCTCCTCATTGTTTTGCAATTTCCCTAACAAAAGATATGCCTAGCAAATTTATCACTGATTTTTAAGTAAGCAGCCTTTCCCATTTTACAAATATATATTTGAGAGAAGTGAGTAGGATGATGTATCCAAACTGAGTAGGATGATGTATCCAAACCAGCTGTAGATAGGAACCAGCTTAGAGCAGTTCTTATCAGTGTAACCGTAGTCAGCTGAAGTCATGAGCTCCAAGACAGAAATGCGCATGGGTAATGAACTAATGAATAGTAGCTAACACACCCTGCATAATTAATAAGCTAATTATAATGAACATGCGATGTATGGTTATGCATGTAATAGGAGGAACCAGGAAACTTCAAGGAGGCGGTCCTGAAGAATGTAACCTTGGAGTACTTCAGCCAATGGGGAAACAAGGAAGGAATGACGGATGAGCTAGTTAGAAACAAAAAGTAAGGCAAAGAGTCTGGTTCCTTGGAGACCAAATCAGATTGTGTGCATTCTCCCTGCTTATTGCAATAAATGGACTAAACCATCACCTTGTGTCCAGAGGGTTTGTCTCTTGGAGTTTTTCTGCCCTTGCATGAAGGAAAGTGTTGAGGGGAACATATCATATATTTAATTTGCCCTCCCCACCCACGCCTTCCCCCAGTATCTCATATAGACCTTCTGCTAATTTAAATTTCAGGGCTTAGAACTTACATTTCTGCTACTGCAAGCTTTTGGTATGGACTTGCAGATATATTTTAAGGTTTTCTGAGCTATTGTGGCATACAGTATTCTCAACTTCTCATTCCTCCCACCAAGATGTGTCGTTCATTTAACACTTCTGTTTTATTCCTTGTAGGATAGGAACACAGCCAACTCATGAAAACACAGAGGTTGCTTTGGCTTTGATTTCCACTTTGTATTCCCATAATTCTGTGAAGCACTTTTGTGAAGTGTGTGTATGTAATCTTCTGTTATAGCCTTATAATATTCAGCCAACCTTGTCTAATCTTAGAAGCTGCTTGGCCCCAGGCCTGTACCTGGATGGTGAGCCACCAGAGATTCCACAACTGTTGGCTGATTGGGAGGTTGAAAAAACATCGCAGTAGAAGTCAGTGGCACCCACTTCCGCAACAAAACTAAGAACAACGGTTTAGGTTTTTACTCTACCCTATAGACGCATATGCTCAAACCAATATGGCAAAAACTGAAGACCCTGCTCTCTTGAGAAGTCTACAGTGCTTGGAAAGGTAGACAGGAGGATAAGAAGAAGGTGACCAGCAGCAAGGTGGGTGAACTCAATTATACCAGAAATGGATGGAAAACCTGAAGAGATGGTTTAGGGACAGATCATCCTGGATAAGGGCTATCTATATTAGTCACTTGATGTTGGAGAAGGCTCCTGAGAATACTATGGACAGCCAAGAAAACAAGCAAATGGATTATCAAACAAATCAACCCAGAGTTCTCACTCGAGGCACAAATGACCAGGCTCAAATTATCCTACTTCAGACATATTATGTGAAGACCTAGCTCTCTGGAGAAGGCTGTAATGCTGGGAAAGGTAGAAGGAAGAGGATGTCCAGCAGCAAGGTGGATGGAATGCTTGTTAGGGGGTGAGCTCCTGAGCATATGAAGAGGGCTAAAAGGATACAGAGAAATTAAATAGCAGCAGGCCCCATTCAAAAAGAAAAATTTTCATAATATAGCTGTCTGGAATGCAAAGGGTTCACTCAACCCAGCTATCAGTGAATGCTAATAAGTTTTTTTGAAGTCCCCCATTGGGGGGAGATGGGCGGGGAGAAATTTAATAAATAAATAAAAATAAATAAATAAATGGTAGCTTTATTAAGAAATACATAGGACAGGAAAGCTGACTTCTATTTAAACCTTGGGGAGAAAGACAGGAGAGAAACAGGAAGTTCCCTAGTCCCTTAACTCAGATGCTCATTTTACTGACAATAGTTCAAATGAAGAATAAAGCAGCTGAATATCCTTCTTCTCTCTCTCCTTCAGGGTCAGATAGGGTCATTGGTACAAAAAGGTGATATTAAACCTTGTTGTGGTCCTCAGTCAATGGAAGAAATTAAAATATGCAGTATACCTCATAAGAGTATATTGTATTTTTCCAATAAAAGATTTTAGTTCAAACGATTTATAGTGGTAGAATAATAAAGACTACAGATGTTAGGAGGCAAATGAAGTATAAGAAATAGGAAAGATACAGTTTATAATATGTATTTATAATTTATTTATAATTTCAAAAAATACTTTCTCCAGTAAAGCTAGACTCCTGGCGATTACCTGCACATGACCGTGCTGTTTCCTTAAATGAGGTCAAGGTCAACTGAGGCATAGATTTACCTGCAAGCAATTGTTGTTCTCCTATATATGACACTCCTTTTCCAGGATTGTTTCCATGCATTGATGTAATAGATTGTGAGCCATGAAAGCCTATGTAATTAATTGTTGCATTTACCGCAGAAGATCTTTACCAAATGCATATTGGAAGCAGATTGTAACTACCCATCCAATAAAAACGATCTCTTTGCTTTTTCTCCAAATCGTTTCTATTATGGTCCAGAACAGGCATGTAGCAAACCTCATTATCTCAGCAATCATTACACTGATTGTTCCATACAGGGGACGATCCGTTGGTGGGAAGACAGTGAGGTATGCCTACTCAGCTAATTCCTGGGCTCCAGAGGGTCCTGTAACAAAACCACAGCTTTGGAGACTTTAGAATCTCAATTATCTCTTTCCTCCCTCTGGCTTGCTCTCTTTAATTTTAGCTGACAGTTTTACTACCAAAGGGAAAAGATCCGTTGTGTAAAAGTTGAATGATTATGGATATCCACAACTTTGGGGTTTGAGTGAGACAAGTTAGAGCTAATGCAGAAAATTGCACATATAGAAGGGCAAGATGTATAAACTTGGCTGCCGAGAGGTAGCCAGTAGGCTAGTTTCAGTGCAGCTAGAGACAAGTCAGACTGAAATATGCAAAAGCTATGGCACTAACAAGTTTTAATATTTTACCAACATCAGTACTGGATGGGAAATATATGAAACATCCATATGAAGACTGTTTGTGTGGGATAGGCCTTATTGGAACCACAGCCCATTTTCTTTTATGCTGTATACTCTATAGGGGCATTCATACATATTATATACTTCCGTTAATTATACTTTTTAAATTATAAATTTACATTTTAGGATTTTCTTAAATTATACTTTTCTAAGGTACCTAGACTCATTCTATCTTCTGTACCTATTGTCAGGTCAGAATGTCTCTAAATGTTCTAAATTCTGCTAAGTTGCCTGCAGAATTTTATTAATTTTCTGATTTGTATATTTTTGGTTCTTGGCCACAGGCCACGATAGAGAAGTGCTGTTACTTTGAAGCAGGAGAATAGGAAGGTTGGTAACAAGAAGCATCAGCAGTGGGATTTTCCCTCTGTGTTCCACATTTTGCTATGTCCCAAACACCATGTATTGTACAACATCTGGATTTCAGTGTTTTTTTTTTCAACTTATTCATAAATGATCTGAGTGAGCAGTGTGTGAGGTGGCCACGTTTGCTGAACAAACTCATTTGAAGTAGGTATATCTAATAGTGGGCAAAAAAATTGAATATGAGTCATTTCAAGATTGAAACACCTATTTTGGGCTTGAAACAACTGTTCTGAACTTCCTGGAAGTGTTCTGATGCGGTTTCAATCATTTCAGAAATATTCTGAGCCTGAAAATGACATGTTATATTTAGAATACAGTACCTCTGAAATGTCCAGAGCAGATTCTGAACACTTTTGGTAAGGTCAGAATAACCTATATTGAGCTTGAAAGGTTTTATACACCTCTAGTTAATACACAGAGGAATAGCAAAGAGCTTCAAAAAGATCTCTCCAAGCAAGGACACTGAACTGGCAACTGCAGGTCAAACTGAGTAAATGTAAAGCAACAAACTTGGGTCAAGAAGCCCTAAGTTCACATATTCATTAATTCCAGTCTGAGTGCAATGAAAATATTGATCTAGTCAGTCGTGCTATAAATAAGTGGAAAATTCTTTGTTGGGAATCATTTGGAAACAAAAGTAAAACTGCTTTTATCGAAATTGATGGTGTGACCATACCTTGGTTACAGCACTTCAAGAAAGACATTGCAGAGCTGGAAGAATGCTCCAATATAAAGCAGGAAAATTCTTCTGCAGGACTAATCTTTCAGAGTATTTTGACACAACATTCACCCCTGTTCTGAAAATGCTGAAGCCTGTTTCCAGCTTTTTTCTTCAAAAGGGGCCTGAGCTGCTATGATGAAAAAGCTGTTTTTAAAGTTAATGGAAAATTAACTTGTGGCAATTGCTTGCACACCAAGGAAGAATAAATGTTAGGCCTCTCTTGATTAACAAGACAAAATACTGCAGGAATGCATTTCTGATACAGGTAGTCCTCGCTTAGCAACTGCCTCATTTAGCAACCATTTGCAGTTACAACAATGATGAAAAAGTAACTTTACGACCAATTCTCACATTTATGACCTTTGCAGGTCTGTAAAGCAAAGAAAAGCTGAAGTAAGATCATAAATACAGTTGCGGTTTCACTTAGCAATTGCTTTGCTTGATGACCAAATTGCTGGTCCCAATTGTGGTTGCTAAACAAGGACTATCTGTATATGGTAACAAATCTATGAAACCATTCTGAAAGAATTCCAGCAACTTTTGTTTATCAGAGGTGAGCTACATTTATACTACAATGTTCAGGTTCCTGTGCCTCTCTCTCCCACTTACTGTATATAAAGGACTAGAAGCAATTCTCCTTTGGGCAAGAGAGAGTTTCCATCCATTCCTTGTTTTTATAATGGCCTGATCTAGTACCAGGTTGTTTACTTTTGACCACAGAAGAACTGACTTTCACAGTATCCAAGAACAAGGATAAGGCTATCTGATTTCTCTGAGAAAGCAGATAGTGTTTGTTGTTACTTAATGCAGGTCTACAAATAGCAGATAGTATTACCAGCCAGGAAGCATTAATAGATTAATCCTTTTAGGTGGAGAACTGCAGGATTATTTTGGATTGCATGACTGAGTTGGGCGGAAGAACTATGTTTCTCCATATGGGTTAACTATAGCACTCATGGAGAACCTACAGAGGAAGCAGGCATGACTTTGGTCATTTAAATGAAAACATTAGGTGTCTGTAAGGGGCGGCAAACAATTACATGCTTATCATGACATCATCATGCAAATAACATGACTTATATACTGTATGTGGGTCAGACGTCATTGTGACACATGTGTCCTCATTTTGATGTCGGTGTGACTTGCTATGGACACTTATACTGAAGAAATCTCTACCTGATCATTTTTGGATGGGATATATATCTGCAAATCCCAAGAATGCTACTTTTAGTTTTACAAAAGAAAGTCAGAATAGAAATATAATAAATAAAGTAGGATTGTTCAGGCACAAGTTAATTGACTAGACTCAAAAATCTTCTCAAGAACTTCTCAGAGGACTGTGAGCTATTCTGTTTAGAAAGACCAGGTACTAGGGATAACTAGCTCCAGCCTTCCCCAACCTATTATCATCTGGGTGTGCTAGAACTACAATTCCCAGAATTCTTATGCAGCATAATTCTGGCTGGGAACTCCTGAGACTCATAGCCCCAACATACCTAGCAGCAAATAATTGGAGAAGAATGCAGCACTCCTACTCAAGCCATTCCAAGCTGTTCCAGTCCATTTCTCAGATTCTGGGAGTCTCTGCAACATCCCTCATTAACAGTGGTTTTAAACACTATAATATATCCTTTATAACAATAGAGAACTGAGGTAGAAATAAAGTCATTTATTCAATACCAGGCAGCCTAATTATTTCAAGAGATTATGTTAAATCAATTTACTACTCAGCATTTTTATAAACTCTTTTCATTTACAATCTCTCTTCCTACTGAAAGTACAGTTCTTTGGAAAGGTAGCTGTATAAAACCATAATAAGCAAACAAACAAATAAAGCAAGCTATTTGGAGGTGCCACTGTAAACTTCCCAGGTATAAATATTGTCAGTATAATACCACCATGCCATAATATCCTTGATAGATCACATGGTTGCATGCAAAAGTTCCCAGGTTCCACAGCCTGCATTTCCAGTTTGGGCTGGTAGGAAATTTGTCAATCCTTGGACAATCCTGATCTGGCGCAGGCATAATGCAGCTTCCTGTATTCTAATGCCAACTTGTCCTTGTTCGTCAAGGATGATCATCATGTAGCTCTTGGGCTAATTTTAAATTCCTTATGAAAGAGAACAGTTCAGGGCTTTTGGAGGAGTTATCTGTCCCTTCCATTCAACTGGCTTTCAGAAGAAGGTACCAGAAAGAGGAAAAAATGTGTGTTAGAGGATATGTGGTAAGAGAGAGAGAGAGCAAGAGAAAATTGAATGCCCCATCCAGTTTTGGCATTGATCTCATATAGTGATTCTTTCATCTCACTCACCAGATTTCTCCTGAGAGAATGTGGCATTCAACAGAAAAACATAGCTCTACCCTATTGCAAGTAAAGGCTTAGTAAACCCACTTTTGCTCTTCCCATGTTTGCTATCGCTTCATTCAGGATTTTTTAAAACTTTCCAGTCCTGTCTACTGCACTCGTTTTCTGAGGGGGTTTCTTATCCCTGTACTAACAGACTTTATCCTTAGCTTTTGAGATCAACTAAGGTCAGCCCAAATATTCTCCTGTTATTGATTTTATGGTGCATGTTTTTATTTTATTTTATTTTGTAAGCTGCCCACAGTCACATTGTTTGAGTTGGGAAGCTAGATAGATTTAATAAATAAATCAATAAATCCTGCCATTTGGCTACAAGCTTGCAAATAAGTCACTTGAGTTCAGAAAATAAATAATGCATTTTAATATAGTGAGTTTGCGGATGATCCGTAGCAAAGAATAGGATTTCCTGGCAGAGTGTCAGGTTTAATCCCTTGCATTCTGTTGTTGTTTTTTTCTTCTAAATAAGATGAGGCAGCAAGTAAAAAGCATTTTCTTATCCTTTTTAAATAAGTGCATCTGTAAGTTGAATTAACATCAACTTATATTGCATTTCAAAATGGCTCACATCCATTTTCCATCCTGAATAAATATTCACAGGAGATGATGTCCAGACAGAAAGTATTCTTAATAGCACTCAAGACAACTCCATAACATCAGAATAGTCATCATCTAGCCATTTCATATCTGAAGAGCTCATTCATAAACATTTGTAAAAGCTTTTTTAAAGAGAGGTCTGGAGGCCAATTATTCTTGGGCCAGAGATTTGATCTGGATGCAAGGTTATAATTGCATGCAATTCTAGAAAAAGCTTCTGGAAAACATTACAGGAGAAAATTAAGGTTTTACTACAAGATCAGATGTGCCCTGAAGGTGAAAAGGGTGTGGAAGGGAATTTTATTCTAGCCCTATACATATTCCAGATCTGACTACCTGTGCCTTTAATAATTTTAATGTAATCCAGTATGTTAATTTAACTTTCAATAAAAAGCTAAGTCACTTTCTCACTTATTCTATGATGCAAAGCCTCCTTTATAAGAATGAAATGATTCTACAGGATTCCTAAAATATGAGGTCTATATATTTAACCAGAATGTTGTACTGCAACCTTATCCAATTTTAACCCCTTCAGATGTGTTGTAGTTCAACAAATTAGGAGACTGCTTGATTAAGGAAAGTTGCAGTATAGCCAAAATTTGCCTTTTTAACATTTTGTCTCCCCAGAATGACAATTAATATATCAAGAAGTAATCTGCATTAACCTGCGATATCATTCCTGGGTCTTCTATACCAAATGAAAAACATAATTGTTGGCTCTCGAATCAATCTTAGAAAAGCATCATAGTTGATTGATTTGTGGAAAATACGTTTCCTCTAAATACCAGCAAGATGTTAACAAAATGTGATCCCCTACCCACTGACTTCTAATCTGTTGGACTTTCAGTTCATCTACAGCATAAGGATCCTCTGAAGGAGGCAGGACCTGATGACTTTGGCTGATTAAAAACAAAACAAAACAAATGCCAGAGTCCTTCAGGCTGGAAGGATAGGTGGGGAAGTCAAAACAAGCTCTAGAAGACGACAGTGGCAGACCATTTCTATGCTGTTGTCCAGAGACATGAGCATGGACATGTAGCCTGCCTCAAAGAAGTTTTTACTTCTACAGTATAGGAATCTCTAATTCATCTCAGCCTTTCATTATAATAAAAATATATTTCTTAGTACATGTTTGCTCCATTGTTGCTACAGGTGAAACTCGAAAAATTAGAATATCGTGCAAATGTTCATTTATGTCAGTATGGCAACTCAAAAGGTGAAACCAATATATGAGATAGATGCATTACATGCAAAGCGAGATATGTCAAGCCTTACTTTGGTATAATTGTGATGATTATGGCGTACAGCTTATGAAAACCCCAAATTCACAATCTCAGAAAATTAGAATATTACATGACATCAATAACACAAGGATTGGAAATAGAATGATATCGGACCTCTGCAAAGTATAAGCATGCATATGTACTCAGTACTTGGTTTGGGCCCCTTTTGCAGCAATGACTGCCGCAATGTGGCGTGGCATGGATGCTATCAGCCTGTGGCACTGCTGAGGTGTTATGGAAGACCAGGATGCTTCAATAGTGGCCTTCAGCTCCACTGCATTGTTTGGTCTCATGTCCCTCATCTTTCTCTTGGCAATGCCCCATAGATTCTCTATGGGGTTCAGGTCAGGTGAGTTTGCTGGCCAATCAAGCACAGTAATCCCATGGTCATTGAACCAGGTTTTGGTACTTTTGGCAGTGTGGGCAGGTGCCAAGTCCTGCTGGAAAATGAAGTCAGCATCCCCATAAAGCTCGTCTGCGGAAGGAAGCATGAAGTGCTCCAAAATCTCCTGGTAGACGGCTGTGTTGACCCTGGACTTAATGAAGCACAGTGGACCAACACCAGCAGATGACCTGGCTCCCCAAATCAACACAGACTGTGGAAACTTCACACTGGACTTCAAGCATCGTGCATTGTGTGCCTCTCCATTCTTCCTCCAGACTCTGGGTCCTTGGTTCCCAAATGAGATGCAAAAGTTGCTCTCATCAGAAAAGAGGACTTTGGACCACTGAGCAACAGACCAGTTCTTTTTTTCTGTAGCCCAGGTAAGACGCTTCTGACGTTGTTTGTTGTTCAGGAGCGGCTTGACAAGAGGGATACGACATTTGAAGCCCATGTCCAGGATCCGTCTATGTGTGGTGGCTCTTGATGCACTAACTCCAGCCTCAGTCCACTCCTTGTGAAAGTCCCCAACACTTTTGAATGGCCTTTTCCTGACAATCCTCTCCAGGCTGCAGTCATCCCTGCTGCTTGTGCACCTTCTTCTACCACACTTTTCCCTTCCACATAACCTTCTATTGATGTGCTTTGATACAGCACTTTGGGAACATCCAACTTCTTTTGCAATTACCTTTTGGGGCTTTCCCTCCTTATGGAGGGTGTCAATGATGGTTTTCTGCACAACTGTCAGGTCAGCAGTCTTTCCCATGCTTGTGATTCCTACTGAACCAGCCTGAGAGACCATTGAAAGGCTCAGGAACCCTTTGCAGGTGTTATGGATTCATTAGCTGATTAGAGGGGGACACTTTGAGCCTAGAATATTGAACCTTTTCACACTATTCTAATTTTCTGAGATTGTGAATTTGGGGTTTTCATAAGCTGTACGCCATAATCATCACAATTATACCAAAGTAAGGCTTGACATATCTCGCTTTGCATGTAATGCGTCTATCTCATAAATTGGTTTCACCTTTTGAGTTGCCATACTGACATAAATGAACATTTGCACGATATTCTAATTGTTCAAGTTTCACCTGTACTTCAGTCACAAAAAGACCAAAAACGGCTGCATTAAAATCTGTGGGCAGCCCACCCTTATATACCGACAGCCAGATGCACAATAGGGTGTATAGAATATTAAGCTCAATCTACTCAGATCTGTATTCAAATGATGACTTAGTCAGGTACTCACTGGATGATCCTGGGCCACACAATTCTTATAATGATAAGGGATAATAGACAACAAAAATAAGTTTAACAGATAATACAGAAACAGCCTAATCAATTCAGTGAACTCAGTCCCAGTTAAAGAGGACAGGGAACAGCTGCTCTAAGGAAATATGTATGTAAGTCTCCTACTGAAGAGCCCTGGAACATGGAGGGAGCTGCTTTTGACTGGATCATCTGTACCAAGGGGATAAGAACATCCACAATCAAACTACCCTCTGCCATGACCTCCTGCTGTACAGAGCCTTCTCCATCCACCTGCAACTGGGGATCTCCTAAAAAGCGGCACTTAAATTTTGATAAGTTGTTCTTCCAGAGGTTCATCACTCCACTCTCTGTTGTTCAGTCGTTAAGTCATGTCCGACTCTTCGTGACCCCATGAACCATACTGTGCCAGGCCTTCCTGTCCTTCACTGCCTCCCTGAGTTTGCTCAGTTTCATGCTCATTGCTTCAGTGATGCTATCTAACCATCTCATCCTCTGCTGTCCTCTTCTCCTTTTGCCTTCCATCTTTCCCAGCATCAGGGTCTTTTCCAAAGAGTCCTCTCTTCGCATTAGGTGACCAAAGTATCTGAGCTTGAGCTTCATTATCAATCCTTCCAATGAGCAATCAGGGTTGATTGATCTTTAAATGAATGTCAGATATATGGCTCATTCCAGGTGTCTGAAGCTCAGATCTGAATGCCTTTTGCAACTTTTTCAACATATATTGCTAATTTTATACATACATGCTTTGGAGGGCGGGCATAGTAGTTTTAGCATGATTTACAGGTAATCATTGATTTGTTTATTGGCTTTATATCCTGCCTTTTCCCCAGAATGCAGACACAGCTATCATATTTAACACACGCGCATATATATATTAAGAATACACATATCCAGAACAGGAACAATTAAAGGGGAGATGGGAAATCCAACCTCATCCACTACTTTCAAATCATTGCCTGCCAAGTCAGGTATCTTATGGATGTTATTCTGCCTCTGTTTTTCTGACATGCTCTCTAAATGCTTCACCTAGAATATTTTATGGCCTCTCTATAAAGAGAGGAAGGAAACCGCCTGTGGGGTTACAGGCAGCAGCAGCCAAAGGGAATTACTGTATCTCAAAAAGAATTATGTTGCTAATAACTCTTTAGAGGGTTAGCTCTCCAGAAATAACCCCTCTTTTGAAAAGCAGCCTTAACTGCTGAAGTCAGCATCCCACAGAAGTCTCACTGGAAAGACGCGAGCGTCTGCTAGAAAGGGCAAGATGCCACCTCGCAAGGCAAGGAGCCAAGATATCGAAACAAGCGGGAGCGAGAGGGAGAAGGCGGACAGAACAGCAAGGGAGAGGTGGAATTTGCCAAGCATTCTGGGGAAGGACGGAAGGACGGGGGAACCTGTGCCAAGTTCTGCTGCTACGTAGAAGCCTAGAATTTACTTATGCATGAGTAAGGCCTGCCAAGTAGAAGAAGCCATGTTTGTCCATCTTCTCCTGCTCTGCAAGAGCTTCTCTGAGGTCTTGTGGCTGCACCATAGATTTGAACAAACACAGCGAGATTTTCAGGCAGAGTGGATTCCTTTCCTCAGATCCCCCTGCAGAATCCAGAATCGGTCTGTTTCAAAGCAAAGAGATTGCAAACGAGCACACTCACTCCCTGTCCTCCTCCGTGCTCTTCTTCTGGTGAATTGGGCTCAGCTGGTCCCGGGCTGGGACTTCCCTCCCTCTGCTTGCTATCTATCTTTCTATCTATCATCTATCTAGTAGCTTACTGATAGTTAACTGAACCAAGCTTTACTGAATCCAACATACAGAATAAAAGGCAGGCTATACATCTAACAAATAAGTAAATAAATACAGTTTCTGGGTCTGCACAACAGACTGAAGCTTAATAATTAGGCTAAAATATGATTGGCTAGCTTGGGGCTGAGTGTCCTGGAATCCCAGCCCTGAGTGTGTGTACTTGTGGGTAAGGTACAGGGCTACCAGATCTGGGCTGCAAAAAGAGCTTTTGGCTGCCAAGGAGCCATTGTTGGATTTTTGCAGCCCAGATGATCTGGAAGCCCAAGGCAGATAAGCCAGCGGCAGCAGTGGTTCTTTCTGCCCCCTCAGCACCTCCCCCTCTTTTCAAGCCACCTGGGGATGGGAGGGAAGTCCAGGGAAGGCAGGCAGTCTTTCTTCCTGGACAGTGCACCAAGGAGGATCTGGTCCAAGTGAGAAGAGGGAGGATGGGATGGGATCAACTGGCTGCCCTGCTGCCCAGAGGAAGAGCAGAGGCAGCCAGCAAGTGTGCCCACTTGTGCTCTTTGAGTGTGCTCACTTGTGCTCTTGGTGTGCACAGCACCGCGGAGAGTCTCAGCTGGGGGCGGGGGGGGGGGGGGAGGTCCCAGCCTCTGAGGATGGGACCAGCTGAGCTCTGCTCACCAGAGGAAGAGCAGAGGGGAAGCCGGGAAGAGAGCAACCCCCTTGCACTCGTTTTGCTTTGCAAAAGCCCGATTCTGCGTTGGGGATCTGAGGAAAGGCACGCAGTCTTCCCGAGCATCTTACTGCATTTAATCCAGCCTGCCGCGCAGCCACAGGACTTCAGCGCCGTTCGCCCCCACGCTGTATCGAGGGACAGCGACCTAGAGGACGCGTCCTTCTTCCCCTGGCCCCAGTCCCCAGCCCCGGGAGAGCGAGGGCGTTTGCGGTGCGCCGCTTCTTCCCACGCGGCCTCTGTGTGGGGGAGGCTGGCGCCAAGCGGGGGGCGGGGGGTGGGCAGGAAGAAGGGGGCATCCGAGGGCAGGTGGTTCCCCCGGCCACGAAGAAGCGAGAACCAGCTCTGCGACCCGCCTCGGTCGCCGCCGCCATTCTATTCTAGCCCCCGTCGTTCCTTACCAGATACCAGATTCCCAGGATTATGGTGCCGGTGCGGACATGGCAGCACAAGCAGCAGCTGTTGGAATAGAACCGAGTCCAAGGGGAGCCCAGCATCTTCATCGCGTCCTTCGGAACTCCCTCCCGGGCCCTTTCGCAGCGACTCCAAGCCCCAGACCTCTTCCTAGGAACGCTGGAGGAGGAGCAGCCGCTCGGATCCTGGCCGCAGTTCAGGAGCAGATTCTCCCGGTGCAACACCTACGGGAGGAAGAGGCGGCGTCGCAGCCAGCAGCGCCTTCTATCAGCTGGAGAGGCGTGCGGGCGGGAGGGGGGGGGAACCCTCTGTTCCATTACGTCATCGGGCTTCCAGCCTGCCGAAGAGGAGGGGCGGAGCCTTCGAACCCCGAGACTGCGGGGTCAGACTGCGCCGGCGAAAGCGCGACCTGACCCTCGCGAGCGCTCCAGAAAGGCTGCGAGCGCGTCTCGGGACCGACCCCGCTGCCCGGCAAGTGGGAATTGCTTCGAAATGAATTGCGGGGTTTCTAAGTAGGGTATGCTTTCCCACGTCAGCCTCTCCCATCCTCCTCCTAACATTCTGAAAGGTATTTTACCTTGGGGTTAATGGACCTCCTGCATCATCTCTACTTTGCTGATGCTTACTTGTAGGATTCAGCTCCTTTTTTCAACCCCACAGCTAAAGAAGGCAAGTTTATGGTGTTGGGCTGACCCAACAGAAAGTAACTACAAATTAGCCAATCACATTTTAGCCCAGCGTTTTGTGTGAACTCATCAATCGCTCCACTTAAAAGTTCAGCTATTATTCATTACGATAGACCAGTGTTTCTCAACCTTGGGAACTTTTAAGATGTGTGGACTTCAACTCCCAGAAGCTGGCTGGGGAATTCTGGGAATTGAAGTCCACACATCTTAAAGTTCCCAAAGTTGAGAAAGACTGCTATAGACGGAAGTCTGCCCTTGTTGAAATGTGCTAGATTTCTTCCTTTTAGTTGTGAATGTAGCCTCCTTGCCAAAGGGCACACTCAGACATTTAGTGCACGATTACACAGGTGAGACATGACTTGAGTACAGAGACAAGATTAGCCCCTTCCCTGCCTGCTTTGGAGGTAGAAAAAATTGGCCCCTGGCCCTTGGGTGCCCCCTTCCTCTTGCTCTATCCTCAAAGGGGCCCCATCCTCCCCAACACACTGAACAAAGACAGGAAGGACTGTCTGACAATTTTGATCTGTGAGCAGAGGCTGGGAAAAGTGTGAATTGTATCTCACAATCTCAAAGTCTGGAATTTCCAGGAATCTGGTGGAGGTCCAGGTGAATGAAGCACAGGGACTTTTGCTTCAGAAAATTGCCATTTTTGTAAAAATGGGTAAAATATCTAGGCAGGAATTTCTGCTAAGATTTTCATCTCTATTTGCTGTCTCATCTTGCACTAAATCTGTCTTTGTACACATTATAGAATTGGGTATTTAAGCTTCAACTTTTATTTTATTGTCTTGAAGGAAAACAATCCATCCACTTAACTAGGTAATCATATTTTGTGTGGCACCCAGTTTATCATTGGAGCAATTGCTCCCATTCCCTTTTCATTCCAAGTTCCTGAAGATGTTCCATTGTATGAATACATCAAAATACTGACAACATACATTCAGATAAAATACTTAGCTTTTCCCAATCTAGTTCTGTCCAGATGTGTTAGATTACATCTCCCATCAACCCCTATGGAAAACTGTAGTCTGTACTCCGATAGCCACCCAGTTGGGAAAAAAACTGCATGAAACCATTAAACCATACTAGATCATACCATAGCTGCTCCAATCTGAAACTTTAATACCCAAGTGGATATTAACATATCTTGTCTCTATTTAGAAAAAAGCAATATTTTCCATGAGAAATCAGCAACTTCACAAATGTAACTATTTCTGTTAGGGGCCCATGAAATGATTTGGCATTATTCCCATCTGTGGTTTTGTTTCTATATGACCCAAGCTCTCTTCTTTAAGAGCCTTGAATAGCAAACATCAAATAATCTTAGTGATCCTTCTGAGCAGTATCTCAGACAGCCATGCAAAGGAAACTAATTAATTGATAATTAATCAGATAAATCATTATTCAGATAAAAAGGATATAGTAATATATCCTTATAGTATTTATAATAGTATAAAATATAAACCATTGTTTCAGTTGTGATGGAGCCTCACTGACATGCACTCTCTAAATATAACAACTTCTATTTTCCTTGGGAGACTGCTCAATGAAATGCATTAAAATGTGCTGATGACATCATTCTACAATATTTGGCACAGGGAACTGATTTAAGTACATAGCTAATCTTTTCTGGTAAATCTCTGCACCTAAACAGATTCTTCTTATTATCCTGCTGTAATCATATTGATTATCTGTGTCAAGGATCCTTTGTTTGAGCTCCATTTTGGCATGATTTTAAGTCACTATGCTTATAGCATCTAAAGAAAAGCCATTTTTTCTTTAATGTGTCTTCCAAAATTTATTACAGTTGTTTGTATACTGCCAAACTCATGGCTCTGGATGGTTTATGGCATAAATAAATATATAAATCAGCCAACAGTGAACTTAACCCAAAACAACAGCCCAAATCACTCTTATCCTTCAAAGTCTAAATGAAATAATTACAACAGCCTTGTGGAAGACCAACAAAGGTGTGTACTTCTGGGAACGAGATAATCCCAGGTTTCAGGGCTATGATGGAGAAGCCTGACTGCAGGATTGGAAGAATAATTTTGAAGACGACAGACCCTAAAACAACTTGACATTATGCCATATAGGGCTTTATAGATAATAACCAGCACTTTGAACTGGGCTCAGAAACTTATAACCAGTGCAAGTACTGAAGAATAAATGTTACTGTGCAATAGGATAATTTGCCTGTCAGCAGCCTCATCTCTGCATTCTGTACAAATTGTGGCTTCTGAGTCATCTTCATAGGCAGCCCCAGGTAGTGTGTGTTGCAGTACTGTAAATGTGAGATAATGAAGGCATGAGTCACTGTTGCTAGGACTTTACTGTCCAGGAGGGCCTATAATTAGTATAAAGCTGAAGCTGGGGAAAAGCTCTGTTAGCTATGATCTCCACCTGCTGTTCTAGCAGGAGCAGAGAGTCCAAGAGGACCTCCAAATCGTGCTCTTTCAGGAGAGTGCAGTCCCATCCAAAAGTGTCACTGGAACTGAATTAGAGAAGTTTCTGAAAAACAATCTTGTCTTGTTAGAATTTGAGGTTGTTTTGTCCTATCCAGTCTCTCATCATTTCCCTTGACCAGAGGAAGACTTCCACAGCATTTCTGGCCTGGCCTGGGGTAGCACTGTTGAACTGAGTATCATCAATATTCTGATGACACCTGAATGCAAACCAAAAGATAATATCTCCTAGTGTGTTTTATTTAGACGCTAAACAATATAGATGTGATGGTATGCAGGAATAACCTTGGGAGACAGGGTGAAGAGATGCTGCCTAGGGAATGGTCAGATAAGAGACAGCATAGCCCACAGCTGGATACTGGACAGGGCAAAAGCCTCAGAGGGATCCACCCTAGTTTCTTGGGCTGTAAAAGTGACGGCAGGAGAATTGTAATTTCAGACTTGCAAGATTCTGTTAAAGTAGCTTTTCAATAAAATGGAATTAGTTTATCTGGTCATGTTTCCTGTCTGGTCTACCTGGTAAGGGTGACAATAGGGGAGATAAGTGAGCCCTGTGATATTCTACATTGGAGCAACCAAAGCTTTGACTGCTTCACCCCAATGAGTACCGATTGGAGCTGCCCACTTATAAAATGATGTCCCATGCTGTAATGGTATGTGGGAATGACCTTGGGAGATGAGGGGAGGGGGGAGAAATGCTGCCTAGGGAACAATCAGATAAGAGGGAGTGTAGCCTGCAGCTGCGTAACGGGAAGAGAAGGAAACCCAGAAAGGAGCCTCCCTAATACATTAGGCAGTAAAAGACGGCGGGAGATTTGTACTTTCAGACTTGCAAGATTCTGTTAATGTAGCCTTACAATAAAGTAGAATTAGCTCATCTGGTCGTGTTTCCTGTCTGGTCTACCTGGGAAAGCTGACACATGCTCCCAGTCTTTGAGGGTAATCCAACTGAAGGTCATCTAGGAGAATCACTAATGCTGTCTCAAATCCATGTCCTGGTCTGAACTGACTGGAATAAATCTAGATAATCTGCTTTATTTAGGTTTCTCTTTAGCTGACACTCCACCAACCTCTCCAGAATCTTTCTGCAAAAGGGAGATCAAAGACTTGGAAGAAGTTGCCTAATACAACTAGATCAAGAAATGGCTTCTTCAAGAGATGAAGTACCACCACCTCTTTCAAGTTAATGGCACCTCACCCTCCATCAAAGAGCAATTGTGTACAGGGGCACTATGAAAAAATAAACTTCCATGTAAACTCTGTTGCCACTGATATTAGGATGTCTAGTCTGATTTAAACCTGAAAGAGTTGAAGACTGACTCAAAGCTTAGATCTTATGCAAAGAACTGAAAATGCATGTAACTTTAAAAAACTGTTAAAGAGCAAAACTAAAGATATTTTTGTATAGTTTTGAAATCTTAACACGCACATTCTTTAGTAAATATTTAAATATTGTAATTTTTAATATAAAAAAGTACGTTTTCATCCAACTTCACCCAATTCTTTAACTAACATGTATAACCCCTATTATACTTATTGTAAGTAAAGTATATCCTGAAAGAAAGGAAAACTAAATGTGCAATGACTATCCTATCACATATTATAATTTGTGTAAAGTTGTGTACAATATAGAACTAAAAAACCCACATTACTCTTTGGAAAACATTCCATGTACTCACTATATTTAGCTGGCTTGTTCTGTTTGTGCCATAAAAAGATACCTGGATACATCTGGCTATAAAGGCTACTGTTAACGCAAATGTGGATGCACACTTTGTTTGCCTTCTACACTGACACAACTTTATTCTGGGATATTGTTGTCAATGTGCAATTTGGTAGCTAAGCTACATTTGTGAAATAATTTTATGGCCTTGCCCATTTTTACTGCTTAAAATCTTCACATTTTGTGAATATTTAATATCCTCCCACCCCTAGGTGACAAAGATGTCATTTTGACCTTAACAGGATTAGTTACACATTCTAAAGTTTGAGGAAAAGCCTGTCATCTACATGTAGAAATCCTAATGGGGTCAGAATGAATGAAAATGTCTATACAGCTGAACACTTTATATTAAAAGGCTGGATCAGACAACAATTTAGGATGGTGGTGGATGTAATCAGAAAAAGGACATCTTTAGGTTCAGATGGACTGCACCTGTAAGTTTTAGTTTAATTAGTTATTAGGCACACCCCGTTCTGCACAGGAATCGGATACGTGGAAAAGCAATGAGATAAGCACTGAATATTATTTCAGTGTGCATCTACATTTGCACTGTTAACAGTAGCCTTTATTCCACAATAACTAAGAACAGCTGAATTTTGAAAACTCCCACTTTTCAGTGAGCAACTATCCAGTTCTTCCCAACCATTTCTAAAACAATATAAAGTATTCAAAATTGGTTGAATATGAACTCCTGAATAAGAGACACATATTTGTAAAAACACCATAGAACTATCCCAAAACAGTGGGCTTAGCCAAATGGCTAATTTTACCATTGTTATGAATATCATTTTGTAAAGGATCATTGTAGATTTACGGAAAGCTTAAACAAATCATTTCAGTGTCAAAAGCTGTTCTTAAAATGGGATAACATGCAGCCTTTTACAAAAGGATATCTGATCAAGTAAAGAGTGTCTAACTTATGTTTAAAATACTGGGAAATTGATGATGTGACATATTTAAGATACATATGAAGAATTTTTTAAAAATTACAGAAAAAAGAATTAAAAAAAATTACAACAAAGAACAGATGCAACTACATATTCAACATCCTTTTAAAATTCATTGCTGAACACTCTATTGGGGTACCAAGTATTTTCAGGGATACCATTTTATCCTGATAAAATATTATCCATGAGCTCCCTTCCCATAAATAACACGATGCTATCAATTTGCTAGATTTATTTTAACAAAATTGATTTAGAAATGTCACTGAATTAAACAAACATCTGAACATGTAAACATCTGCCATGTTCCTGAAACAGGAGTTAATACCTGTGCACATTAGAATTCATTAGGAACACTATCAATTAATAAGGCTTGTCTTCAAAACAACTAAATCCAGTTTGTTGCTTTAATTGTTCTTGCATTGCAAGTTAATTTTACGAAACTTTTCAAATGTACACAATTAGACATTATGGGAGAGTCAATAGTACCATTGGTTACAGCTGTTACAAGTTTTCTGCCACATGAAAAAAAAAAACTAAGCCAATCACATCAAATAATCATGGCTTTTCTTTAATAGATGTTCACCAAGTTATGTTAATTATGGTCCTTTAAACACACACAAACATTTCATAAAGGCTATATACAGTTGTACATGGCTGAGCATGCACTATTCATAGATACCTGCCTGTTTAACGTGATGTCATTATAGTGCTTGAAAATGACGCAGTTCAACTCCCATTTTAATCAATAATTACAAGTGGAAAGATGGTTTGTTTTACAATTGCTGTAGTTGCATGATTTTTTTAAAAAATACAAAACAAAAAACAAAATGCTAACCCCATTTAAGAACTCTAGGTACAGATTCTACATAGGTTAAGGCAGTAAAAAAGCACTTCCTGATACAGGTGGTCTCAACATCAATTAAATCTGTCTTGAAGCCATCATTTCTCTTTTCATTCTCTACCACATCTTTGAAGAATTAAAAAAAATCCAATTAAAAAACGAAATAAAAAGAAAAGCAACAGTGGCAGAGAAATGAATCATGGCTTTCAAAATTATTGGGAACAAAGATTAAAGGGCACCAACTAAACTCCTACTTTAGAAAGGAATAAAACATGAGGCTCACTTGAACATATTGCCTCAACAGCTTAAAATTATCTGAGAATTTAAGTAGAAAAATACCAGAAGCAACTTCATGAACCATGTTGTAGTTTTAATAAAGTTTTTTTTTTTTTAGTTTCTTGATACATATGTTTTTGCAAATTTTGCATTAATCCACTTTTTTTTTTGGCTGGAAAAATGCTTTTATTGATTGGCTCTAACACAATTCATATGCATACTTACCCTGAAGTCAACTATCATTCAAGTTGAGGGGTTATTCAAGAATAAACTCTTCAGTGATACTAGCCTCTCTGTAATTATAATTAATTTCATGGTTAGCAGATTTTATTAAATATTAGAAATATATGGCAAATTTGACTAGAGTTCTTTGATTTAGGCATTAAACAGATTCAAGATACCACCATTTAGAGTGACATGTATCAGTTTTAAAGACGATTAGAGATATTTAAGACAAATCCTCTTTCTCCAGTGGACAGGAAATAGAAATAATATGTTGTAAACAGGGCACTGTTTTAAAGCCAAGGTTTTAAAAATTACTTTTCCCATAGCTTGAAAATACATTCTTCAATGTGTCTTCCAGTAATGCCATTATTTCCTGTGAAATTAGGTCACCAATTTTTTCTTTCAGTTCCTGTTCTTAAAGATGGTTGTGTTCAAAGCAGTTTTTTTAAAAAAATCTGTTGAAAGTTATATAAAATTCTGTACAGTTTCACAAATTATTGCATAAACAGCATAATCTCCACGACAAGTGTTTCTGCAACACACGTCCATTTCAGAAAATTCACGTTTCCCTTCTGGCTTTTTTCTTCTTTTTGATTTGCTTGGGGGATTCCCAGCTCTCTTCAGACTTGGCTAAAAATTTAAGAAAAATCAAGAAGTGTATTTAAATTATATTTATTACACTTATTCATACATTGCATTCTACTGACTTAATCTAGTAAAGTACACAAAAAATGAGAGATTCTATTAGTATATCAGAATTTAAACAGCATTTTTTGTCTTTCTCTATGGCTGTAAAACTTGTGTTTTTTGATATTTTAATACTTGGTGATGTATTTTTACAACATGGATATAATTTCCATTTAGAAGCTATTCATCATAGGTTATCACACACTAAAATACTGGAAGAGTAAATGCGAAACATCTGTAAGCAGGATACTAGATCTGCATCTGAAGTAAGATCTGTTTGGTTTTAAAATACAGTTATAATAACTATACAAATATAATGTTTTATAAGTCTTGTATGCATTTGATATAAGCAATTACTTACTTTGAGGTGGAGGCACACAGTTTTGCTTAACATTAGAAATAACAACTTCTGCCTCCTGCAGCATCTGTGGCACTTGGGAAATTATCTTTTCAGATTCACTCTCTGATACAGGTACAGATAGTTCAGTAGAAACAGCAAATGAGGACATCTCCTTCGGCTACAACAGACATTGTAGATCAGAATACTGTGTTTTTGACATCTTCTGATATCCAATTGAAAGTATGTGGACAGGACATCTTTTGAAATGTTTGCTTAACCATATAGAACACCAAAGCCCATATGTAACACCCTCACCAAACAAAAAACCCCAAATGCATGAAACTAGAACCATATAAAATAGGGTAGCTCTATGCATCAAGTTATAACTCTCTCTTATAAGTAATGTTTTCTGGGATTTTGGCCAGAAATATTTATAGAACTAATCTGCTTTCCAGACGCTGCTGTGATTGAAGCCATTTCTGGGTTTATTAGATGGAAATTCCCATTAAAGTAGTTCTTAACTTTTCTAAGAAAACAGGATAGGGAAGAATCAAGGGCTGTTTAAACTGTTTTAGATTGAAACCAAGCAATATGGTGCTTGTAGTACCTTCGTTTTCACCTGTGAACTGTCATGGTACCACAACGCTACTGCTGGGTGAATGCTGGGAGAGGATGCTTTCTTCTTGCTGATTCTTTTTAGTGACACAGTCTCTAGTCAGCGGTATATCACTACTGTTCCCTTGAATCTAACTAAAATGTATGGTGTCTATCCAAATGCTGAAAATGTCAATTTAGCATATTTAACTAATAGTTTCAAGCTATTAGTGCAGCAGGCTTACAATGGCGGAATTGTTTTGCAACTTAGCTTAAAGGAAGGATTGACAAATAAACAGACACTAGCATGCCCTTTTAATTTATACCTCAGCTTGTTCACTAGTGCTGACGGTCTTTAAAGAGAAAGTTATCTCCACTTGTTGAACTTTTGAGGTATCTTCTGGAAATTCTTCTCCAGCATGTCTCTCCAGCTCATCAGAATCCTATATAGGGGAGAAAGATGGTTTAGTTTAAAAAGAAAGCGGTTTGGGGGCATTACTAAAATAAAATGAATTAATGAATGAATGTGGAAACCAGTAAGAAACATAATCTACATACATAACTTTATGCTCACCTGTCAATGATACAACTTTACCATGCAATATTAGTAAAGAAACTTTTTCAAATGGTATAGTCACGTCATTTCCACCCTAATTAGCTTCTAAGATACAATGAATAAACATGAAACAAAGGAGTAAACTGTCTTTTGTCGTGAGGTTGGACCCAGACTTAATAATGTTTTGAACAGACCTAATGGGATTCAAGGTAGTCTCATATTTCAGTGGGTGTACTCCAGAAGCAGGCAACATACTTTTCTTTTTAAGGAGGGGAGAAGGCTTCAGTGGGCATGGCAGTAAGGCAGAGTGGGCAGAATCAGTATTTGCTATTTTGTCAAAGGGGTATCTTTCTTAACCTAATTTAGGCTTGACTTAAGCTTATAGTACAATTTTCACATGTTTTCTGTCTCAGAACAGCAGGAAACCAAATGTCAGATTAAGACTAAGAACAAGTTTTGAGAGCTGCAGATTGCCCATCCCAATTATTTAAAGCATGACTATGCAAACTCAATTTGTACTGAATCCATTCAAAGGAAAGGAATGTATAAATTCTTGCATGGATTAGGTATCAAGTGTTACCATGACTTAACTTGACCCATAAGAAACATGGATGTAAGCCAGCTAAGGCTTATCCCAGGGTTCACATCAAATTGCCTTCAAAAGGCAAATACTTATTCTATCTTGCCTGTATAGGAGAGTTAGCCTCTTCTCCCTGCTTTTTCTTTTTCTTCTTTTTCTTTTTTGATTTACCACTTGTAGTACTTTGTTGAACTGGTTCTGGCTTTTCTTTCTCTTCATCTGACACCTAATATAAAACCAGAGAGATCCATCAATATCACATCTTTATCCTAACCCTATACAAATGCTATCATTAATATAAATTTTAGCTTCAACCCTTCTCCAGTTATAATTTAACAATAAGCAGCCACATACTTATTAGATGCCACACATACGTGCACTTTTCTTAACAGAATGTGAAAAGAATTGACAAACCACAACTGCAACAAAATTATAACATGCACATGGTGGCGTCATGATGCAAATCCCACCCTTAGATACTTATGTACACAAGTCATGTTTTTTGGTGACATGACCTATGTGGACACTTGTCCCTCTGGCCAATCCTATGGGGACATCTTTGGGTGTTCTCTTACAGTTCTTTTTATGAAGTGAGAACCATCAAGCTCAAACAGCACAGGTCTGACTAACAAGTCCTGCAGCAGCTGTCAATTTGATACCTTCTGAGTTTCAGATAATACTTCTTCAAGTTGTGGAATGGAAGGAGACTTTTCTTCTTCAACCCAATTCCCCCATTCCTCTGCTGGGGCATTCCAATCAGAAGTTGGATCAGCAGAAGAAAGCCCATCTGTGAGAAATAAAGAAGTTTCAGTGGTTCAACTGAACAAGACAGTAAGGTAAGATAAAGAAACCCTATTTTGCAATACATATGTAATTTCACACCATGTATCTTAAGAACAAAAGATGTGGGAGTAAGAATTTGAAATATTTGTTTTCAAAACAAATTTAAAAATCATTACCTGATCATTAAAGTTAAGTACTAATCACAATGATAAATTACAAAACAACTTAGTTTCCTGATCTTGCCCTGATGCTAAAGGCAACCTTCTATAAACATAGAAAGTCCTTAAGTTCAAAGTAGAATGACAAAAATAAAGGCTAGTGGATCAGTACTTTAGAGCAATCAATTATGGTCTACTACAGAAGAAAAAGTGTAAATTTAGAAGCAACATTGCAGTCTAACCCTGAACAAGCTATTTTAAAAATTGCTTTTCAAATCTTTCATTATTGATATAACACTGAAAGAAACTTTTAAAAGTAGAACATGACTGAATAAGCAAAAAGAGAGTGAAATACAATTGGCAGATAAAGGGGGAGCCAATAGAACAGGTGAGTTCTTTTACCTATTTGGGAGTGGTTTTTATTGATACTGGAGCCTGGGAACATCACTTTCGAAAAACAGCAGGGAGGGCTGAGGTCTGTGCCAAAAGTTTACTTAAACTGTGTAATTATAAATATCCTGGCACACTGACCCCTATACTCAAAGTATTTAGAGCAAAAATAGTCCCAGTGTTGACCTATGGCGTGGAAGTGTGGGGGCTTGCAAAATCTGTCGCACTTGAACATGTCCAGACACGTTTTTTAAGAAATATATTGGGAGTTGATAAGATCATGTCAGCCCCCGCGATCAGAGCGGAAACAGGTACCCATTCTATACAGAGCCAGTCAGTAATAAAGGTCTTTTCTTATTGGCAGAGAGTCCATTTAATGGATTATGATAGGCTTCCCAAATTATGCCTGTTGGAACAAACAAGCATGGACCTCTCCATATCCTGGCTAAAACACCTTACTAAAGTTATTTCACAATACGGGCTTTCTACTCAACAGGTACTCATAAATTCTTCGCAGGCAAAGGATATTTTTAAACAGCGAGCCCTGGATATCAGTGCCCAAATGGACATGGAGGAATTGGCTAAAAATGGGTCATTAAAATGGTTAGCTAAGAATAAAATTACCTTTAATACTGAAAAATATCTATTGATGAGTCTAACTCAAAACCTAAGGGCCTACATTAGAGCTAGGTTCGAATTACTCGACTCCATGGTCAAATATGATCGCTTCCATCACGTGCCTTATGATGAGAGGCTATGTGTTTGTGGGGACCCAGCCATAGAAGATATTGTCCATGTTTTGTTCGACTGCAAACTTTATGACTCACTTAGGCTTAATTATTTGCCCCCTCTGTTGGAAAGAACAGTCCACTGGGACTCCAAACACAGATTATCCTGTTTTCTTTTGGGCACAAATATCTTTATTGTGAGTAGGACTGCCAAGTTTGTGGACAAGGCAGCTCAGTTGAGAGCCGGATATATAGAACAGATCTGAGTATCATGTAGGGGGGATGGTCTTATATGAACCTGGATTATATTAGCGATACATTATTATTTTATAGTAGTATTATACTTTGTACTATCCCATTTTATTATTATAATGTTTTATTGTATCATGGATTTTGTGTATTAGTTACTTGTTTCACCTTTGCTGATGTTTCCTATCCTTGTTGATATGGTTGTAAGACTAATCAATAAAGTTGAAAGAAAGTTGAAAGAAAGAAGAAAGACTGAATAAACACCACAGAGATAGCCATGTAGGTGCTGCATTGGTAAACAAAGAAAAAATAAGATTTTTTTTGTTTAAAAACTTTGGTTTATTTGCCTCTTATATTAAATTTGATTGGATGAACATTTCATACATTAATAGAGTTGATCAAAGCATGTATGCTTTTCTGCAAAACTATTTTGAAAGCATATGGATAAATATTTAGTGTTGTTTACCCGAATGGATGGGAATAAGAATATGAATGCAAGTAAATACAAATTAAGCAAAACTAGGTAAGATTTAAAAAGGAACATACTTAACCCAGACCATTCGTCATCAACAGGTGCCTGGTTACGATTTAAATCCCACTGAAAATCTGCAGTACCAGGCTGGGAAACAGATTCGCTACTGGATCCTAAAAAAGGGAGAATACATATGCAGTTACTCCAAGAGAATGATATGTAGGGCCATCATTCCACAATAACAGTTATCAGATGCAGGTAATCCTTGAGTTACAACCATTCGTTCAATGACTGTTCAAAGTTATGACAGCACTGAACAAATGGTACTTACACCCGGTCCCCGAAGTTATGGCCGTTGCAGCACCCCATGGTCAGGTGATCAAAATTTGGGCCCTTGGCAGCCTGCCCAGACTTACAACCACAGGGGCACAACTCCTCCCACCTACCCTTTGGCCACCCTAAACAGCGGCACTCCTTGGAGGCAGCGCTGGGGCAGAAGTAGAGGCTTGGATCCTTCAGCAATCTCAGCCAACTGCCACCATGCCTCTATTCAGCCCCAGTGCCATGGAATGCGACTTCCAGCCCTGTGCCATGGCCAGCCACCCCAGCCCCACAACGCAAAGTCCAGCCGTCCCTACTACCCTGTGCTCTGTTGGCCCTGCCACCCTGCACTCCACTGGCCTTGCTGCCCTGTGCTCACTGGCCCTGCCGTCCCCAGCTGACCTTCACTGACTTCCTCTTGCTGCTGCTGAGGTGTGCCCAGCCTGGCCTTATGCGAGGCAGCTGCTGGCCATGCCAGGCTTTCTTTCTGAGGCCACTTATGCCACTGCAATGTTTTGGAAGACTTCTGAGGCCTTTAAAACCTTGCGAGAAGGCCACGCCAGCCATTCTCCAAATCATGGTGAAGATCAGCTGGGGGCAGCAGGGCCGGCAGGGCCAGTGAGTGCAGGGCAGCAGGGCTGGCAGGCTGAGTGAAGTGCAGGGCAGCAAGGCCGGCAGGCCCAATAGGGTGAATAGAGTGCACTGCGGCAAGGCCGGCAGGCCCAATAGGGTGAATAGAGTGCAGGGCGGCAAGGATGGCAGGGTGACTGGGTGACTGGAGCGCAGAGTGGCAAGGCTGGCAGGGCCAGCGGGGCACCAGACAGCATGTCTGGCAGAGGCAGTGAAGTGCAAGGTGGCCAAAAGGGCAGAGATGGCGGGGAGATAGGTGGGGGGGGGGGAAGTTCAAGAGGAGGCAGACCTTTATCTTACTGAGGCTTGGGGCTGGGAGGGTCCAAGCCGGGAGTGGCTTGGATTGGGGTCGCTCCTCACCTAATGACTGGTGGAATTCGGTTAACAATGGCAACGGAGAGGGCCGGGATTGCCATTGCTAAGCGATGCGGTCATGCAATCTTGGGCTTTATGACCTCATCACTTAGCGATGGAAATTCCGGTCCCAATTATCATTGTAACCCAAGGACTACCTGTATACAGGAGATATGCATCAGATTTGCTTCTTTGTTGTCACTAACACTAATGATTCAGCTTCACTGACCTGGACAGCAAATTATTTTCATAAAAAGAACAAGCATATTCCTTCCCTTTTCCAAATGTTGAAAATACACTTAGTTGAACTTGGTGAATCAATAATAGTTGAAATTTTGGATTTTACCAGAATAGAACATGCTATGCCACAAACAGAACAAGTATGTAGTCCATTTGTAAAATGTCTGTTAAAAGCATACCAGAGACTGTAGGATTTAGCCCCAAGGAAGTAAATGAAGCAGAACTTTGTTCAGGAGTATTAATTCTTCCATCCACTCCAGACCAAGCTGTTAACAAAAACGACAACTCATGTATGTGTGTGCTCATATCATGAATTTTCCCCCACTGGCAATTAGGAACACGTTCCTAAGGCAGGCTCCCACATAACGAAACAAATCTGCATGCTTCTGCATGTGCACAAAATATCATTCCCATTTTAAAGAAGTATAATAAGCATAAATTATGCATGTGTATAAACCATTACAATTTAGTGGATATTCTGTTTTAACTGACACCCTTCCCTCCTTTTAGACTGACAGTTTATTGTACTTTGAAAAGTAGGGGATGAAACAATTCCAGGATCAGGAAATTAAGGAAACATTCCTATGTTTTTCTAAGTTCTAGTTTTAGCCCTTTTCCAAAAGGAAAAAACAAAACAAAACACTGGAGAAACAAGCACTTGAGCTTACCTATCCCGGGGAATAAAGTACGCTCACCCCAGGTTCTGCCAACCAGGGATACTCCCCAATCCTTCCCATTTCCATTATCTCCAGCATCTTTCCCCCAAGCTGATGTCTCATTCTTCCTCTTGCTACCTGCAGATGACCCTGGAGTCCATTTCTCCTCACTTGCACTAATCTGAGGAGAAATCTTAACAGGTTTTTCATTCCAGTTGCCTCCATTTACTGTGGGGCCTTCACTCATTCCTGAAAGAAATTTTAAACAGAGGACAAACGCTTAACATTTGTTTGCTGTTAAAGGTGGTAATAAAATAAACATATGTTACTGCAGTTTATAATCTGAACATTTTCCAGTAATATTTTATCATTGCTATTTTTGTTTCTGGCTTTGTACTTCAATATTCATTTTGACCCACAATTTTCTTTTAACAACAGTTGGCTATTCATTATCTGATCACAATAATCAAAGTAGATAGCACAGTTGTTACATCTGAATTATCCAAATATCAATTTAAGTAGTTTCGCACTTCAGACAAATAGGAAAGTATGGCTAACATGATTTCTGGATTTGTGTAAAGAGGGGAAAAAACTGTTGCTGGCTTCCATTTGGGATTATTCAATTTTGGCATATTATCTCTTGTATTAGTTATCCAAAGCAATCACTGCAGAATGGCCTTAAAGTCCCTTTAAAAAGCTGAATTTCAATGTATATGTTTCCCAGTTTATAGCTACAGTTATTACGTGGAAATGGATGAGTAGAGAAGTTATGTTTTCGTCTATCAAATAGTATCCAGGGGACAATTAAATCTGACCATTTAATTTAAATTTATACTCTTTTTCTACTGTGCACATTTCAGAACTATCACAGAATTACTCATGTAAAATTTACTTATGAGTAAAGTAAGATCAGTCTTGAAATATCATATTCATTTAAACCTAGATGAAATTCATGTAAACCTCAACTTCATTTGAATTATCTGAATATTCATGAGCCTGGTTTATAATATACAAAAGGTTTTTTAATAGGAAATAATTAAGGCTAGAGTATACAGAAAGTGAAAATATGCAACGTAAGTTAGGAAAGAATTGTATAGCCCTTGTGTTAAACATCCATATAAAACATTAGTTATCTGAGTGATTGGGTAAAAGTTGGGAACCTCGGGCATTCTCACTATGCATTGTACTCGTCCTGCTAATACATCTGATGCTATACCTCACAATTGGTCATGATAGAGAGTTACAAATTATTCATCAATATCTAGCATGAATTATCTTGCACTATTATGATACATCTGATTTCTTGCCTCTGATATAAATCAATGCACAAAATTCTAGGTGGTATCAGAACTCCAAAGGGCTGCATTGCAATAACAACAACAACAACAACAACAACAATAATGCTAATTACATACCTTGCTGGATTGTGACATCACCTTTTCCAGATTTAGAATTGCTAATTTGAACATTCAAAACCGGATCACCTTATTTAAAAACAAAGGAGATATCTTAAGTCTGTTGTTTTATGCAGATGGATAGGCAGCACAAAGCCTAAACCCAAGAATCAGAGATTTTATATTTCGTTCAAAAAAATATCTAGCCATCAAGTTCTGGAACACAATGTTGTTTTATTTTGGTAAAAATGCAGATTTTGTGGCCTAAGATTAAACCAGAAATCATATTTATAATAATCTCAACATGCTAAGAGATACTGCAGATATTATTTCCTTAGTAGATATGTATGACTTGTCCAGAACTAGTGAATTTATTCTTTTTTAAAAGTTATAAACAGTACCAGTATTTTTGATCATCAGTGTTGGCAACTGAAAATATGCATTAATATCTTCTAGATGATCAGTATTATTTTTTTTATGGAACAAACCTCAGTTATAGAAAACATAAATTTTATTCATACAGCAGTTGTGCTGTCATGCCATAAATATCACAGCTAGAGATTTATTCTCTATTCTAAAGCTTAAAGTAATATATAATTCAAAATATTCCATTTTTAATGCAGTGAGCTTATTTATATTTCCTTTGCATCAAAGGTAATAAACAAAACTGCTATGAAAATATAATTCTGATCTGTTATTTACTATTCTTGCCTAAATTATACCTATCTGGCATAAACAATACAAATGATCAGTTTGCTAACATGTCCATTTACTACATAATGGCTGGATATACACATAATGTTACACCATAAACCACAGTTCACAAACCAGAATGGATTAATATAGTGTATGAACCTAGCCAATATGTAAGGGAAAAAGTGCACGTGAACAGGCAAATAAATGAGATAATCATCCTCTAAATCATGCAAGTGACAAAGAAAAATGAATACAATTCCATCATGCTTGTGAGATCACCAGGATATTTTGAAAAGTGTCAGGTATCTACAGTGGTACCTCGGTTCACGAACACTTCTGTTCACAAACAATTCAGTTCACAAACAGCTCTGGTCGCAAAATTTTGCCTCCGTTCGCGAACTCCGCATCGGGTTACGAACAGGATCCGCGGCCATTTTCCCTCCCGTGACACGTGGTTGCGGCTTCCTGTAGGGAGGGGGACTCTCCCTCCAAGCAGTAACCGCCTCCCCACCCGCCTTCCTGTCCTCCACGCCAGAAGTCGCGTCGAGCAAGGTTAGCTTTCTCTCTCTTCGTACTGTACTTTGTGTCATATTTTTGCGGTTTAAAAAAAACAAAACATATGGTTCAGAACAGATTAACCGTAATTACATTGAACCTTATAGGGAAATTTGATTCGGGACGCGATCAAAAATCGGTTGGCGACCAAATTTGTAGGGGTCAGAACGGATTAACTGTATTTACATTGAACTTTATGGGAAAATTTGATTCGGTTCACGACCAATTCGGTTCGCGACCAGAGTCGCGGAACGAATTAAGTTCGTGAACCGAGGTACCACTGTATAACAACAACTTAGTGTGTGTGTGTGTGCGTGCACATTACTAGAGTAATATTTTTAATGTCACTAGCTACAAATTTGGTATGTCCTTCACTCATTCACCTGAATTTCAAAAAAGGCTGAGAATGCCTATAAAAAGTTTACTGTCTTGTCTAAAGGAAAAGTTATTGCAGCAGGTTATAAAGATTTAATTTACCTGTAGAACATAAAAATGTGATCTAACTTATTATTTTAAACTACATATCCTTTAGTTAGAAATAAATTACACACTACAGGATATTTAGAGTGGCACAAGGACTAACTTACTTGCATCAATTTAGTAAACTAAACTAAACTGAACAATTCCACAATGAACAAAAGAGAAAGGTACATGGGAAGACTATACATCAAAACAGATGGCTCTAGATTGATGGTATATCAAAATACATCATCTATTGATCCTTACACTCAATGTTTTAATCAACAATAAATATTTTAGAACATCTTTAATTATATATAAAGAAGAGCTTTCTTTATGAAACATTCTTTATACTACAGTACAGGTAATACGCCTGTTTAAGGACAACCCAGAGTTAAGAATGGACCCTACTACAGCAAAGTTTGAGTTAAATACACAATGATTTGAGTAAGAAACACAATGGGTTGAGTTAATTCCCCATACTACTTATACAGTATTATACAATAACACTGTTCCAGCTTACATACAAATTTGACTTAAGGACAGACCTTGGGGACGGAACTTGTTCTTAAACTGGAGACTACCTGTACTTACTTTTTCTTACAGATGTTCCTGCCTATCCTTAAATATGAGAAATAAGAAAGTACAAGAAAAATCATGATTCACCTTTATTTTTTCTAGGACCAACTGAAAACGATATTGCAGATGTTAGCTGTTCAGAGGATACTGTAACTGGGATTTCCATGGATGGTAAATTTGATTCTGACCCAGCATCAGTCAGTACCTTGTCACGTTTACGTTGTTGCCGTTTTTCTCTGTTGCTGATTTTTGTTTCCCATGCTCCTGAAAGAGCCATAAGAAAGCACTGGTTACAAATGAGGAAGTAATGTACTTTTCAAAGTGTATATAAGGAAAGTTAAGATGTTATTCAGAAGTTTGTCAGGAATTATCAAATGAGGTTATCAGATTGTGATGTAACATACGATCAGAAGTGTACCCCCAGCAATTGTCTTTCATATTATTATTACATTAAATTTGGATGCTGACAAACCTTTGCAGACTCACATGGCTTACAACAACATACTAAAATATACAGGTATATCTTGCAGTTCTCACTTTTGAATATCCTTGTTGCAAATGTAACTCTGGCTGACCTGAAACTCTGTAGATGAAGTTTTTATAATGATTAAGGAAGAATTATTGTGCTAATAAATAAATTGACACCTTTCTAAAACATACCAAAATATCTGACTGCTTCCCAAGATTTAATATGCAATAATATGTTTAATTCCGCTTTCTATATATTGGATACATTTTAATATTCCAAAAGGATTCTTAAAGCAAACATGCAGACTTCCAAAATACTATGCAAAGATTGACCTGTTAATATGAAGATCACCCTATTAAAAGATTAGAAACATTTACTCATTTTAAGATTCGAATATGATGAACTATGAATTCCTTAAATATGGCTCACATCCAGAATTTGCTTTCTGTGGACAAAAAGGTTCCTTTCATTTGCAAAAAGCTCAGGATCCAGAGGAATCCTTTTGGTAAAATGGAAGTAATGCTTGTCATCCATTTCTTCCTCCCACTGCAATTTCCTCCCAAAATTTGCATTGGAAGCTGGAAGACATCTTGTAATAATAGGGAAATGTAAAGAATGTGTTTTTCAGTACCTTCATCAGCTTCCTTTCCATCACCACGTGACTGATCCTGAGCTGTTTTAGCATCTCCTTTTGTTTTTTTCCTATTTTTCTTTGACTAAAATAGAAGGAAAATATTTTCTCTCAGAATTAATTAATGCTATCAAAATACCTGAAGGTGAGCATCAGGAATGGCACTGGAAACATGATGAAGTTATAAACTAGAAGGGCACTGCTTCACAAAGACATTCAATTTTTCAAGAACTAGAAAATGCAGACACATTCGTTTCATAAAAAACAACAGTACCTTGATTCATATTTCTTACGGAAGATACACATTTAGCTGACAAAATACCTTAAAGACCCAATTTTAGATACACAACTAGGAGTAAGCCTCTTTCAACTCACTGGGCCTTACTTCTGAAAAGGCTTGTATAATACTGAAATATTATTGAAAAGAAGTATGCCAAATAACAAGAGTCAGTACTTTTAAAAATGTATGTGCATCAAGAAAGTATTGTAAAACCAAGATTATAAAAGAAAAAAAATACACAATATTCTTTTTAAAAACAGTACATAGTTTAGGAAAATATACAAACATATTTGTAATTTTAAGGAGAAATATGAAATGTCAAACTTTCATAACCAATCTACGTCCAAAAATATTTCCACAGACAGGTATATTATTCTACTAGGAATATAACTGTTAATATATTAACTACTGTTAATTAAAAAAATAGAAATGAAATATGAGTAAAATATTTGCTGTTCCTTTTTCCAGCCGTACTTCCAGGGATGGTTCTGAAATAAAACAGGGGCTGGAGAGGGGAGGTCGGTTTGCTCCCTGCACATGTTGGTGCCTCCCTGAAGAAACAGTGCCTCCTACGGGGCTTGCGCAGTAGCCAAGTGGTCCCAAGAAAATATGCATTTGAGTAAGGAGGTCACAATCATCTTGTAGATATACTTTAATCTTCCACTGTTTTGCTATAGTAAATCTGATAGCTAACAACAAAAGACAACTATCAGTGTTGTCAGTTACTAGGTTTCTCCCTCACTTAAACTATTTTCAATTTAATTCTGGGGTGCAGACCATGCTGCCCATGGCATCTTATTTTACCTTCCTCTAGCTCCTTGCCCCACATGATTTGAATTTTTAAAATGATCTTTTAATTTAAAAACAAAGAGGAAGCTGGCAGATATATGGCCATCAGCATAATATTTATTTTCAAGAAATCCCATGGACCCCTAATGAGGCAAATCAAACTTCTCAGAAAAGATATGGTGGGTAGCTGCAGACTTATGCTTTGTTTGAAGCATGCTTCCCTGTCCAATAAAAAAAGGGAAAAGAAAATGAAAACGATAGCGACCATTTTGTAGACTTTGTGAGCAGCATTTCAACATTCGCCTTTTGATAAATGGAGGCTTTATGACTGGCCATAACAACATGACAGCTGTTCTGTGAATAGACAAGCCTGTCCCTAGCAGTCATTTACTGAAAGGCTCACAACATGTCTCAAAATAGTGACCACTAGCCCCAAAGGGTTGGGAACCTCTGATCTAGCCTACATAAACTGTTTAGCATGTCAGTGTGGTTTTGGACATTGTAAAAATATTTGCCAGGACATTTCATACAATCTCCTACAGAGATTTTAAGGTATATATTCTTTGATGCAGTAACTTTAGGGGGTTGCAAATGAGAACCATTTAAAAATGTTCCTCATAAAATGAAGGGGCAAGTTCATCTTGAAGGCCTTCTTATATGGAGCACTAATGTTAAGTATTTGAAAGCTACAAATAAACCCACTATTCCTGAGTAACAACAACTGTGTTTTTAAACTTAATATGTACATTTGGAATACATTTTTTTTAATCCACTGGGTGTCCTTATCCAGAATCTGAAATAGGGAAGGAACTCAGAGGAAAACAGATTATAAGAGTTCCACGATCTGTTTTGTATTACATTAGAATGACGGTAGCTGTGTATCAAACTGGTTTAAAGATACAAATATGCACCTCAAAATAAGGAACAAGGTGGTCATGAGCTATGAAAGCCAGTGTTGTCTAATGGTTGTTGGACTGAGAGTTAAAAGGGGTTTGGGTAAATTATTATTTTTCTATCAGCCTACTTTCTCACAGGGTAATTGTTGCAAGGCTGAAGGAGAATTCTAGTCATGCTACCTTGATCTTTTGCAGAAAATGCTGGATATACATCTAATGGTTAAATAAAATAATAAATATCCAACACAAGGATTTGATCTTTACACTGAAAATTGTATTATGGTTACTTCATGCAAAAATCCATCTCATTTTTCTCATGAAAAATAATCTAGTATAAAAAGAAATATTGTTTATCATTAAACAACTGAGAGTCAGAAGCTTTTGCAGAATTACTGCATATAACATATTTACTAATAGAATCCAGAATCTTCTATTGATCTCTGCACAGCTGTAACACTGCAAAGAGTCTTAGGAAACATAAAGCGTCCTGTTACTTTGTAAGCCCTTCAGAAGACAGGAGAGACTGTTTCTCTAGGCTCAGAGTGATCCATCCTGACACAAGTCTCCAAGACACAAATCATGACTGATATGAAAACCATTCTTGGAGGGGACTCATTATTTGTCATTAAAGTAAACTGTGACTGATCACCAACTCCAGCAAAATATAGCAAAGGTCCAGTTTAATGCTGGTTTTGAACTAAAAGATTAAAAATAATACTTTTTACCATTCATTAACCAATAACCAACCTTTTCTGTTTTCTTTTCCATATCCAATGTCTGCTTCAGGTTCTCTCTTCGTGTTGTCTGTATTATTTCTTCAGACACTTCGTGAGCTGGTTGACCATTAAGCTGAATGTATATAAAAAAAAATCATAAATTTTATGCAGCATGAACAAACCTGTCTATAGTAAATACTTAATTACTATGCAATATAAATATTTAATTCTAATGAAATCAGCTTATTTCACAAATTAGAAGTCTTTATCAGTATCTTATCAATTTAAATGGAGTGTACCATGGGTACTGCGGCTTAAACTGCTTAGAGGTTGGTCAGCAGTATTATCATTAATATATTATTATTATGCTATTCATAAAATTTTTATACTGCCTCTATTGATTCTATTCAATCAACAATAAAAACATGAAATAAACAGTCCATAAATGAAAACTCAACCCCTTCAAACTAGCACAATGTAACTAAAAATGGTTACACAGTCACCATCAACTCAAATCGAATGCCTACTTAAAAAGGATTCTTCAGGACTTTCCAGAATGCCAGGAGAACTAGGGACCAACCTTATCTCTGGGGGAAGCAAGTTTCATAGTGTCAGGGCAACCATGGTGAAGGCCTGTGTTCTAACTGACATCCCTTTCTCTACTTCCTCTATACTCTTATTTTAACATCTAAAATGAAATAACCTAAACTCTAACTTTTCCAGAGAAAGCTGAAATAGATGCAGCTTCCTTACCAATTAATCTATGTTAACATAGTTAATCTAAAGCTTGCTTTCAGTTAAGTATAGTCCAAGGCCACAAAAGTACCATTTGGGATTGCATTTGCTATTTGGTTTCACAAGAATGACATTACAATGAAGTAAAGCCCTGCTACATAGTGTTGCAGTTTAGAGGTCTCCTATTCAGGAAGACAATAAACATAACTTTCACTGCTTTGTTCACAATTTCCCTGATAAAATATTACAATCCTAAATAAGTTTTGCATAATTACACTGTTTGCTTATCCTATTTTCCCTGCTTTAGGTCCTTTCAGGACTGTAAAACACAATTTTAAAGTCTGTTTTAATATAACCCCACCCAGCTTTTGATTCCAGCTGTTGGGGTACTGTAGCTTAAACCGATCTTTCTAAAAATTGAATATTCGTGTTCAATTTCACCATTATAAGCTTTTGGGGCACATTTGTAACAGAACAGCAGCATATAAAGACTTCAACGACGTTTCTAAAATATATATACATTTATCAGGGTTGATTTCTATCATATGCATTATGATAGAAATGTAATTTGATAGAAAAGCAAGAAACACATTTCCGAAAAATCTACAGATTAATTTTTATTTAAATGGATTAAGTAGGCAATCCTTGAGATATTCAGCATAATCTGAAATCTTCCAATTTCATGTCTAGAAAATCAAGAAAGGAATCATAGTGTGGGATTCCAATAGATTGAGAATGATCAGTAAGAAAAAAAATCCATTTTTTCTCCTGGCCTAGAAAATAACTGGTATGACTATTAGCCATGCAGGTTGATATATCCAACTAAGAAAGACTGCAATGTAAGTGCAGTGGCTAAGGTAGTTTTTGGTCCAACACAAGTTTTGAAGACAGCCAGAAATGGATTCAAGTTATCAATATAATTCAGTTTTGCTGGAGCTACATCTACATACTGGAAATCTTATCTAGAACAGGAAGTGTGAAAATGACAGGTAAACTGAAAGCTCACTTGGATCTGTGAAAAACTTATGAGGAATAGCACACTACCTCTTTCAGGTGGGCTACAGACCATCCCTTCCAAATCAGATATGATTTATTCTAACCAGATATTAGTTGTGCCATGTAACAGGATAAAGCCCAACACAGGATCCAACCAATCCAACAATCCTAAAAATACATGCTATATTAAGGTAAACTTTTAAAGAAGAAAAAGAGATGCAAAAGAGAATGCAGAGAGTGACAAACTAAAAGAAAAAGCTGTCCTCTAAACAGTACCATTTTCCTCATTTTAATGACCTGGTAGACAACATGAGAGCAGAGTAGTAAATTTATGCTATGACCAAAAAAATAAAATAAAAAATAAAAATACATTGTTTTAAAACCAAACAATACAATTATGGGATTGATACTAAAAACTATGAGTTTGATGTAGAACTCAAGACAGCTGTGCAAGACTAGTGCAAAAACGCTGACATCTTCCATTCCAAAAGCAAGATTACTTGTCCCAAGGAAATACTGCATGTGGCATACTGCAGGATTCCTGAACTTTTTAATTAATTTTGAGAGGATATGGACACTCCCATGAAATTGCTGCCGTACTGCACATGCCAATCATTAAAAAAAAAAAGAAAAGTTTATCACAAGACAAACTGGTAAGGTTGTTCCCCCCCAACTCTCTACTTTTGCATCTATTAGGATACTTTTGACCACCTGAACTCTCTACTTTTTGCCTCCCCCCCCCCGAGCAGTGGGTACATGTCCAAAATAATGTTTGGAAAGCAGCTATCTACCTTCTTTGTTCTAAGTTTATATGGAGGCATTATTAGAAATGCAGATTTTCCTCAAAGTTGATGCTTTATCAAGGCTAGCACCCATATAATATTAATACACACACACACACACACACACACAAAGAGAAAGTGAGAGCGCGCTAAGAACAGTAAGCTCTAGGCTATACTCAGCCACAGACACTTATTCGGTGACACTGGGCCACTTACTTTCTTTCAGCCTAACTTACCACAAAGGGTTGTTATTGTGAAGAAAATTGAGGCACTATGCATGCCACCCTGAGCTTCTGAACAAAGGGTTATAAGCCCCAATAAATAAATATATACTGTCTGGAATCCTGGATTGCATCCAGAAGCCACAATTTTTAGTCACATAATTATTAAAAATTAGTTACAGAACTGTAAAATTGTGTACAGTATATGCTGGAAGAGCAAGTTGTTTCAGGAAGATCATTTCCAGATTCTCTCCTTTTTACAAAGATCTAATCGTCATATATTATGCTGCACTACCCAGTAACACTAGTTTAGTTACTTCGTTAAATCTCTAGTTGGAACTTTGTAATTATGATTGAAACAAAGAACCCTGTTGAAAGTTATCAGGCTTCAGCCAGGTTACACAAAATTTTGTGTGTGTGTATGTTTGTGTGTGTAAATAAAGCAAGGTTTGAACCCCCCCCCACACACACACACACTATAAAATTTAAGAACTGTACGTACTGAGTTAGAGAATGGGACTGTGTCACAATAATGTGGACAAAGCAGCTCTTCACATGGGGACAGCCATTTCCCTCCTTTCTCCCACTGAAGTTGATTATAGGATTGTACATGCAGTCCAAATACAGCAGTTCTAAATTTAATTTTCTCCACTCTATGCTAAGCTATGGACCCAGCTATGGTTTTCATAATGTACACTGATCAGATGTGATCAAATGTGGAGCATGCAGAATAGGGATTTAAATTTTGTGTCAACTGTAAACTGCTTTCAGTACTGTTTTTCAGCAAAACTGTGGTACAGAATTCCATTAAATACTATAAGCAAGAAGATGATATGGCATGCAACAGAGAGATTACACACTTTAAATACCATACTTAGGGTTTATAAATACTTCATTTAGAGTTAATAAACAGAATTCTGGTGATGGGAACTATAAAAAATGGGTAGTTTGCATAAAACAAATTGGCCTCATAACACAAATGCATAGTCAGAAAACTGTACAAGATACTAGGTTTTGGGGATCCAGGACCAACACACTAGAACTTAATGTTGCCGGGTAGAAACCTCATAGATAAAATAGTAATACTTTGTCAGAATAATTTCTATCGCAAATCTCTTTCCTTCCCCATACATATGAATATCATACACCAAGAAGGAACATCTCCACATGCAGGCAAGCTCTCAACTGGCAAAGACCAGGCATTTCACTATAACTGTTAACACTAGGTCTGTGCAGCTCTCTAGATTTGAATGGGTAAAGGTGCATGTAGGTACTCACATTAGACCTGTCAGCAACTCCTTAAAGCAGCCATGCCCTTTCCTGGAATAAAGTAGCTGTCCTCTGTGGCTACTGTATGGTACAAGATATGTTTAAGGAGTTGCCAATAGGAGCTACATGGATGTCTACAAGTGCTCCAAAGCATCTTCTTCCTTCAAATCCCGAGCACTGCACAGTCTAAATATCACTGGTAGCCAAATATGATCAGTTTTGTCTTGCACAGTTATAACCTGAATGAACAGAGCAGAATAATCCTTGCATACAAAAAGTTCCACTGTAAACCTAAAAGGAGAAATAATACACAATACTTACAATCACTGCAATTTCCCATGCCATTCACTGAGCGGGGGAAAGCACTCAGCAGTTAACACTCTTCTGTCATTCCCTCATCTCCTTTGTATCTAAATTTCTATGACACTCTCTCACACTTTCAGGATCCATTCTGCACCCCTTTCTTCTTTCTCTGCAGTGCACAAGGAAAGCCTATTCCATGATCAGCACCCTGCCACAGGGATGTTTCCAGCTGTTACTTTGTGGAGATGGTTATCTCCTTAGGACTAAAGGACTCACTTCCTCTACCTCTGTACATTACATAACAGACAGGTATGCAACAGATGAGGAGTACTGCTTGCACAGTATGGGGCAATGCACCCTGGCATCTACTGAATGTCTAAGGCACAGGAGGCCTGCTAATTGAATGACCCCCCTCCTTTTTTCTTAGCAATCTGGGGCTGTAAGAGCAAGAACAGCAACTTGAATTGTGCCCAGTTTCTGAACAGCATAAAAGCAGCTTATCAGAATATGCGAAATTGCCAAATGGCAAGGCTTTTGAAAGAAGTGCTTTGCTATGCAATTAATGCAAACAAACTACAGTACTTTTAAAATCATTTTTGCAAAAAACACAGCTGCTTTAGCAAGGGAAGTGCTTCATTTGCACTAATGGATATTGTAAACACCTCTTTCAAATGCTTTGCAAAGCCCTACCAAAAAGTAGGTTTCCAGAAGAAAAAGCAATTGTAAAGGGCTGGCAGATTCCCTTGGAATATTAAGATGCAAAGGTGGATTCAGAGAAACATACAAATTGTGATTTCTCTTTCAGAGCATGATGAATTCCAGAACAAGCAATCTAATTCTTTTTAAGACCAATAATAATTCTATTCACTGGCTTAAAACAAGTGTAAACAAGCTGATGCTCCTCAGATAATCTGGATTTCAATGCACAATCAGCGTTATCAAAGTTAAGGAATTATGAAAGTCATTGTCCAAGATATCTGGAGACCATCAAGTTGCCAACCACTGATTCAGAAATTACTTCACTATATTTGACTATAAAGAAAATAGTTGAACTTATCCAGATATAACCAAGAAGATACAATTCTGAACACAATGTCTCTTAATGAAATTCCAATACCATATTAATGCTTCCAATATCATGCCCACAAGATCGTCACTTTATTTCAAATTCACACTGCACTGCTATTTATGCTTTCTGAAATTGACACAAAAGCAACACATGTACCAGAATCTGAAGCATTATAAAATTTTGATACAAACTTTGGAAATCTAAGTTTACCATGCATTACATATAATTTTAGGCCTATAAATGATCTTTCAAATATGCCACTGCACCTGATAATATGGACACATATATTTTGTTTCGCACGTAATTCTGAACAAAATTTAAAAGCCTTAAGCACTATTTTAGCAAACAGCAGAAGGACAAAGAAATGTTTAAGTCTGCTATTATATTTCTATTACAGCTACTGTGAATGTTTATTCATTAGAATATTTAAGTATTTCTTGATTCAGAATGATCAAGCAATTAATATTTATGCTGAAAAAAGTTCAACTGAATCAAATTACTGAATTCTATACCTAACCTTAATATCAGTCAATTAAGAAACACTTTATCAACACCAAGTGAGCAAACGTTAAAAAGTCTGACCTTGTAGTCCAACCAAGGGCTATTGCTTCACAGATTTTCTGTGTAGAAAAGTTATGAAACTCAGATATGGATCCTCAAATTTCAGTCACACATGCATAATTATTTTGACAGATGCATGCATTTTGGAATAGTTATTTATTTACTGCTTCTTATTAAAACATCTGACCAAACAGTTAGCAATTACTATGACATTACTTATAAAGAAAAAAACAACTTTAGAAAACCAGTAGTATTGTAGTAAGCAACCCCGCACAAGAGCAATCACATGAGCACTGCAACGCTAGAAGGCTCTTAAAAGATTGCAGATTATTGCAGTGATATGAAAAATCTAAAGACCTACTACATTGTTCTGGGCAACCCATTTTCTGACAGTAAGAACACGGAGGAAAGAAGGCGAGCACGAGCAACTTTTCAAAACGGAAGAGCTATGCAGAAAACACAAAATCCTAGCTAGGCAAAATGTACTGAACCCAGGCCCTTCCAGCACCCTCTACCTTCTTCCACCCCTTCCGTGGCCACTCTCACACCCGTCGCCCTGGCACCCACCCTGCCAGTTTTCTCCGCTGCCTTCTTTTTATTGCGCTTCTTCTGCTCTTCCCCCTTCAGCAACAGCATCGTGGCAGTCCCAGGAGCCCCCTTGTTCGGGCCACCGCCGCCGCCTCCCGTCAGGCCCGGGGTCGCCGCCGCCGCCTCCTCCTCTTCTTCCTCCTCGTCGTCGTCGTCGTCCTCATCCCCCGCCTCGGTCGCCCTCCTGGAAGGCTTTCTGCGAGCATCCCCTCCTCGGGCGCAGGCCGCGGCCCACAGGAGCCCCAACAGCAGCAGCAGCGCCAGAAGGGACATGGAGAGCAGGACGAGCCAGGTGGGCAGATGCTGTGGCTCCAGGCTGGCAGGCAGCGGCAGGCCCAGCTCGGTACGCAGAAGGCCCACTCCGGCCGACAACACGTCCCGCAGCCGGGCCGACACCTCCTCGGCCTGCAGGGCCACAGCCTCCAGCCAGTTCGGCACAGCCATGGCTCCAGCGGACACCGAGCAGGCGCTCACGTCACTGCCAACACATCGCCTCGGTACCAGTTTCGGAGGCCCTCGGCGGTTCCGCCGCCCTTCCGCTCCGTCGACAGGCAGAAAAAGGCAGTGATTGGCGCCCCGCTTCGGCGAGGAGAAGCGCCTCCTCAGCCTCCCGCGACCCAAGAGCGCAACGTCACCCTCCGCCGCCGAATGTCGGCGGCCGCAGCGTCCAAGCGCGCACGCGCGCCTGGAAATGCTTTGCACGGGGCGACGAGGACGGTCACGTGGGGCTCAGGGGGCCGTCGGTTGGGGGGCGGGCAGCGCGCGGCCGCGTCGCTGTCTCCTTCATCTTCATTGGTTGGCGGCTCCCCCCGCCCCGCTTTTCTTCTACGGTCGGAACCGAAGAGATGCTCCTGGCGAGCCTGACAGGGCACGTCACGCCTTGCCTGGGATTGGACAGCGGCGAAGTTGTAAGGAATCTCGACGTGGCAGCGATTTCCTCACGGAGGCAAACGAGGGGAGGAGCTATTGCTCTCGACCTCACCAATCAGAGACTTGGAGGGAATGAGATTGACACAGTGCCTTATGGGAGGGGGAGTGCGTCTTTTTTAAAAAAGATTTATTATTTAACATAATATTAATAAAAGAAGGTTATTATTATTGCATTTAATGTCCCTGCTGATGTATCATTTAATATCTTCAATATGTTTTCTCGTTATAGTTACGTTGGATCTTAATCATATAAGATAACGATAATTATTTTTAAATCAAACTAAAGGCACCCGAGCCAGCCTCCAATGCGTACTTCCTTTCCGCCCTAGCAGGAAGAAAAAAACACGGAGCGACGATAAGATTGCAGCCGTAATCAATGGCTGGATTTGAAAACACACGTGCAGACACGCCTTCAGATGTCCACTAGATGGCAACGAAGAGTTCCGGAGCGGGTGTTACGTATTTGCTGCCATCTAGTGGTCAGGGTTTTGTAGGCCAGATATAGTAACCCTGTACTGTATTCCTTCCCCTTCATGGATCACTGCCTTGTCGTGGCGAAGGGGCTTGCGTAACTCAGTGAAGCCATGAGCTATACCGTGCAGGGCCACCCAAGACGGACAGGTCATGACAGAGAGTTCTGACAAAATGTGGTCCACTGGAGAAGGAAATGGCAACCCACTCCAGTATCCTTGCCAAGAAAACCCCATGGACAATGTTAAAAGGCTAAAAGATATGACGCCGGAAGATGAGCCCCTCAGGTCAGAAGGTGTCCAATATGCTACTGGGGAAGAGCGGAGGGCAATTCCAAGTAGCTCCAGAAAGAGTGAAGCGGCTGGGCCAAAGCCGAAAGGACGTTCAGCTGTGGATGTATCTGGAAGCGAAAAGAAGGTCCGATGCTGTAAAGAACAATATTGTATAGGTACGTGGAATGTAAGATCCATGAACCAAGGCAAGCTGGATGTGGTCAAACATGAGATGACAAGATTGAACGTCACCATCTTGGGAATCAGCGAATTGAAATGGACGGGAATGGGTGAATTTAATTCAGGTGACCATTATATCTACTACTGTGGGCAAGAAACCCTTAGAAGAAATGGAGTTGCACTCATAGTCAATAAGAGAGTGGGAAAGGCAGTAATGGGGTACAACCTCAAAAACGACAGAATGATCTCAGTGCGTATCCAAGGAAAACCATTCAACATCACGGTAATCCAAGTCTATGCCCCAACCACTGATGCCGAAGAAGCTGAAGTTGACCGGTTCTATGAAGACCTACAACACCTTCTAGAACTAGCACCAAAAAAAGATGTCCTTTTCATCATAGGGGATTGGAATGCTAAAGTAGGAAGTCAAGGAGTAATCGGAATAACAGGCAAGTTTGGCCTTGGAGTACAAAATGAAGCAGGGCAAAGGCTAATAGAGTTCTGTCAAGAGAACAAGCTAGTCATAGCAAACACTCTTTTCCAACAACACAAGAGACGACTCTACACATGGACATCACCAGACGGTCAATACCGAAACCAGATTGATTACATACTTTGCAGCCAAAGATGGAGAAGCTCTATACAGACGGCAAAAACAAGACCAGGAGCAGACTGTGGCTCAGATCATGAGCTTCTTACTGCAAAATTTAGGCTTAAATTGAAGAATGTAGGGAAAACCACTAGACCACTCAGGTATGACTTAGATCATATTCCATGTGAGTACACAGTGAAGGTGATGAATAGATTTAGAGGATTAGATTTGGTAGATAGAGTGCCTGAAGAACTATGGACGGAGGTCTGTAACATTGTACAAGAGGCAGCAACTAAAACCATCCCAAAGAAAAAGAAATGCAAGAAAGCAAAATGGCTGTCTGATGAGGCTTTAGAAATAGCTGTGGAAAGAAGGAATGCGAAAAGCAAGGGTGAAAGGGAAAGATATAAGCAACTGAATGCAGATTTCCAGAGAACAGCAAGACGAGATAAAAAGGCCTTCTTAAATGAACAATGCAAACAAATTGAGGAAAACAATAGAATGGGGAAGACTAGAGAACTCTTCAAGAAAATTGGAGATATCAAAGGAACGTTTAGGGCAAAGATGGGCATGATAAAGGACAAAAAAGGCAGGGACCTAACAGAAGCAGAAGAGATTAAGAAGAGGTGGCAAGAATACACAGAAGAACTATACAAGAAAGATCTTAATGTCCCTGATGTCCATGCTGGAGTGGTCACTGACCTTGAGCCAGACATCCTAGAGAGTGAAGTCAAGTGGGCCTTAGGAAGCATTGCTAACAACAAAGCTAGTGGAGATGACAGTATTCCAGCTGAGTTATTTAAAATACTAAAAGACGATGCTGTTAAAGTGCTGCACTCAATATGCCAGCAAGTTTGGAAAATGCAACAGTGTTGAACGGGATTGGAAAAGGTCAGTTTATGTTCCAATTCCAAAGAAGGGCAATTTCAAAGAATGCTCAAACTATCGCACAATTGCACTCATTTCACATGCTTGCGAGGTTATGCTCAAAATCCTACAAGCTAGGCTTCAGCAGTACGTGAACCGAGAACTACCGGATGTACAAGCTGGGTTTCGAAGAGGCAGAGGAACTAGAGATCAAATTGCCAACATTCACTGGATCATGGAGAAAGCACGAGAGTTCCAGAAAAACATCTACTTCTGCTTCATTGACTATACAAAAGCCTTTGATTGTGTGGATCACAACAAACTGTGGCAAATTCTTAAAGAGATGGCGGTACCAGACCACCTTACCTGTCTCCTGAGAAATCTGTATGCGGGCCAAGAAGCAACAGTTAGAACCGGTCATGGAACAACCAATTGGTTCAAAATAGGGAAAGGAGTACGACAAGGCTGTATACTGTCACCCTGCTTATTTAACCTATATGCAGAGTACATCATGAGAAATGCCAGGCTGGAAGAATCACAAGCCGGAATTAAGATTGCAGGGAGAAACATCAATAACCTCAGATATGCAGACGATACCACCCTAATGGCAGAAAGTGAAGAAGAACTAAAGAGCCTCTTGATGAGGGTGAAAGAGGAGAGTGCGAAAGCTGGCTTGAAACTCAACATTAAAAAAACTAAGATCATGGCATCTGGACCCATCAATCCCTGGCAAATAGAAGGGGTAGAAATGGAAGCAGTAACAGACTTCATTTATTTGGGCTCCAAGATCACCGCAGATGGAGACTGCAGCCATGAAATTAAGAGACGCTTGCTGCTTGGACGGAAAGCTATGGCAAACCTAGATAGCATATTAAAAAGCAGAGACGTCACCTTGCCGACAAAAGGAGAAGAGGACGGCAGAGGATGAGATGGTTAGATAGCATCACTGAAGCAATGAGCATGAAACTGAGCAAACTCAGGGAGGCAGTGAAGGACAGGAAGGCCTGGCGCAATATAGTTCATGGGGTCACAAAGAGTCGGACACGACTTAACGACTGAACAACAACAACAACAACTGTATTCCTTAAACTCCTAGTGAAATAAAGCATAGGATCATTTTTAATGTTATTTCTCAGTTTTAATGCATTGAGGGCTAGCTGATCCAGGCAGGCAACTTACTGTCTCAAGGGGGCACAACAGCAAGTTTTGAGTCCACTGAAAGTGTATGTGTGTGTATGCGTGTGTGTGCACCTTCAAGTCTGTTTTTGACTTCTGGCGTCTGCCTGGACTAGTCCCTGCAGTTTTCTTAGCAAGATTTAGGAAGTGGTTTGCCACTGGCTCCTTCCTAGGACTGAGAGACACTGGTCCAAAGTCACCCAGCTGGTTTTGTGCCAAAGGCAGGACTAGAACTCAGAGTCTCCCAGTTTCTAGTCTGGTGCCTTAATCACTACACTAAACTGGCTCTCAGTTTGAAAGTATGGCAGCCAGAAATTGCCCAGAGTGATGGGAGACAACAGGAGATAATAGATGTGTCTGACCAGGGACTGGAGGGGAGGGAGTGTGCCTGTATAAGCCTGAAATGTCAATAAACACCCAACTGATTCCATCTGCCACTGGTCACCTAATGTTACCGCCTTTTGAATGAACGGATACTGAGATAAATCAGATTTACAGACTTTGCAGATGCCATTAGATGGAGTTGGCTGGTGTGTGTGTGTGTGTGTGGGGGGGGGTGTCCTTCTATCGGCACTACTCGGATACAGATGCATCTAGGGTGATTAAGGCTGCCCAGCTTGTGAGTTAAGAAGATCTGAAGGCAATATCATGGGGACATTGCAGATCACACATATTACTAGGTTGCGCTGTGGTAGGTAAAAGTAGGGCAGGTCAGAAAATCAAAAACATAAGTATAATTGGGAGCAGTACATGTGAATTCAGTTTAGGTGTCTAGCAATGCAGTGGACATGGTAAAAACAGCTAATGTCAGAAGAGTAGTTGCAGTTTATTTTTTGCTGATTGGACCATATATGGATTATTATATTCAGTTCTTGGTGCTGCTTTTAAGAACAAGCTTAACACACTGAAGAGTGGTCTTCAGTTATCTGAAGGCTTGTCACTGAATGGTGGCAGAGGCTTGTTATCTGTTGCTCTAGAAGCAAGACTGACTGATTGATTGATTATGTGCCAGCAAGTCATTTTTGACTCCTAGTGACCATATAGATAGATTTTCTCAATAATGATCTATCCCTAACCTGGCCTTTCAAGTCTCCCAATGGTGCACTCATCACCACTGTAACTGAGTCTGCTGCTGGTCATCCTCTTCTTCTCTTTCCTTCTACCTTTCCCAGCATTAGAGCCTTTTCCAGAGAGCTGGGTCTTCGCATAATGCATCTGAAGTAGAATAATTTGAGCCCAGTCATTTGTGCCTCAAGTAACATCTCTGGATTGATTTGTTCAATAATCCTTTGGTTTGTTTTCTTGACTGTCCATGGTATTCTCAGGAGTCTTCTCCAACTAGAAGGAAGACTAGAACTAAATGTGGAAATACTAAAGCAGCTTTTCACTAAATATTAGGGAAGAGTTGCTGAATAGACATGTAGCAGCTTTTCCACTACTGGAAATACATAAGCAGAAAGTGAACAGTCATCCTTTAGAGATGATGTAGTTCCATCCTGCACTGGAAAAGAGACACACAGGTTGTCTTTTATGGTGAATCCCAGTTTTGTGGTTCTGTGAAGTCTTACAGTTTGATTGCTTTTTATATGCTAATAGGATACCTTGTGAATATAACCTCTTTGCTAGGCAGACAGGCTCAGACATTTGAATGGGCTTTAAAGACTTTTCTCTTAGCAGGCAAAAAGTGGATGGCCAAGATTTCTTGGTCTATGAAATATATTCATGTGCGAGTTTTCTTTCCTCTCCAGAAATTATTGCTGCATTAAAGTTCTTTCTGATTTACAGATCTGTTTCAGAGAATTGCCAACCACCTTTTTAACTTTCTTTTAACTTTCTTTTAAACACAGATTTCACCTAAGTGTAGTTCTTTGAGCCCAGCTTATTGATTTGGAAATGAGTGCTTGTAGGTTTATCTGTAACTTGTCATTTGTTCATGAGATTAGAATGTACATACCAGCCAGAGAATGAACTTGTTGCTCTGTGGGAACTAACAAATATGGACAAGTATATCTAGAGTTATGGTGTCTTTTTTAGCTTTCAGCATGTTGTTGTTGTTGTTCAGTCGTTAAGTCGTGTCCGACTCTTCGTGACCCCATGAACCATATTGCGCCAGGCCTTCCTGTCTTTCACTGCCTCCCTGAGTTTGCTCAGTTTCATGCTCATTGCTTCAGTGATGCTATCTAACCATCTCATCCTCTGCCGTCCTCTTCTCCTTTTGCCTTCCATCTTTCCCAGCATCAGGGTCTTTTCCAAAGAGTCCTCTCTTCGCATTAGGTGACCAAAGTATCTGAGCTTGAGCTTCATTATCAATCCTTCCAATGAGCAATCAGAGTTGATTTCCTTTAAGATTGACTGGTTTGACCTCCTAGCAGTCCAGGGGACTCTTAAGAGTCTTCTCCAGCACCACAGTTCAAAGGCATCAATTCTTCGGCGTTCAGCCTTCTTTCTGGTCCAGCTCTCACAGCCATACATTACTACTGGAAAAACCATAGCTTTGACTATGCGGATCTTTGTCGGCAAGGTGACGTCTCTGCTTTTTAATATGCTATCTAGGTTTGCCATAGCTTTCCTCCCAAGGAGCAAGGGTCTCTTAATTTCATGGCTGCAGTCTCCGTCTGCAGTGATCTTGGAGCCCAAATAAATGAAGTCTGTTACTGCTTCCATTTCTACCCCTTCTATTTGCCAGGGATTGATGGGTCCAGATGCCATGATCTTAGTTTTTTTAATGTTGAGTTTCAAGCCAGCTTTCGCACTCTCCTCTTTCACCCTCATCAAGAGGCTCTTTAGTTCTTCTTCACTTTCTGCCATTAGGGTGGTATCGTCTGCATATCTGAGGTTATTGATGTTTCTCCCTGCAATCTTAATTCCGGCTTGTGATTCTTCCAGCCTGGCATTTCTCATGATGTACTCTGCATATAGGTTAAATAAGCAGGGTGACAGTATACAGCCTTGTCGTACTCCTTTCCCTATTTTGAACCAATTGGTTGTTCCATGACCGGTTCTAACTGTTGCTTCTTGGCCCGCATACAGATTTCTCAGGAGACAGGTAATGTGGTCTGGTACCGCCATCTCTTTAAGAATTTGCCACAGTTTGTTGTGATCCACACAATCAAAGGCTTTTGTATAGTCAATGAAGCAGAAGTAGATGTTTTTCTGGAACTCTCGTGCTTTCTCCATGATCCAGTGAATGTTGGCAATTTGATCTCTAGTTCCTCTGCCTCTTCGAAACCCAGCTTGTACATCCGGTAGTTCTCGGTTCACGTACTGCTGAAGCCTAGCTTGTAGGATTTTGAGCATAACCTCGCTAGCATGTGAAATGAGTGCAATTGTGCGATAGTTTGAGCATTCTTTGAAATTGCCCTTCTTTGGAATTGGAACATAAACTGACCTTTTCCAATCCCGTTCAACACTGTTGCGTTTTCCAAACTTGCTGGCATATTGAGTGCAGCACTTTAACAGCATCGTCTTTTAGTATTTTAAATAACTCAGCTGGAATACTGTCATCTCCACTAGCTTTGTTGTTAGCAATGCTTCCTAAGGCCCACTTGACTTCACTCTCTAGGATGTCTGGCTCAAGGTCAGTGACCACTCCAGCATGGACATCAGGGACATTAAGATCTTTCTTGTATAGTTCTTCTGTGTATTCTTGCCACCTCTTCTTAATCTCTTCTGCTTCTGTTAGGTCCCTGCCTTTTTTGTCCTTTATCATGCCCATCTTTGCCCTAAACGTTCCTTTGATATCTCCAATTTTCTTGAAGAGTTCTCTAGTCTTCCCCATTCTATTGTTTTCCTCAATTTGTTTGCATTGTTCATTTAAGAAGGCCTTTTTATCTCGTCTTGCTGTTCTCTGGAAATCTGCATTCAGTTGCTTATATCTTTCCCTTTCACCCTTGCTTTTCGCATTCCTTCTTTCCACAGCTATTTCTAAAGCCTCATCAGACAGCCATTTTGCTTTCTTGCATTTCTTTTTCTTTGGGATGGTTTTAGTTGCTGCCTCTTGTACAATGTTACAGACCTCCGTCCATAGTTCTTCAGGCACTCTATCTACCAAATCTAATCCTCTAAATCTATTCATCACCTTCACTGTGTACTCACATGGAATATGATCTAAGTCATACCTGAGTGGTCTAGTGGTTTTCCCTACATTCTTCAATTTAAGCCTAAATTTTGCAGTAAGAAGCTCATGATCTGAGCCACAGTCTGCTCCTGGTCTTGTTTTTGCCGTCTGTATAGAGCTTCTCCATCTTTGGCTGCAAAGTATGTAATCAATCTGGTTTCGGTATTGACCGTCTGGTGATGTCCATGTGTAGAGTCGTCTCTTGTGTTGTTGGAAAAGAGTGTTTGCTATGACTAGCTTGTTCTCTTGACAGAACTCTATTAGCCTTTGCCCTGCTTCATTTTGTACTCCAAGGCCAAACTTGCCTGTTATTCCGATTACTCCTTGACTTCCTACTTTAGCATTCCAATCCCCTATGATGAAAAGGACATCTTTTTTTGGTGCTAGTTCTAGAAGGTGTTGTAGGTCTTCATAGAACCGGTCAACTTCAGCTTCTTCGGCATCAGTGGTTGGGGCATAGACTTGGATTACCGTGATGTTGAATGGTTTTCCTTGGATACGCACTGAGATCATTCTGTCGTTTTTGAGGTTGTACCCCATTACTGCCTTTCCCACTCTCTTATTGACTATGAGTGCAACTCCATTTCTTCTAAGGGTTTCTTGCCCACAGTAGTAGATATAATGGTCACCTGAATTAAATTCACCCATTCCCGTCCATTTCAATTCGCTGATTCCCAAGATGGTGACGTTCAATCTTGTCATCTCATGTTTGACCACATCCAGCTTGCCTTGGTTCATGGATCTTACATTCCACGTACCTATACAATATTGTTCTTTACAGCATCGGACCTTCTTTTCGCTTCCAGATACATCCACAGCTGAACGTCCTTTCGGCTTTGGCCCAGCCGCTTCACTCTTTCTGGAGCTACTTGGAATTGCCCTCCGCTCTTCCCCAGTAGCATATTGGACACCTTCTGACCTGAGGGGCTCATCTTCCGGCGTCATATCTTTTAGCCTTTTAACATTGTCCATGGGGTTTTCTTGGCAAGGATACTGGAGTGGGTTGCCATTTCCTTCTCCAGTGGACCACATTTTGTCAGAACTCTCTGTCATGACCTGTCCGTCTTGGGTGGCCCTGCACGGTATAGCTCATGGCTTCACTGAGTTACACAAGCCCCTTCGCCACGACAAGGCAGTGATCCATGAAGGGATTCAGCATATTATATGCATTGTATATTGCTTGAGAAAATGCATTATCCATTCTGGAGGAGTTTATTTATTTATTTAAATTTATTGGCTGCCCAACTCCGGTGGACCTTTAGAGGATGTCTCAGAGAATAGATGTGGTACCATTTCTCATCCTGCATTCTTTCCAAGAATCTTTTTCATCTGATGGAGCTGTGGCTTACAAAAGCTTATAACTTATAATAAAACTTGTTAATTTTAAAAGATGCTACCAGGCTCTTTCTGATTTTTGTATTCCCTCCAAGAATCCCTTGCATAACATAATCATTTCAGTTTTTTAAAATTAATTTAGCATAACTTTACCTACTTTTTTGTCCAAAAGACAAATGTAATCCTTGGTCCTGAAAAGTTACATACTGTCCCACGGTTTTAGAATTATAACTCTTTAGTCACTGATGTATGTACTTAGCTGTTCAAAAAAATTTGACTGCTATATGGCAATTTCAGTATTATCTTGGAGTGAAATTGCAAAGGATTGAGTAATTTTATGCTGTGTCTTCTGCACAGCTATTGTAACTAATGCTTATAAATAATGTGATCACCATGGCCCCAAATCTTTTCAGTGTCAGATGTTGCAATATGCCAACAATAAAGTTTCACAATCAATATTTTATTCATCTTGGCATGCATTGCAGAGCGTATAAATGGGTAAAATTCATCTTGGTTTAGATACATTTATATGCATTTTTTTTAGTGCCTTCAACTTGGTGTTGACTCCTGGACTAGTTCCTGCAGTTTTCTTGGCAAGATTTCAGAAGTGATTTGCTACTGCTCCTTCCTAGGGGTGAGAGAGAGTGACCAGCCCAAGGTCACCCAGCTGGCTTTGTGCCTAAGGCATGACTAGAACTCATGATCTCCTGGTTTCTAGCCTGGTGCCTTAACCACTACACCAAACTGGCTGATTTAATATACATTTACATAAATTTACATTTATGCATTATTATACTTCTCCTAAAAGTAGGTTCAGGACACTGAAGTGCTGTGATGGTTTCTGAATGGCAGTTCTAAAAAATAAGCTTGCAAAATGTGAGTGTACATTCTGTGAAAAATATAAATGCATTTCTGTAATTTCACTCAGCCGAATATACACGACTCATTTGAACAGAAAATGAATATTGTTGGCATATCTTGTGAATTATGTCTTAATGGCTTCAGGATCAGGTATCTGCAATGTCTGGAACATAATTAGCCATTAGCAACTCTCACTGTTTATGCCAGGTAGTAATTTGCAGCTGTTCCATCAGGCCATTTTTACATTGCCTGTCATCTAACTGCTGTCTGACATTTTCATAGCCTTATGCGCCTAAGCTTTAATTGAACTAATTCTAATTTCTGCAGTCAGGATGCCACATGGATGGATAAGTAATAATATTTCAGAAACAGATTAAACCATCCAGCTCTTTTATTTGTGTCTCTCTACTTTCTCTTTAAACTTTTTCCCAGCAAAACATGACTTGACTCTACCCAGTCATTTAACGGATAGTTAATAGAGGATTATTGCTGTATACTACATACTATAGTTGTATAGTTTGGAAACCACATCTAAAGAGCTTACATATGTGTTTTTAAAGGTATTTTTTGTGACCTTAAAGCAGGGTTTCCCATGCTGTGAGGTGTATCTCCCTTAAGGTGGTGCAGACAGAGTCCAGGGGAGGGTGAAAAACCTTATTTTTTATGTCTTTATTAAAATTAAAGTTTCATTGTATTGTTTCCATTGCTCATTTGTGTTCATTCTGGTGTTTGGATTTTTAGGGGAAGTGTGTACATTAAGATTACACTAAGGGGAGGTGTGATGGCAAAAAGTTTAGGAACCCCCTGTTTAAAGGAAGAGGAACCATGGAATTGTTTTCCTAGCCCTACCTAGTTTATCTATACTAGTTCTTTTAGTTTAGCCAAGGTCATGAGGGAGAGAGAGGTACCACTAAACAGGTAGCTGATAATATATCACCTTGTGATTTCTTGCCACTTGACAGCTGCCTAAAATATTTTTTTTCCCTCTTGTAATACAAGATCTGAAAGATTTAAAAAAAATACTGTGTTGAGGGGCTCTTTTTGGTAGATAATTTTATGTTCTTTTGAATCATATACTACTGTAATGATTTTGGAAACCAAGAAGACAGTGGAAACCTAGAAAGAGACATATTTGCCATCTATTATATCAGGGTTCCTCAACCTTGGCAACTTTAAAGATGGGTAGACTTCAACTCCCAAAATTCCCCAGCCAGCATGGCTGGCTAGGGAATTCTGGGAGTTGAAGTCCACATATCTTGAAGTTGCTAAGGTTGAGGAACACTGCTTTAGACTATGATATAATGGATGGCAAATATGTCTCTTTCTAGGTTTCCATTGACTTCTTCTTGAGCGAGCGTTTTAGTGCTAGGAATCCCATATGATGGACAAATAGATATTTGATTGCATATATGAGTTTCTATGCTCAATTTCCCATGTTAATGGGAACTTAAATATTAATAATTAAATTGTTTAATATAGGATGACAATATCTGGTTTTGTTTACTACATAAATGTTATATTGTTAAGAAATCAGAACAATGAATGAGAAAAGACTAATGATAGATTGATATTGTCTATGGTAACTGTAGCAAGGTTATTGTATGCACAACAATGGAAGAATAATGATATTCCAACAGTGGAGGAATGGGTTGTGAAAACGTCGGAATCTGCAGAAATGGTGAAACTACCCTATCTGGTCAGCGAATGAACAATATATTTTTTTGAAAGACTGGAAACTTTATATATGGACTTTTTGCAGAAAGAAGATGCAGATTAAATGAGGGGTGAGAGGATTTGCAAAATATTTAAGAGAGAGGAAGGACAATAAGACTGTAATTATCTGTTGAAAAGAAGGTTGGAAATCGTTTATATATTTTTTAACCTTAATTTTCTTTTTCTTGCACTTCCTTTCTTTTTCTTCCTTTTCTTTTTCTCTCTCTTTTTTATTTGTCTTTTATTATATGAAAACTCTTACTAAATATAAATAATAAAAATGTGTGAGCTTATGGGCTTTCTTCTTTTTCTCTGTAATCATTCTTTTTCTTTTCCATATATTAAAAACTAAAAATAAAGAAATAATGCCTGAACTCCTGTATTTCTCTTTGGTGGATTAAAACCTGAGCTAGAATGAATTTGGTTCCTCCTAACAAAGGTGGGCTTTGAGTAGAGCCTTTGTTGTGCAACTGCCAATTTATTTATTTATTTATTTTTCAGGCTTGTATGCCGCCCATCTCCCCCAGCGGGTGACTCTGGGTGGCTCACAATAATAAAAAAGAAGAAAAAACACAGGTCTCTCCAAACATGGCTAAAATCTATAAATAATTAAAAAACATATATTAAAATGCCCTAAAAACCTCCTCTGATTTTAGCCCTAAAAAACCTGTAAGATGCTGGGGGGGGGGGGGGGGGGGGACAACCCATCATCCCACCAGCCATCTCCACAGGTGTGGGCCCCCCTCTGGCCCCCAGGCCTTCTGGCAGAGCCAGGATTTGAGCCCTTTCCTGAAGGCCATGGGGGGGGCACACCGCACCTCAGGAGGCAGGATGTTCCATAGGGCGGGCGCTGCAGCAGAAAAGGCTCTCTGCCTAGACCCCACTAATCGAAATTCCTTGACTGGTGGGGTCTGCAACCTGCCCCTTCTGCTGGACCGAGTGGGGCGGGCTGAAATGACCGGGGCGAGGCGGTTCCTCAGATAACCTGGTCCTGTGCCATGAAGGGCTTTAAAGGTGATGACCAACACCTTGAATGGGACCTGGAAACAAACTGGTAACCAATGCAGCTCACGCAACAGCGGTGTTATACGTGCCCTCCTGGGGCATTAAGAACTGTCTGCGCCACCGCATTCTGCACCAGCTGTAGCTTCAGGATACTCTTCAAGGGTAGCCCCATGTAGAGCGCATTACAGTAGTCTAACCCGGAGGTGACCAGGGCATGAGTGACCGTGCGGAGGTCCTCCTGATCCAGGAAGGGGCGTAACTGCCGCACAACACGAAGTCGTGCAAAGGCCCTCCTAGCCACGACTGCCACCTACTCTTCGAGCAGGAGTCGTGAGTCCAGGAGAACCCCCAGATTACGCACCGGGTCTGTCTGGGGTAGTGCAACCCCATCAAGAACCAAAGATGACAAACTCCTAGATCTTGAGGCTCCCCGTATCCACAGCCACTCCGTCTTACCAGGGTTCAGCTGAAGCCTGTTGTCCCCCATCCAGGCCCCCACAGCCTCCAGGCACTGCGAGAGGGCAGTCACAGCATCACTTAAGGCACCTGGGATGGAGATGTATAGTTGGGTATCATCAGGATACCGATGATACCTCACCCCATGGTGCTGGATGATCTCACCCAGCAGTTTCATGTAGATATTAAATAGGAGCAGTGAAAGCACTGACCCCTGTGGCACCCCACAAAGTAGGGGCCGGGGGCTGGACCTCTCGCTCCCTATCAGCACTGATTGGGTTCGGCCTTGGAGAAAGGAGCTGAACCAGCACAACATTGTGCCACCCAGCCCCAACTCCTGCAGCCGACCCAAAAGGATACCATGGTCGATGGTATCGAAAGCTGCCGAGAAGTCAAGAAGAGCAAGGATGGATGCACTCCCCCCATCCCGCTCTCGCCAGAGATCATCTAAAAGTGTGACCAATGCTGTTTCTGTCCCATAACCGGGCCTGAATCCTGACTGATAGGGGTCCAGATAATCTGGATAATTTACAGACTTTTATCTGAGGGAGGTTGGTTGGACATACTATATCTAGGCTGCTGACAAGCTAATAACCAGATGTCAGCATAAAGATCAGGGGTGTAGACATAGCGTGGTCAAAAAAGTCAAGATGGTGGTCACAATGGTGCAATCAAATGTCTGCCTGGTTTTTATGTGTGTTGCACATCCTTGAAAGAGAGTTTCCATATCTCTTTGATATGTCTACTGGTCATCGAGATCAGTGTTTCTCAACCTTGACAGCTTTAGGATGTGTGGACTTCAACTCCCAGAATTCCCCAGCCAGTATGCTGGCTGGGGAATTCTGGGAGTTGAAGTCCACACATCCTAAAGCTGCCAAGGTTGAGAAACACTGCTCTAGAGCTTTGCAACCAAGATATGCTATGTGTAGCTGGGCGGCTGGTTTCAGATGACACTTACTCTGTACAATTCTCTTATGTATCCTCTCTTTTCCTTTATTTATTTATTTTTACCTCAGAGAATCATTTAAGAACAAGATTCAAATAATGCTTTTCTTCTGAGAGATGTGGGAAGGAAAATGTACTATCATGATGTAATGGGAAGAGTTGTCTATCAAGAAAATGTTTTGGTTTACCATCTTTCATTACTTTGTTCTTCTCTTCCCCCTTTCTTTCCCTTCTAAAAATATTCTTCTCATCTGAAAAAAGGGGTTTAAAAGTCTTCTTTGTGCTGCCTGAAAAAACAGGAGTTTGAGCCTTTTAATCCCACACATGTGAATTAAAGGAAGGGAAAAACTCTATTAAAGGGAGGTAGGGTATCAGCAATCAAAGAGTGATTAAATTTTGCTCCAGATAAAATAAAATTGTATCTTGAAATCTCAGCTCTCCCTATCATGAAAGACTTTTACTTGAAATCAGAGCACAAACTCAGAATATTGATGATCTGATTTATTTTATAAGAATCCATTAATTTTCTTGCATGTTAGAGAAGTTACTGTTCTCTAAATGATCAGATTTTTACATACCACACAGACAACTGCTTTAGTGTTAAGAGTTTTATCAAAATTAGTTGTGAAATAGGTTCTGTCTGCAATACTGGGAATACATTGTGATGATATCTGCTTGAATTCAGGGGAATGTACTAGCGAGTAGATGTGATTAGCCTACTACTAGTAGAGCTGGCCTCCAATGGTTTATCCTAGCCAACTCTAGCAACATTTTCAGAATCCTTGGGGGGAGAAAGGATATTGATTTCATGGCTGAGTAAGTGCCTGATCTTAGCCCTCTCTAATAAAACTAGACAAGCTGGCAATGTGATAATATCCATCAAAATTATCTCCAGCTTTATTAATTTAGTATCAGCCAAGACTTTCTCTTGTTTTTCTCTTTAGCTGTCAAGGAATCTGGGGGTTTTATCTAAGAACAGAGATAGTCTGCAATAGCAGCTGGACTCCCAGGCATCTACACTAGCTACAAAGTCATCAAATTCAGAAATGTGTATTGTGACTCTATCCTGTTGTATATGTGTTGTGACTCTCATCCAAGCACATAAGGGGCAGGGTTTGTGTTGCGATGTTGCAACACATGTTTAGTCACTTTACCCTTGCACCCCCATCACCCATAGTTGCTTATGTTTGGATATTATATTTTCTAAAATGGGAGAATCAACCTTTTTCAAGCTGGGGTGGGGGACAATCCGTAGGCATAATGAAATCTGGTAAAGCCCAATTTGAATGTGTGCAATCTTCTCCCACATTTAATTTTAAAACTGTGGGTAAATTCAAGTTCTGTTGTGTCAATGCTAGTTTCCCCGCCTTCTTTTTCTGTGTCTTACAACCCACCTTGCTGAATGAATTGTTTTGGAAATGCAAAACCTCTGCACATCATTTTGTAACATTCAGGTTAGCCGAACAAGGGTATTGCTATTCTACTGAATTTAGACACTTTTATGTCCAATGTGGCTACCTACTATTTGTTCTGTTTTGTTCTTTCTTCATTTTGCAGATTTCTCCATTTAAATCTTTCTTGTGTTTTGCTTTAAGATTTTATTTTGGAAAAGCAAGTTAACTAACACAATGTGCTTTTTAAAAAAAAGCTAACATTTGTGTGGCCAGCAGATGGCAGTTAATGTTCATTCAGTAAACCTCCAAGATTTCTCTTGCAGTTTTACACTAGTTTTTGCAAATTACTAATTGAATAACAGTGAACAGGAATACACACTCACATACTGTGAATGTTCTAGTTGGAATTATGAATAATACTGCATTATCCTTGTATGGGAATAATGTGGGACACATTTCTCTCTAAAAGTTAATTTGCTAATGGCTTTTGTGGATAATTATGCAAAATTAATAAATGCTTTTGCTGTTCAGAATCTTTCTCACTTGGGAAGATATTCAGAACATCTGCATGATTATATTTGTTGTTTCTCAGTCACATACATAGCTACTGATGTGCACATACATTTTTAACAATATGGTGACAGGCAACATGTACCCAGCAGTGAAAATTATCTGAAGTGAATGGATTAATGGTTAGGGTTGCAGCCAGCCTTCAGTTTGTTGTAGTGTGACCAGGGACACACTCCAACATGTCAGATTGGACAATGGAGACTCTAAACAGCTCAACTAAGAGGCTGGATGGTAATGGTGGCCATGACTGGATCTGCTTGAAAAAGGAGGGTAAAAGAGATGCAGGAGGAAGAAGAAAAGGTGGAAAGCAGATTGAGAAAGCATGGCTGGAATGGTATTAGTGGTGGGAAAAGTAAACAGGAATAGAAGATGGGACTAGTTGTGGAGGAACACTGGAAATAATTTGGAAGGAATAAGGAGGTGTGGGAAGGTAGAAAAAGGAAAATAATGGGACAGGCTAGGATGATTCTCATAAGTGCTCAGACCAAAGAAACACCTGTTGGAAAGCATGTCCTCTATCAGCTTCTACCTCTATAATCCCAAGGAAGGATAGGGAGGATAGCAATGATCCAGAAAAAAAACTTGAAAGCAGCCAGCATCCACACTTCTGAGGTGAGTATCTCTCTGTATGTGAGGATGATTTATACTTGTGTGCTGTGTGCCTTGCTCATGACAGGTTGCCTTCCTGAGCTTCTGGACCTGATTGTTGGGCTAGTTGGTTGGTGTTGGGGATATTAGAGGACCTCAATTTCCATACCATGGGAGAGGGTCAGGGAAGGCTCAGGATTTCATGGCCACCATGGCAACTATAGGCTTGTTTCAGTAATATCTGGTGCAGCCCACACAGGCAGTCATATGTCTTGACCTCAGAGTAATGGGATGACTTGAGAATTAATGCTTTACCATCATCAGTTCACCTCCTGATCTGAATCATCAGAATATCAACATGGTGGAAGAAGCAATTAGGATGGCTTGCTTTAGGCACTGTATGGATCCAGTCAGATTCCTGTAGGTGCTTGGAGAACTTCTCAGTGGCCTGGCAGGGAGTGTCTTGTTGAACTTTGAAATAGAGGCAACCAGGCTGCTTGGCCCTTGAGCACTTTCTCTCTGTCCTGTCTGCTGATCCCATGGAGTCCCTTGGTTTACAAAGGACTCTAGGAGATGAAGTAGCAGAAGAGATGCTTGGCACCTCAGTGGATAAAAACTAGAAGTGAAGTTAACTGAACATAAGTGTAACGAACTGCCACCTGTTGATCCCAAATCCAGTAACTTTCCTTGCAACCAATATTGATTCAAAAGAAAGTTCATTTATTGAGAATAAGTGTACAGATCCAAAGCATTGCTAAGACTGAGCAAAAGCGCGCCAAAAGCTGTTTTTCTTACTCCCCCCCCCCACTTACATCGCCCTTAGTTCTTGGTCTTCTGATTCCCTTGCTGGCATGGCCTTGAGCATGCCAGAGCCTGTGATAAGGAGCCATCTGCTTTAAACGGTTTCTCACTCCTTCTCCCCCCCGCCTTTTACAATGGCAGAACCGCAGCATGTAAAAAGGCATTTTTTAAACTAGCCATATAATAATCTATTATAAAATCTTGCGAGGATTCTGACATGTTCAGAGTAAGAGTTTCATGTTCAGGTCTACATTGTGATAGTAAAGGTAGTGAAGGATGCTTATTTATAATCTTCACTATGTCAGTGGGTGAGTCAGTCATTTGTGCAACACTTTGCTAATAAAATTGCTCAGATTTGCTCATTTCTAGACTCCAAAAGGGTATGGTCAGAAAAAGTGATAGAATAGCATCTTGTGAGATTACTTCACAATTCAACCTGTTGATTCCGAGGAAATGGAAGGGTGATACAGGAATGAGCTCTACTATTCTGTAGGTTAGATCCGTGTTCTACCTGGTTTGAGACTGGCCACATCCAGGAGAGGACAGGTCTATGTTGGGTGAGGAGATGAAGTTGGCTGCCTTAAAGAGGAAGTGGTGTATCCCCTCCTTTTCTGGATCTGGCTAATTCACAGAAAGCTGCTATGAAGATGGTGGACCTACTTCCTAAATGAAGCAGATCCTTTTCAGTCAGGGTTCAGACTTGGACATGGGATGGTAACACATGGGTTGCTCTGATTGATGGCCTTTGCTGAGAACATATGTTCCTCCTTTATTTTTGGATTGTTCAGCATCTTTCAGTACTACTGACCATAGTATCTTTCTGGACTACCTGTGAAAGTTGGAAGCACTGGTTGTGTTCTTTCCTAAGTGAGCAGTTTCATATGGTCTTAATGGTGGGAGGAGACATCAGTCTAGTAGTTTTTCCCTTGTGGAGTACTACAAAGTTAATCTCTCTCATCATTATCTTTTATCATCTACATAAACCTATGGATCCTCCTTCACTCATGATTATTGCTGGATAGTCAGGTGCATGCTATGCCGCAGGGGGGAGGCATGCTTTGTTCAGTTTTGACTGGTGCATCAATTATGGCCCTCCCTGGAGTGGGAAGCCATGGCGACAGTTACCCATGCCTCTGTCACATCTCGGATATACTTCAATGCACTCTACATGGCACTGCCTTTGAAGATGATCTGAAATTATAACTGGTGCAAAATTTTTCTGTGCTAGGCCATAACAAAAATGCAGCAGGCTGCCTTCTGATGCTGGCTGGGGAATTCTGGGAGTTGAAGTCCACACATCTTCAAGTTGCCAAGGTTGAGAAACACTGTACAGTACTATAAGAATGGTACAAAGAAGACCTAGCGAGCAGGAGATTGCTAAAAGAGAAAAGCCTAGCAGCACACTATTCTTCCCAATCTGTTGGGGCCTCAGCAGATGGTGCCATACTGGAGAACAACTCATGATTCATGGGCTGCCTCTGGCAGAAAAAAAAATGATCTACTTTTTCTCAGCATCTGATATGATGCAATTAGCTTGCTGGCAAGAAACAAACGGTTGTATTTGTGGGGATTAATGCCCCACCCCACCTCATACAGCTTTATCCATTGGCCATTGTCTGTTTGTGCAGGTGTATGATGTTCAGGCACTACATTTCACTGGCAGTCCCATCAGATGCAGACAACTGGGATAGCCTTCAGAGCAGCCAGCAACTATACAGATAACTACTTCTTGTATGTCTCTCATCAGTCTTCCCCATCCTTCTCCTCCTCCTCCTCACAAGTGTTGTCATCACCAAGAAAGAAGGAAAATGCTCTTACAACTTGGTATCACAAACAAATTGCATTATAAAAGATTCTCTTAGACAGTCACTGGGGAGCAAATCTTTCAGTTCTGCTTGGTTGATCTATGTTATTTTTCTGTTACTACATGTTACTTTGGCTGATCATTAGAAACCTCCATGTCACCGGCAGCTAAGGAACAAGAATTTTCAATAATCTGAGTGTTTCAGAGTACAGTGTCTCCATTAGCCTGCAGACATTTAAGAATTGGTTCCATCCATCATGGAAAGGATGCTCCTGGCTTAAGGAAAACATGCTCTGATTACTCAAGAATTCGAAGCAAGCTTTTTTAGATTTTTCTCACTCGCAATGAACCATTCTAAGCTACAAGGTGCCCAAAGCATTTCCTCATTAATGTTATTATAATTTAATCGTTTAAATTGCAATGCAACAATAATTCAATTTTTTTCCTGAGTTTATCATAAGTTGAAATTCATGCTCATTTTGCATCTAGGGAACTGAGACTCAAATTCTGTATATAAAAGAGTTGTCTAGGATTATTAATTGTTGCAAGCTCATCTTTTCTTTACGAAGGTCTAATTTGCTTCTCTACTTTTGAACTTGATTTCCAATTTTTGAAGGATTAGATTTTTATGACAAGAAGTGGTATGACCAGATTTGGGATAATTGAGGGACCATTAACATTGCAGTGATCTGAAACTCTCCTCGGATCCCCTGAAGCCACTTCTGCAGCAATGCCAGGTGGTGCCTGCTGCAAGGACTTTCTCAGTTGTAGGTAAAGCACCATATATGGAATGCTATTCCTGGAAAGCTTACAGGATGTCCTGTACTGATGCCCTTCAGACATATTTATCTGCCAGACCTTCTGCATATTTCATGAAGCTGATATAGTTCACACTACTGGGTTTTCAAAAAGTTTTTTGGGGATATAATTTTTAGGTATAGGGTTTGCTTATATTTGTTCTTTGTGAGTTGAATCTCCCTAAAAAGTGGCACTGTACACATACGTACAGAAGCACACGAGTAGATAGTAGATGGTGACTAAATAGAGCTAGGAAAGAGCACTGAAATCCTGCTCCTCAACAAATCTTCTAAAAATGAATCTTTTTGAAATGGAAAGCAGGCTTAGCAGCTTGTCTTACAATTGTGGTTAGTATCTCAAAAGTTCTGTTTAACCAGCAGAATCATCATTCATTCTCACACCTCCTACCCAATTATAAAAAAATACAAGGAAAGTGATTATTATCTGCTGCCCAACAGCTTTCATTGACATAAGGCTACAGAATTCTGGTCGTAATTGCTGAGAAGAGAATCTGCATATAAAAAAGGAGAAAAAAAATACAAAGATTTCTGTACAAGATGTGACATGGCCTGAAGAGATCATCAAAACCCAACGTAATATGAACCAATTTTCATTGTGTTAAAATATTATTTCTGTCTTAAATATTTTGATTTATATGTGTTTTATATTATTTGCACTGATTTTCTTTTTTCAGTTCAAAATTCCGTTTCTTCTGTACTTTTATTAGGGGTGAGTTACATTTAACTTTCCACTTGGTTTTGGACTGACTGAAATGTAAAGAATTGGATAATTTAAGAGGGGACTTAATAGACCTCAGAGAAATTCCTCAGCTAGCATCATACTGAAAACATTTTGATTCCTGGCATAGCAAATATGCTACAGCATTTGTTTGTCATTAAATAGTGAATGACCACAGTGCCAGGATGTGGGTAGCATTGCAAACTTGTGTGCACATTCATGCCGATGAAGTCCTTTGGGAACTGAGTTGCTTTTTATCATAAAAGTCATAAGGAGTTATTTGAGGGATTTATTCTGAAATTTTAAACGGCACATATAAATTCCTGAAGATCAAATTAAGCTGAAGGTAGACACCACACTGAATAGCTTTTCAGTCATGGCAAATGGAGGCAAAAATAGAGAAACGTTTCTGGTCATTAAGCATCTCAAAAAAGCAAAACATTGTTAATAAAAGAGCATCTTTCATAATTTGAAATCCTCCTCAAGTGAACAATTGTCACCTTCCAGATGAACTGTCAGTAATTATGAGGTGAAAAAGGAGAATGGTTGTGTTTTGTTTTGTGTATGAAAGACCCATAATTAAAGATAAACTACATTTTTTTCCATCATGGAATCTGCAATGTGGGCCTGTACCCTGCTTTGCTGAAAGACAATTGCTGCATGACGACTGAACATAATTCCCCCTTCTGTGTCAGAGCAAGGCTTTGTATTCAGATAGAGGCCTAGGTTTTTCTGCTTTGTGCAGTCTGGATTCTACGGTGAGTAAAAATAATTCTGCATTAAGATTTTGCATGGGGCATAGAGGTCCACCCCTGAGCAAACCATATCTCTGTTTCTGATCCAATATGCTGGCAGGTATGAACTTGTCCATTCTACCTGAAAGTGTTGGACGATAGTAAGTTAAAATAAGGTAACTGTAGTGGAAGCTTTAAAAGATTTGGGGGTCATTTGATATTTCCAATTTTTTTTCCCCCAAGACGGTGAGGAAGAAGAGTGTTTCTCATTTTTGGAAATACAACCATAAATGTTTGTTTCTTGGTGAGGTGTAAGGGAGGTTGTGGGGTGGGTTTTTTGGAAGTGATCAGTGGAGCAGTGGGGCTTGGCCATTGATCACAACTGAGTTTGGGCTGCTGACTGGGAGAGATCATGCTAGAGGAATGTGTTGAAGGAACAAAATGAACAAATGAAATGGAGGCTGGGAAGGCCACTATGATCTGACAAGCACGAAGGGGACCAGTCGTGAAATTGACAGTGTCCTGCTGGCAGTACCTTTTGAGCAGCGTGGAGTGTAGCACAATTATGATGATGTGTCTAGGAGTAGTGGCAGCAGCAGCAGACCACCACAGCTGTGGTTGCCCCATGAGTGAGCTGTCTGCTGCATCTGAGAACAAGTGGAAGCAGGGGTGGCAGGATTGTGTGGCTTTTAAAGAAGCAGCACCTTGCTACAAACCTGGTGTTTGGTCTTGGCCTTCTGCTGTTGATACTGCCATTGTTACCGTTCTGGGCAGCTTTTGGATAGAATATAGAAGGAAAGGAAAGGTTTGAACTATCCTCAAGTGACTGGCAAAGTTTTGGCTCCTGTGGATGGAAGAGCTTTGAACCAGCATATTGAACTGAAATTTTGCATCTCAGAAAGAGAGGAAGAAGGAGGCTACAGGTGGAGGCCACTAGCATCCAACTTATCCAGGAGGAAGGTTGGGAGAGTGCACAAGTCCATCAGCCAGGTTTGTTCTAAGGTAGAGATTCCTATGCTTGTGGCCTTAAGGTGCTGATAATTAATGCCAGATCTGTCTGTATTAAAACCTCCTTCATTCACAATCTGGTGGTAGATGAATGGGCAGATTTGGCATTTATTACCAAAACCTGGCTGGAGAAGATGGTGATGTCACCCTCCCTGAACTGTCTTTCAGATCCTTCAGCAACCTTGATGCTATGGCAAGGGGAGTGTTAGATACACTCTTTCAGTGGTCAGGGATGCTGCTGCTGAGCTCCTGCGCTATGAGTCCCTGTGTATGAAATTGGACCATTGGGGATCCAGCTGTGGTACTAGTCACCTGCTGTTTAGTGGGATCCTTCTCAAGACATCTGGATCTGGTCTCTTGGCTGATGGGGGAGTTTTGCCTTTTGGAGGTGGGGGCTTCAACTTCCATGGCTTGGGGCTGGATTCAATGGGGTTCAACATTTCATGGCCTCCAGCATCAACCATAGTCTTGTCTCAGATAATTTCTGACCCAATGCATTTAGGTAGTCATATGTCAGCCTTTATGTTTTTCTAGGAGGAGATATTACATAAACTGGATATTAAGAGAATTTACATTACTTCTTTGCTGTGATCATGCCCTAAGCTAAACGACATTGAATGCCACGCAGGATCTCTGTGGCATGGAACCACTCATCAGTCCACCCCCAGTGCCTGACTGATCCAAATGGTTTCCAGAAGAAGAAGAAGAAGAAGAAGAAGAAGAAGAAGAAGAAGAAGAAGAAGAAGAAGAAGAAGAAGAAGAAGAAGAAGAAGAAGAAGATGATGCTTGGGGAGTTCCCTAGCAATCTAGCTGGCAATGAGCATATCTACAAAAATAAGTCTGATACCAAGTTTAATTTAATTTGAAAACTGTTTATGGACTATAATTCTGCACACAGCTTTCTGCCAAAGTTTGAGTTTATTTCAACATAAGATTTTAAAACACTAGATTTTGTTTGATTCATTATGAAGTTAGTTTACAATTAGTTTCCAGATTAGTTAATTTATAATTCATGTACATTTTTACTATTTTGGCTGTTAAATCTCATTATTTTTGGCTGTTCTATCAAGCTATGATCTGATTTCAATATTACTTGTTAAGTGTTAAACTGTTGTATGATTATGTTTACATCTGTTTCAATTTAATGTGACTTGTAAGAATAGTAATGGAAAGTTCTTTTTATGTTTTATAAATTCTTTAGGTAATGTTTATATTTTATAGATTTTTAATGTATTCTTCCCTCCCACTTTCCTTCCATTTCTTTTTTTTTTCTGCTTTCACTCTTGAAGTTATGTATATATATGAAACCCAGAAATTATGCCTAGAGCATTAGTAAGGGAAGATGAAAAGTGATTTTGATCAAGCACAGGTACATGTCCATATTCTGTCTTGCACTGTGGTGATAAGGGAGGAGAATTCTCTTTACTTTCACTCCCTTATTACGTTGGCAAGCTGTTCTCCATCAGCCTTGTTTAGCTAACAAATTGTAAGAGGTTAGTGCCATGATTTCCCACTTGGTTACTATGACCAATTTGCACAGCATTTTGCCAATAAAATCACTCAGATTTCACCAGATTTACTACTATGGTGATAAAAGGTACCTCCCCCCATAGATGTGAGCTGCATTCACTACCAGACCTATGAGATGTCCCCCCCCCCTCCCCACTTTACTTGTGAACTGCTTAAAATGCCCTTGCAAGAAAACATTCACAGCAAGCTAATGGAGGTAGGTGATAGGGGAGGGAATCAGACAGGGCCCAGTGGCCCAGTAAACCAAAATGTTTATAATCACTGACCATATCTCAGAGATAGTATAACATTTCAAAGATAGTTTAGCTAGCGTGCTGACCTAGTAGGAAGGGATAGATAATAAGGTCCCCCAGATGGGGTTATCAAGAACATTCCACGCCAAGCTGCAATTGACACAATGTCTGCCTTTTCCTTTGTCCTGTCTTTGAAATGGGGTAGGCCAAAGGTATATAGGCTGTGGTTCTGCTTTTGCTCAGGGCTGCTCAGCCAGCTGCCATTGCTTTGCTGGGAGTCCAGTGTACACTGTAGTTGTTCGCATACTTAATGCATTTATGTTATATATTCAGAGTGATCTGGTTGCTTTAGGTGAGCCACGTTTTGGCCACAACCCTCCTCATGGGCAGGGTCTTTGGTAGTGACTGGGGCATAATCTTGTTATATCACCTGGGACTCCTTCTAACCTATGAACCTAGGCTATTCTCTAGATTATCTTTTGCCATTTGCTGGCTTGATTGTGCTCATCTTGGGTCTCCGGGGGCCAAGGTTAATGGATCCAGGAGATTGTTAATACCTCTTTGTGGGAGAGTGTTTTACCAGTGGTTTGTGGTATCAAAACTCAGGAAAAAAAACAAATAATCAAGGCTAATTGCAGTGTTTATTAAACAGTACATACTGGAGGGGACCCCACCAAAAAGGATAGTGAGAGACACCCCTGCAAACAAAAGAGATGCACTGATTTTTATACATTTCAGAAAAGGGGGAAGGAAAAATGATGCATACATACATATTCATATGATGATGCAGGCATATATAAGTAAGTAAGATCTCAAGTTACTTCCTGCCCCTCTGCTATCTACTATCTACAAAGAAAACAATAGTCTTACTGAGAAGAAGAAACAAAATAAAGGGAGGGGGCAATTCAGGGTGCCAACTGCCAGGAAGAACACATCCTCCTTCATGCCTTGGATGCCTTGGTTGCTATGGGGATGTTCTGATAAGGTTTTACAACCAGGCTAGTTCATACCAGCTCCAAGGCTGCTGCACATTCCTTTACGTTTCAGTTTTGTTTAGGCGCTCCCATTCATCTGAAGACTCTGAAAACTTATTTTCCTAATCTAAAAATTTACTTTCCTCACAGTTTTTAAAGAGTTAGTGGTTTACTCCCTCCTGAAAAGATCCTCCAGGGTTTTAGATAACTATTGCCCAGTCTTCAGTCTTCTTTTTTTGGAGAATATTGTTGAGATAGTGGTGGCAACTACTAAGGGCCCTAGGTGAGGCAGATTATCCAAACTCTTTTCTGCCAGGACTCAAAGCCTGGGTATGGGATGGGGATCGTATTGGCCACTTTTATTGATGACCTCTGTTGGGACTTGGATGAGGAAAGTGCCCTGGTCCTTTTAGATCTCTCTGTGATTTTTAATACCATCAACGATAATATTATACCAGACTGCTTTATAGGATTTTATTTATTTGTCAAATTTATGTGGCTGTCCATCTCACCCGGAGTGACTCTGGGTGGCATGCAATAAAACCGAGAACTGAAACATTTTATAAACCCATTAAAACAATAAGCATAGATAAAACAAGACCGTGAGAGGGAAGATGTTACGTACAAGATAACCAGCATGCAGACTCACTATTACCAGTGGATCCCCAGGTTTGCTGAAAAAAACATGTTTTGAGAGCTTGGAGCTTTGAGGCATTTCTTGTAGTAGTTCCATTCCCCTCCTCTGCAGGTAGTTTCACTCAGTGGTAGTGGGAAGTCCTCTGTCCTCTGCTCTTTAACATCTATATGGGTGAGGTCAACTGATATTGCTGTTGATACTCAATTTTACATTGCTACCTTGGGCTGTAGTAGACATACTGTTGACATTCTTTCCCAGACCCTGGAGGCTCTTAGGGTCTGAATGGGATAGAACAGGTTGAAGCTGAACCCAAACAAGAAGGAGATGCTAATTATCCATCAAGGTTGTCCATTAACCCTATTCAGTGTTAAACCTGGACAGGCAGACACTACCCTGAAAGAGAAGGTTGTGATTTTAGGGTCCTTCTAGATTCACAGCTCCTGCTAGGGCAGCAGGTGGAAGCTGGGGCTGGAGTGGCCTTTGCCCAGCTTTGGCTGGTGTACCGCTTGACACCTTGCTACAGTAATTCATGCCCTGGTTAGACTACTGCAATGCACTTTACACATAGTTGCCTTTAAAGACAATTTGGAAGCTGTAATAAGTCCAGAATGCAGCAGCCCATGTGCTAACTGGCACCTACCACTGCAAGCAGATTACCTCTTTGCTATGGGCTCCATACTGGCTACCAATTAGGCTTTTGGGTGCAATTTGAAGTGTTGGTTTTGGCTCATAAAGCCCTTTATGGCTTGGCACTATCTGCAGGACTCCTTGCTCCTGGAGTCAGCCTGACCTATTAGGTCATTCAGGAAGAAACTGCTCCTTGAGTCCCACTTTCAGGAGGTAAAGGATGCTAAGGCCAGAGGTGCTGTTTCTCTGCAGCAGCCCCAATTTTCTGGGACTGCTTCCCTATGGAAATCATGCTGGCTCCCTCCTTAATTAAATTCAGAAAGAAAGCAAAACTACTCTGGAGGGCATTCTAATTAAATTAGTCCATCTCTGATTTATTTTTTGAGTTGCTTTTATTCTTGATTTGTTATTTTAGTGTTTTATTGTTTTAATGTTATGTTGATTTTCCTTCTACCATAGATGTTTTCAACTATTTTTCTATATTATTTTAGTCACTGAGAATCATTCGATTGTGGCAAGATATAAGTGTAATGAATTAATGAACGAATAAATAAATACATTGATATCTTGACCGTGGGTAAATTAGAAAAACACATTAAGTTCATCTGTAACAATCATTTGGCTATAGCATGCTGTTTAATGGGTTCAAATGCTGCATGGAAAAGGTAATGCTATAAAAAAACCCAGTTATTGGTAATACCCGCAGAACCATTAAATAAGATGGGCTTTCAGAGTCTGGTTTAAATCAAAGATGGAGGATGGATAGCCTGCAGACCTAATGTGGTCCACAAGATTCCTCAGTCTGGCCCTTGAGGCTTTCCTTATTAGATATACCTCCTTTCCATCACCCTACACTTCCTTGCTTTTGACACTGTAGTGGCTTATAACATTAGGTATAGTGTAGAGAAGGGAAATATATCCCTCCTTCATAACACTGGAATGTCAGGTAAATCTATAAAGCTGAATGATGTGAGATTCAGAGAGACAAAAAGAAGGGATCTTGCTAGCAGAAGATGCAGTGATGTCTGTCAGTGTGTATGGCTTTCAAACAAATCAGCAAACGTGAAGTGGATGAGGTTCTCAGGTTCTACATGACAAAATGGCTGAATGTGGAAGCAGTATGTGTCAAGAAACCAGTTGCTGGGGTTGGTTGGGAAGATTGGTATTGCATGTATTGTTCATAGACTTGGTTGGCCTTTGTGGCACCCAAATGTTGAGCTAGTGGCTACATGCATTCAAGATTAAAGAAAGAAGTAACGTAGATAGAGAGATCACTGAATGTCCCTGAATCCGATTTCTTCTTGTCCTCTCAGACAAGTAAAAGTGACTGTGAGTTTCAAATGCTGACTCAGTTATCAGTCCTGCTATCCTATCCCACATCAAGGGTTCTTCTGTTTCATGATTTAAAGGGCCCAGGGACATCTGTTTCTATGTTAATCATTTGTTTATTAATTAGAAAAAGGACCTTATTTTTTTACAAAAAGGTGCTATGGACATTATGTGTTTATGATCCCTTGTTGACATTATAGATGAGGTTAGCAGTCAATGAGAGTTGCACAATCTGGGAGAGTTGTATGAATCCCTGAAGGCTTTGCCTGAAGTTCTAATGCTTCTCAAAGTTGTAGAAAGGCAACAGAAAGCTACATTTATTTTAAACATTTCTAACTGAAAAACAGTTATGTGAATGTACTTTAAGCACAGGTGTCTTACTGATTTTCCCATTTGTTTCTGTTTTAAATTTATTAGCATAAAACATTATCCTTGAAAGAAGACATTAGGTCAGTGAAGAGGAAAACTGGTTTTATTGCATATATTTGCAATAAAAAGTTGCTAATAAACATTTTTTAAACAATAAAAGCTTATACAAAATAACTGTCCTACATTATGGTAATTACAGTGAAACTCATAATTAAGGTAAATACTGAAAAATAATTAAGGATGCATCCCTTGTTGTAGTAGTGGATTTTATGCAATTTAATAGTTCATATATTTACATCAATTCTTTTTATTACTTTTAAGTTTAGTTATGAAGTGCTTGTTTGTGGATATGGTATATTGTACAACATGCATTTTTAAAAATGATGACATAAGCCATCCCCTTAAGAATGTTAGCATTCTATCTCCCGGGATGAAGTTAATGGGAATGCTATTCATTTATTGCATAAAAGCTGTGGACTCTGAATTAGAATTTAGCTCCTGATGCTATGAGAGACAGTTTTAGGGCATAGAATTCCACTCATCTTGTAATTTTCTAGTTATTGTTAGCACAAATGGCTATTACTCGTATTCTGTCTTTAGTGCACATTTTCCTCTTTCATTTGTATGCCTAGGAAGCCAAGAAAGGTCTCAGAGCAATCTGTACAAATTCTCATGCCTCAAACCATGTTGTATGTTAATCAGTTTCATTGAGGGAAAACATCTTTTCCAACAGCTCAGATGCCAAGTTGTTCTGTTGCTGACTTGGCTGGCAGCACCCGTCTAGTACAACACTAAGTATAATTTGCACCAAAATGCCTATATTTTGCAATGCCAGCACAGTGGCATGTTATTTTTTATTTTGTCTCAATAGTTGTACCCCATTGTTTTGCAAACAGGGTGGCCTCTTTGCTCCCCAAACCCAGCATAAAACGAGCTATGGATAATTTTTGTCTTGGAGGGACTGTCTTGAACAATCACCCATATTAGCTCATTTCTCACATCATCCCTGGCTTAATTCTGTGGCCTTCGTTAAAAAAACAAAACAGAACAAACCAAACCAAACCAATGGCATCTCTCTCTCTCTCTCTCTCTCTCTCTGTCTCTCTGTGTGTCTGTCTGTCTGTCCATCCATCCATCCATCCATCCATCGATAAGTACACATACACAAGCAGTCTGTCTGTCTGTGTCTGTCTGTCTGTCTGTCTGTCTGTCTCTCTCACAGTTGGAATAAGTACTGGTAATTTCAATAAATAAAAACCGGCTGGAGTAAAACAGTCCATGAGAGGGCACCAGAGTGCATGTTATGACTCCATCTCAAAATGCTTCCACATGAGTACGAAAAAGGTTCTCTATATAGTAAGAGTTCATTTCTGGTACTGTGATTATATGGTTAAATTCCCATCTGGTCTGGAATGACCTAATGTATAACCATATAAACAATATCATTTAGTTACCATAATCAGAAGGTCAAATCCACATCTGGACATCAATGGCAGATAAATGGTGAAAGTTGCAGATATGTATGCTTCTAAAACAGTAGATAAGAACATGTACAGGCTTTGCCCAATGGACTTTGCATTAACTTGCCAGATAAAGATCTGGAGTATTAGTGGATGAAAAATGCAACAGCCAGATTGTTACCTGGTATCTATTTTACGGACCATATAACATTGGTTCTTGAAACATCTGTGCTAGCTTCCGTTTGATGTCGGTTCTTATAAAAAGCACAGCACTTGGGGCCAAGTGTACAAAAGGCCACTTTCTTCCAAATGAGCCTACCTGAAACTGATTTGTGGGTCTGATATTGTCCTGCTTTCAAAAAGTGTGATATTGTTGCCTGTTCTGCATAGCAACTTTCTGGTTCCCTTTGTGGGAGGTCAATCTTTTAAACAAGTTATAGTATTATATAATTTGTAACGCTACTCTCTGCTTTTACTATTAATCCATTATTTTATTGACCCATTTTTAGGCAGCTTTTTGTAGTTTATAACTTATACTTTTTATTGTTTTTATTTGTACAGTATCATAAGTGCTCATTGAATGGAGCAGGGCCGCCACAAGATAAATGTAGATTTTTAGCTTCATGGTCTTACTGCAATCTTCCCATCCTCCCCAATCTATTGATATTACTCCAGATGGGATATACACTGTTAACTTGCAAATGAGCTTCACTGTTCTGGAGGAAAGAATAATATCTTCTCCAGGAAATAACATGATCATCTGTAACTATGTACCTGCCCATCTGGTCAATTATAAAATGTTTATTAAAAAGTATATTAAAAAAAAATCCAGAATACTGCTATTTGCTGCTGTCTGACTCTCTGCTGTTTCTAACTGAACCACTGGTGTGTATGTTCATGTGTGGGTGGATATGTACTGTATATATGTACAGTATGTATGCATTGACAATCCAACAAGGGGATCTGGGAGAGTCAAAAGGTCAAGATGGTGGCTGTGATTTTATGATTGAAGATCTCCTTTTTACATGCATTGCACATAAAAAAGAGGCAGGATTTTAATTCTGTAGTCACGGTCACCATCTTGACTTTTTGATTCTTACTTTGACTGCCCCAGGATCCAAAAATATTTTGCATAATAAATAAATAATAATTGTGGAAAGGAAAATTGCTTGATAGCTTTTCTTATGGAGAACAAAGAAATGTGCAAGAGGGCTTGAAATGGGGAGAGGATCCAGAAAAAGACAATGCACAACAGAAGATATTTTAAGATCTGAGCCGCTGGGCAACTCTATACTTTAAAAAACATGGTGACAATCTAATTGATGCAATTGACAAGTATTGCCCAACTGACAAAAAGCATTAACACAACTATCATTTATGAAATTATAGGCTGGGAGAACAAAACCAGGGATTTCAGAAGTAGCAAAAATACCAGCTTAGGGACAAACAAGTAACATATGTAGAAAACTTTTATACTCTATACAACTGAACTGTGCAGTATTGGAACTCATCACAGACTTCCCAGTATTCTAATACTTTTATTTCCAATCTAGCCTGTCATTGCTTCTTAAAATGAGATTGTTTCTACTTAGATATGGATACTTTATTAAAACTGAATGAATACTGGAAGTGCTATAGGAAGTACGAAGTTCCAAAAATGGTTTTGAAATGGTTTGGAACAACAGCAGCAGCAGCAGCAGCAGCAGCAGCAGCAGTTTAACAACATACTGCAAGGAGGTGAAATTGAAGATTGGTTAACATCTGGCAAAACGTACCTGATAATGAAAGATCCAGCAAAAAGGGGAGCACCAGGCAACCTCAGGCCAATTACCTGCTTGCCAACAACTTTCAAATTGCTAACTGGTGTGGTAGCTGATGCAGTCCAACAGCACCCAGTTGAAAACAAGCTCTTTCCATCTGAGCAGAAAGGAAACCGCCCAAACAGCAGAGGGACAAAAGATCAGCTCCTAATTGTAATTCTACAGTTTTGGAAAATTGTAAGAGAAGGAAGACCAACTTGAATGTAGCTTGGATTGATTACAAGAAGGCATTTGACTCCCTGCCACATGACTGGATAATCAAGTGCCTAGAAATAACAGGAGTCAGTAGAAACATCAGAAGTTTTGTGCAAAGATCAATGGCACAATGGAAGACACAGTTGCTGGTCAATGATGATAGACTGGAAGAGGTTAACATCAAGAGAGGAATCTTTCAAAGAGACTCACTATTACCACTACTGTTTGTCATTGCATCGATTCCTCTGTCAGCAATACTGAACAAGTCAGGCCATGGCTATCAAACATCAAAAACATCTGCCAGGTTATCCCACCTCCTTTACATGGACGATCTGAAGTTATATGGAAAAACACCATCTGAAATGGAATCATTGCTCAACACTGTCCAAATATACAGCCTGGATATTGCAATAGAGTTTGGACTGGACAAATGTGCCACCCTTACCATCAACAAGGGAAAAATAGTGAAACTGAAGGGATCAAGATGCCCAATGGAAATAGCATCAAGAGTCTGGATGAAGAAGATCACTACAAATACCTGGGCATCCTTCAGGCTGACAACATCAAGCACACTGAAGTCAAGAAGAAGGTTCGTAGTGAATACATCAGAAAATGGCGGAAATACCATCAAGGCAGTCAACACCTGGGCAATTCCAATCATTAGATATACAGCTGGAATAGTGGACTGCACTCAAGCTGAACTAAAAGCCCTGAATAGGAAGACCAGAAAAATAATGACAATGTATCATGCCCTTCATCCACACAGTGACATTGACAGATTCTACTTAACAAGGAGCATAGGTGGGCATGGAATATTACAAGTGTACCAGACAGTTGAAGAAGACGAAAGGGCATTGGAAGAATATCTGAAGGACAGTGAAGAAGATGCATTGAAGCTAGTACACCATGAAGGCTTATGAATAACAAAGAAATCAAACTGGCCTATAAGAAAGACCAAATGAAGAATAGAAAAGAAACATGGCAAGGCAAAGTATTACATGGCCAGTACACAAAAAAACTAACAGGCAAAGCAGATAACAACAAGACCTGAAAATGGCTAAGAGCAGGAAAGTTGAAGAAAGAGACAGAGGGACTAATTCTGGCCCCACAAGACCAAGCCTTAAGAACAAATACATATTAAGCTAGAATTGAGAAGTCAGCAACAGACAGCAAATACCGCCTCTGCAAAGAAGCTGTAGAAACAGTGGACCACCTAGTCAGCTGCTGCAAGAAGATCACCCAGACTGACTACAAACAACAGCATGACAAAGTAACAACAATGGTGCACTGGAATATCTGCAAGAAATACCATTTGCCTGCAAGCAAGAACCAGTGGGACTACAAAACAGACAAAGTGATAGAAAATGACGAAGATAAAGTGCTCTGGGACTTTAGAATTCAAACAGACAAGCACCTGCCACACAATGCCCCAGACTTAACCATTGTTGATAAGAAAGATAAAAAAGTCTGGATAGTGGACATTTGATATGCGATAGTGACCTGGAGACAGCAGAATAGAAGCGAAAGAACTGGAGAAAATCACAAAATATAAAGACCTGCAAATAGATGTAGAATGATGTTGGCAAAAGAAAGCAAATATAGTGCCTTTAGTAATAGGTGCCTTGGGTGCAATCCCAAAACATCTGGAGCATCACTTGAACCCCATTGGCATTGACAAAATCACCATCAGTCAATTGCAAAAGGCAGCTTTACTTGGAACAGCTTATATCCTGCGACAATACCTTTAACACTATCAAACAACATCTGCCTATCTGAGGTCCTTGGGAAGGACTTGATAGATGGATAAAAATGCCAAATCCAATCTAAACATCTGGCTGAATGTGTGACCAACCATAATATCTTTACCAGATGCTGAAAGAACCAAAATGTAGTTTTTCAACTGGCGCCTCGGAAAGTTAATTCTACAGATAAGCTGCCACCACTGACAAGGTTTTCTTCACTATGATCACCCATCTCTCCTCATTTGATAGGGACATTTGTAGAAGAGCCTCTGATGAAGATCTTATGGCTGAAATATGTAGAATTAGGAAGTCAGAGTGAAATGGAGATTGCATTTTCTTAGTCTTAACCTGTAATACATTTTTGTTTCTAGAACATTGCTTTAAGCTGGTGTTTTCCAAACTGACATTATTTAGGCAAGTTGAGGCTGCATTCCTCAGAATTCTAAGCCAGCAAGATCAAGAACAATGTTAGCTGAAAGTTATGGAAGTTGTAGTCTCTTAATACCTGGAAGTGTTAAGTTGGCGAAGGCTGTTATAAAGTCTTCAAATCAAGCTCTACTTTTACTTCATGTAAATGTATTGTAATTCTCATAATGTCCAATATTGCTTATTTCTATGTAAGTAGGCTAATGTGGGATAATCTCAGAGACTTAAAGTATGTTCTTTTTGGGATTTCAGCTATGCTGATGTTTCCTGTCCTAAGCCCTTGTAATAGGAATAAAAATTAATTGCTAATTTAATAAATACATCTTCTCTCCCACCATATGCCCAAGTGTCATCTGTATTTATGGCTCATCATCACTGCTTTTCCATTTAATGGGAAGAGAGGCATCCTTCTTTTTGGCCTGGTTAATGAACCAAGGAGAATCATACATCTCATCCGAAGCATGTTTCATTTTGCATTGGGTTAAGCAGAATTATAGTACTCACTTAGAGCCTCCAGAGTTAGACCTGATGAGTCATCTACTGTATAAACAAAGTCTTGCTTCAAAATGTCACAAAATTTATCTCCATGTTTCATGTCAATCTTTCCCCACTGTAACATCATCAATCAGCCAGATTGCTCTCATATTTCATTATGTTTCCATAGTGATATGTCCTGCAAAGTTAAAAATAAAGTCTCTGGTCTGTAGCTGAAATTTGGAAGGTAGAAATCTCCATAATTGCTTAATAGCTGCCTATATGAGAGAGCAGAGATAGAAGTAGAAATAGATAGGAACTGGAATTCAGCAGTATCTGGGGGACCAGTTTCCCTCTTATATACCAGTTTCCTTCAATATACTGCATAATTCATGATGTGTCCTCAAAACTACTTTATGAGGTATATATACAGCATTAGGCATACCATTAAATCTTTCAGCACCTGAAAACCAGGACAAAAGAATTATGAGATCCTACAGTACAGATTCTATTAACAGTTTGGTTGATGAATGAATAGATTTTGAGATGGTGCTGATAACTTGCAAGGCTTGGTGCTCTAATTAAAGAAAGAGAGAATTCCACCGTAGGGGTGATTATAACCAAAACACCTTCCCTTAGGTTGCTCCATAGTGAATTCCTGGCAAATGTGATAAACTAAAGTGGGTATGCCCATTTTAATAAGCAGACTTAGATGTTGATGAGAAAGTGATTCATTAGATCGGTGTTTCTCAATCTCAGCAACTTTAAGATGTGTAGACTTCAACTCCCAGAATTCCCCAGCCAGCATGGGGAATTCTGGGAATTGAAGTCCACACATCTTAAAGATGCTGAGATTGAGAAACACTACATTAGATGTGCAGATTCCAAGCCATGTAGGGGTTAATAAGTCATACCAGTACCTTGAATCTGGCTCAGTCACAATTTGGCAGCCAGTATATGTATAATGTATTGACATAGGATATACAGTGGTACCTCGGTTCACGAATGCTTCTGTTCACGAACAATTCGGTTCATGAACAGCTCCGGTCGCAAAATTTTGCCTCCGTTCGCGAACTCCGCATCGGGTGACGAACAGGATCCGCGGCCATTTTCCCTCCCGTGACACGTGGTCGCGGCTTCCTGTAGGGAGGGGGACTCTCCCTCCAAGCAGTAACCACCTCCCCACCCGCCTTCCTGTCCTCCACGCCAGAAGTCGCGTCGAGCAAGGTTAGCTTTCTCTCTCTTCGTACTGTACTTTGTGTCATATTTTTGCGGTTTAAAAAAAAGACACATATGGTTCAGAACGGATTAACTGTAATTACATTGAACCTTATAGGGAAATTTGATTCGGGACGCGATCAAAAATCGGTTGGCGACCAAATTCGTAGGGGTTAGAACGGATTAACCGTATTTACATTGAACCTTATGGGAAAATTTGATTCGGTTCACGACCAATTCGGTTCGCGACCAGGGTTGCAGAACGAATTAAGTTCGTGAACCGAGGTACCACTGTACTTTTAAACACCCTGGGTAAAGCATATTTGGCCATTCAATCTAAAGCTGTACACTTAGAAATATGATATATTATATGGCATCTTTTGAATATGCCATGAAGTCATTTTTAGACAACAGTGTAGTAATGTGTGCATATAGATAGACAAAACTTTGTGAACTACTATTTCAAAAAATGCAAGGGAGTTTACAATAATCTTAGGTCTAGTTTCCACAAACAACAAATGAATTGGTAGACGCAGATATGCAATCTTTTGCATGCTATCTAAATTGTATGATTAATCCAGAGACAAACATAGTCTCATTGTTTCAACTGCAGCTACCTTAATAGTTGTCATGAAAGTTTAGGGGGTTCACAAAATTTGACCTAAGACAAAGCACCCAAGACACCTTTTATGAATCTCCTCTCTCTTTATTAATACAAGGCAAAACAAGTTTTGTTTTTCAGGAAGTTTCATTACACAAACTTAGCTAAACAAGCCAATTTCTTTCCTGTCTGCTTTCCTGCCTTCCTTACTGATAAGAGCTAAGGTGGCAATAAATCCTTAAAGAAAAGAAAAGAAAAGTCAACAGAGACTTGACTGATATATAGTTGCAAAACATTTCTAGATAAGATTATTTCTCTACTAGCAAAGTAAATCTTCTCACTTCTGGAATTCTAGATTGTTGGCTAAATGGGAACACTGCTATTTCTACATCCTATCCCTACTTCCTACTTAGATACAGTATAAGTAAGGGATTAATTATGCTGGTTGGTATGGTCTCCCTCAGGTGTCCATCTCTTTGCCTGGCTGGCAGGATATGATCTCTCCTCTGCCTTCTTTGTCTTTCCACAAAAGCCATCTGCATTTGATAGATTTGTCCTACAGTGGTCCTTCAGTTACATTGAAAGGTTTGTCCCAGACTTTCCTGGAAACAGAGTACCTTCAACAGCCAACACTGCCTAGAATCCAGATTTTTTTCACCAGCCATTGTAGTTCCATCTTTCCTCCTCTTCCCAGAAGTCGTTTCTTTAGTCTCCAGCTTTCTCCTCCTCCTCTCAGCTCAGCTGCAGCTCCTCTTTCTTATGGGAAAGTTATGAAAACCAGCGAAACCTCTCTACTTTCATGGTCTGCTTTCAGCTAGAAAAACAGCATATCTGGCTGGGGGTATATGTGGCAGGATCGAAGAGAGCCCTGGGCAACTGCATGCATGTTCACTATTGTTGGAAAGTGGAATTGAGACCTGTAAAAAAGGTAATTGATTCATTAGTTATTTTTCCTTTAAAACTTTGCATGGGTGGAGACGATCTTGAATGGGTGGAGACGAATTTGATGAAAGTTGTCTCCAGTGTATGGCTGCTGGAACATCTTGAAACAGATTAATGGCATAGTAGCAAGCTAGAATGGAATATGGCAGGCCCAGGCACATCTGGGAACTGATATGAAAATACATAGTGCAGAAGCTGGTTTTCAGTTTACCTGCGGTGTTGCTTCTTTGAAAAGCTGATGGCAAGAAATTGTTCCAATATGTGATATTCTCTAGAGCTGACCTCTTGAACAACTAGAAATGTCACCTGAAATATCTCATTTTTACTGCTATTCTGATAAATTCAAATGCGTCATAGGTGAAAAAGGAAAGAATGGGTTGTTATCTTTGTCCTTTTCAATACAAATCTCATTGTTACAATACAGGAAAACTGAAAATAAGCTGAGCAAATAAGGCCATTTGTGTGAAACAGGATCAGGACAATGCAGATGGGAATCCATTTTGTCCAATTTGCTTTTATAGGTGACAGAACCTATATTCTGTATTGTATAATTTCCTTTCTAATTATGCTACTGAGAAAAGCTCAGACATACAAACTCCTTACACTGTTCTGTTGCATTAAATTGGAGTCTTTTTCATGTTGCAGGTTTTTATATCTTGAAACTGTTACCAATGTTATGTTCATTCCAAGGTTATAAAAAAAATCTTTCCTTCCCTTTTCTCTATTTTTAAAAACAATATTTGTGGCCCTGGAAGGGCAGCCCTCAGGCTACTATTACAAATAATGGCCAAGCAAGAATTCAGATTTCTGCTACAGAATGATCTATTCCTCCTCTAAGAGAAGGAGGAATGATGGTGAGATAGGAAACAGCACAGAGAAAAGGGATGGTCCCATCCATTACTGGCACTGCTGGCTCATTGAGCATGATCTGGACTATTGCTTCTAGATCCAATGTCATGTGGGAATAGATTGGGATGATGATGATGATGATGATGACGACGACGACGACGATCAATTAAAAGGTTGCCATGGTATTATACGATCTGCACTAAGACAGGTTTCCCAACCTGACATTCTGTAGATGTAATGGGATGATAACTTCTGGAATTCCCAGCTATGCTGCATGAGAATTCTGGAAGTTGATGTTCCAGTGCTTCTGGAAGGCAACTAACAGGGAATTCTTCTGTAAGAATGTCAGAATGTAAGAGAAGGAAACTGTAGTGGCAATGCAGAAAACCATTGTTATTTCAAGGAGTTTAGGTGACATAGTTTGATTTCTCCTGCACATATTAAGAAAGCTCACTTTGAGTCATAATAATGTTTAGCTGGCTTGTTTTTCACTTTTGCTTCGAAGTGAGGGGTGGGGCGCAAAACCCTTAGGATTGTTTAGGTTAAGCACCAGCTTATCTATACAGTTCCCAGGCTCTGGAATCTTTTGATGAGCAGGTATAACTTCCAATCAAAGTCACTTTCAAAACCCCTGACTCCAGAACAGGGTCATGGGGTTGCAGTGCCAGACTTTGATAAAAAGCCCTGGCATTGCCCCTGGAATTGGGAGCATAGACACAGGCCTTGGGACTAGGTGCTGTGTTATCTAAACCATCTTGGGGTTTCTCCACTGTCACCTTATGGTAGCTCCCAACAGTAGAGGAAGAGTTTTATTATCCTGCTTGGTATGTTATGCTTTTATACTATGCTTATGTGTTTCTGTTTAATTCTGTCTTATGCTCTTGTATTCCTGTTTAAATCTGTTTGCTAGAGTTAATAATAAAGCTTAAAATCTCCTTACCTACTGGTGTGTTCATTGTCTCTTGATTTAAAAAAACCAAAAGAACCACTTGTCTTGCACCTGGCCAGTGCCTTGACAACTGGCAAAACAGAAACTCAGAGAACACCAAGAACCCAACAAGTCAACCCTGTGCTACTTATGTTCTCTCCTATGGCAGTATCAGAATGACCAGGCATGGCCACGCCATGCAATAACCTGAAGTAAGGGATGCTGGTGGAGGAACAGATGAAGGCAGTACCCGGTATCTGAACAGCAATGACAAGCATTTTTAAATTACTTTTAAAATTTAATTAAGGCAACTGCTACATGAATGATGGCTTTAAAAAGCAAACTGCCTTGGATCAGCACTGAGTGTGGAGAAAATGAAAATCAGAAACTAAATCTCATACTCTATTATCAAGAAGTTTTAGTCCAAAGCTGGATTCTGTGATATCATTTATGGGGAGAAAACTGTGTAGAAATAACAGCAAGAATGGAACTGGTGGCCCTTTGCTATTGCAGTCATTGCTACGAATTGCTGGCAAAGGCTGGCTATATTGCTTCTCTCGTGTATCCTTGTGGCTCCGAAGATGGTAAGGGATGAAAAGTTATATGTAATTAAGCTAGCCAGAAGTGGTCACCTTTGCTATAGAGATCATGATGACTGCAAAATGTATTCTTATGATGATATATAATTTCTGAGCACTTAATGAGAAATATTATCTGTGTGCCATCGTTAATCAGTATCTTCCTTGCTTCCCTTTATATCTCTTTTACTGCAGTTCTGGATTTGCCTTTTCTAGAGAACTGTGTTATTGCTGCTGACCTTTTGGGGTTTCTTTTGAAGCATTTCTTCTTTCTTTTATGATCTGCCTATTATCAATAGCAACTAACATTTCTGACTCATTCCACCACAGCAGACAAAATGCAGTTCTGACATAAATGCTAGGAAAGTAAAAATGTCCTGGGCTCTCCCTTCTGGAATCAAAGAAACAAACTTAATAGTGTATTTGAGATGTAAGTTATCAATTATCTTTTCTCCTTTTCATGAACCCAAGTTCTTCTCCAATAACCACACTGTAGACTTATTTAAAAGAGAGAAAGGAGGGGGGAGAATTTCCTTCCTAGCCAGAGACCTTCATAGAAGAGTAATAAATGAGCTGCCATCTGCACTTCTAATTAAAAATCCAATCATATAATGTAATGAGTTTTCTAGATACAATTAGTGACTGCTGATGGTATCTTTATGGAAACAGCTCTACAATTATGAGACAAATTGACTCTATTCATATGCTTTTAAAAGATCCATTTTAAACTTTGTTCTTTCCCTATCTAGCAAAGAATTTACATTTAAGTCACCCAGAGCGCACCAAGTCAAATGGAGGGAGCCATTAAAGATTTGCATCAGCCTGGGGATTTTTCAGAGGTGTCTTTAACCATGAAGGTCTGCTCTTACCCTCTGTGAAAGAAGGGCTCAAATGGACAGATAGTATACAAGTTGGGTAAGTAGTGACTCAAACCAGGCATGGGTGTTGCGTGAGTACAGCATGAGATGTAACAGAATGAGATCCAGATACTGATGACCTCTGCCATAGGCTCCAATCCAAATAACCCAGGTCCTAATGCTAAATGTTCAGTTGCTAAGAATGTTACAATACATGCTGAAGATAGTAGCACTCCATACAAGCTTCCAGAAATACATTTGCAAATGACAGGATTTGGGAAAGGCTGATGAACAAGACAATGGTAGCTACTAGGTCTGGGACACAGAACCAAAAGTGGCAGCTTTTTCTGGTAAATTCATTCATGTTATGGAGTCATAGAGTCATAGAATCATAGGTGGAAGGGACCTTGGAGGTCTTCTAGTCCTGGAGTAACTCTCTGCCTAGGGTCCTGGATCCTCTTGAACAGGGAAGATTCAGCACAAAAGTATCTTGTGTCAGGGAAAAACCACTTTAAACACGGGAGGCAGACACACCATAAAACAAGTCACTTCAAAATTCTAAAAGCTTTATTAAATGTTAGTTCAACAAGCAAGTAAATTTCAGTCAAAAGCATTAAAGGTACTTACTTAGATACACATTGCAATGCGGACCAACTTGACCGAGCCGTCAGGTAGACAGCTTGACCGAGTGGTCCTGTCCACTTAGATGCAATCCCTTTTATCCTCAAAAACCACAAACCACAGACATGGCTCCCAGGATTTGCAGCTGAATCATAACTTCCTTGGTGCTAATTTTACCATATTTTACCATACTTTACCATACTTCCCTGTCACATCTTTTCCCATCAACAAGTTTGCTTAGTCTTGCAAGTTTACTTATTTCCTGTTATTGCCCTAAAGGCCATATCAAAGCTAACTTGGCTTTATTAAATGCAATCAAAATTAACATTAAAACATACAAAAGGCTACTAAAATTTTCCTTTCACACTTGTTTCAGCTAAGCCTTGCTTGAACAACAAGTCCTGGCATATCCAATAGCATATCAATGGCATATAATTGGATGGTCCTGATGACTGATATATTTCTCAAATCTATCTCTGGTTTGATCCTTTCTTTCTGATTTATATTTAGAACCTGACTTTTATCTTGTCCCATGATTCCAGGCTCTGAATTCATCTTGGACTTCTGCCTTTCCAAGTTGCAATGTCCTCAAGGTAGTTTCTGTACTAAGTACCAGTGGCTCTTTTCTGTCATACTAAGGTAACTGATGCCATTGGAGATTTGTCACAGAGTAGGCAAATAACATTACAGTATGCAATCACTAATATTTCTTCCTCTACTAGCCAACCCTACTCTCAAAGATCTAGAACCATAATCATACACATGCTTTGTATTCATATACTGGCTTACTGTTCTGTAAGAGCTGCAGTGTTGTAGGTTTTGTGACATGTATGAAAACAAGAGATCTCATCGAGAATGAGGAGGAATAGTACAACATTGCAGCTGATGTTCTGACAGTTGTCATGGCTGGTAACATGCTCATTAATGCCTAAGAAGGGTATTTGTTACAGATGTTCAGATGGTACATTGTGCAGTTTTAATACCACCTTTCTGGCAACTCTACACCAGAACAAGAAAGAATTCAGTGGTGACCTTTTTGGTTTGCTCAGCTCCTGTGCCACTCTAATATTCTTATATTTTTATTTAAGACACTGAAAATTAAAAGGCTGGTTTGTAGCTCCCAATTTTTACTTTCAGGTGAGGCAAGGATTTTTAAAAGCAACAATTTCAGATGCCAGACTTTGAAAACTCCCACTTCTAACTCTACATTATTGTCCATTGAAATACAGTTGCTCCTTACACAATTTCTGCTAAACATGTAGCCAAGGTTAATGGACTTAATATTGTTCAGAATATTGGCAGAAGGCAAACATCACATTTAAAATTTGAATGGAATATTTAGCAGTTTGATGTGGTGTGACATGGGATGAAAGCCTGAAGTCTCAAAACTCCTTTCCCAGGACCCTCTAGATCTGTATATCCTAGCTCCACTTTCTACCTTGATGTAGCAGTGTGGTAGTTCTTGCTGCTTTCACCTATCTTCTAGGGGAGTGCCTTACCTGATTTTCCCCCATAATCCCAGGGTTTGACAGATATAGGGCTCATACAACCTGTGTGTCTTACTGCCAAGTTTTTTTAAAAAGGGGAAAATTCTATACTGCCATCTCCTAGCCACATAGCAAGGAAGCGTGTGGCTAGGGAAACTGTCCCTCCCCTACCTTCATGGAGAGATAGACCAATCTCACAAGAGGTGAATAGAATCAAACTTTATTTTAAAAAAGGAAAAAAGAGAATGTAAAAAATCCTTTTAAACTTTAAGTAGTTACATGCGAATCAGAGATGGAATTAAAACTACAGAACTACTCAAATCACAGACAGCAACTTAACAGAACTGCCAATCGAATACTATGGAGGAAAAGATAAGAGTCTGAGCAAATCACAAAATGAAGTTTGCACCTACTTAAGGTAATTCTGATGTAAAGAGATTCAAAATTCTGCATAAAAATGCACAAAAACTGAATTTGTATAGATAGAATAAAGCTCAGTAGGAATATACATTCAGTATAAAAAGTAATCTAATTTCATATTTCTAATTAAATTTGTTATCTATTCCCAATAGAGAAATGGATCAATGCAGCAAGAGTTTCTTTCCAGATTCTTGTACATTACAGCGTTAAAGGATGTAAGAGATCTAGGAAAGCAATGTCACTTTTCTAGCTTGGATACCCAACTTTTTGCTTCTTTTCTCTCAGAGTTTTTCCTGCAGTTTTCAAAGTCAAGTCCTTTTTCTCTTTAACAGAAAGGGAGGGGTTTGGGTAATCTGACTTTG